>CM067347.1:57190164-57290164 GCA_034190875.2 Urechis unicinctus | reverse complement strand
TTCTTTGGCAGCACCGCGACCAACCTTTCAGTGGTTTACGACGGATAGTAATGGTACAGAAACAGATATCGAAGGAGATCCAAATGACATGGACGATGAAGGTAGACAATACAACACGATTAACATCGTCATACCTAGCGGAAAAGAGATTCTGAACATATGGTGTGTTGCAAAACAAACTGCATTTGACGTGAATATAACTTCTGAACAATTGGAAGCTGACATCCTTGGTAAGGAATCATTGCACTATGTTACCATCGAGTAATTCGTTATAAGATGTTCAAACGCAGCCATAATGAATAAGCTTTCCGTTACGTCACTGGTGTTTTCAGTGCGAGCGACGCCACCTGAGTGGGGAAAATGATACAGGTCGAATATTTTACGAGCCTGATCAACCCATATATCTGGTTGTATCGTCGAATGACGCTCGACCAAAGGCAAACGCTACTTGGTTTTATCTATATGGGACAGAAGACCAAATTATAGATGGTAATCAGTCTTCATGGAGCGCACACAGCAAAATATGGCATGCCATCGTGTTCCGTCCATCTGCATATCACGATGGAGTGGATGTATATTGTAGTGTCCACCAGGGACCGCCATTATATGCGCAGAAGTCTTCATTGAGACGACTGACGAGATCTGTCATTACAACACAAGGCCCAGGTAATGTACATTTCCAAGTGATATATCATATCCCTACCTTTCAGCTCCAATAGCCTCTTCAATGGGATTTAGTGTAAATTGTTACTGTGGTTCAGGAGCTACAACAGATTCTGACATTATTCAAGGTATGCTCGGTATGCTATTTACTCGTCAAGGTCGCTAAATGTATTTAAATGTAAATTGGAGATGACAGATATTCATTACCAACTACCTATGAATAATACTGGCCAGATATTGTGCTTTGCGTGTGTCTAATTTCGTAATGCGATATAACGGGTTATCTTTCATTAATTTCCCAGCTCAACTTATCTATTTCAATAGAACTCACATTCTCAAAAGAAAACAAGATTTACATTATTTCTGTTCTTCTTGAATTTTTATTTGAACTTTGGAATTAGTTTCATCATTTCAGAAACAACGGATTCATCAGGAACAATTCAAGGTATACCATCTCAGTTGCTTTCAATATCATCTTAAAACCGACTTCTGAAATCAAGTTGCAATGATTGATTTTAGTAACTCTTATTTTCTTATATTCGCAATTCTCGAATAACACCAATAGAGTACGACCTTTTATAAACACCTAGTCTCAATCTGCGACTAATGATATCATTAATTAGCATTATGAATTCCACTTATAAATATATTGCAGGTTCCATTTTTCTTCAGGTCGTAGTGGCAAAGAAATTACTATTATGTTCTTGTATCTGAGTTTGGCGCTGCAATATTGTTGACTATCATCGCTATCATCGTCATATGTTGTTGTGCGGCAACGTCTGCATCGTGTGGCCTACTGACATACTGTGTGAAGTCAGCAACGCTGAAAAATAAGGACAAAACTTTCCAAATTGAGTTAACATACAAAACAGAAGTTATAGCTAAGCTAGAAGGATTCACTCTAATTGGCTTATGTGGTGAGCATTTCCAGCACGCCCGTCGTCAGGTGGCACTTAAAAACATCAACTCATGCACATGGGCCTGTTATTTATGTTGAAGTAATGGAGATGTGTAATTGGTCGAGGAAACCGCACCTCCAATTTTCCCCGTGGTTTTAAGATAGAGGTTTTGGAAAAACTGTGCGATGCACAGGGTTGGCGTGCTCACATATTTGGTCGGTAGTGAGCCCTCGTAGTGTAGCTATAAGCTATTTGATGTTATTTAAGATAAAATTGTTTTCTTTCTCTCATCAATTGTATTTGTTGCTTACAAATCCTTCTTTTTGGCTTGTATCAATGCATTTTATTGTGTTTTACTAAGACATTAGAAGCGCATTAATTAAATCCCTACATGTGCTCATAATTAAAGTTCAAACTGGAAATACTTTCTAGGAACTAATATCCCACGAGAAAGATATGTCTGTGGTGGACAGATCAGACCTGATACGAATGAATGTAGCCAGGTGGGTAGCGACATTTACTAGACTTAAAGTATCCTTTTAGAATTATCCACAAATATTGTATGAATGCAGTAGACCCCTTGAGTCAAAGCTCAAACTCGATTATTTTCTTAAAAGCATCGACAGAATAAAAACATTCTCTGTTGACCCCGATTGCGGGACTTTGATCCACGAAACTGATCTTTTGATGTTATTGGTGCTCAAATACACAAGGAAGTACTTATCTTAACCACTGGAGAACATCATATACAGGACTCGGACAAGTGCTGTACTGTGTTGTAAGACCAAGGGGTAAAGGGCAAACATTGATACGTAAAGCTACAAGAGAACAAATAAAATACGCGACAATGTCGATACACGCGGGCAGCTCTCAAAGCTTACATTGACAGTTCGTAATTTGTAATGTGCACTGCGTTTTCTGGCTACTTGCCACATTGTGCATCCCATTCGTTCTATACTTACGTCACAACAATAGGCAAACTGAAATGCATTCCATTGTGAATCTTTGTCAGAAACTTCGTTAGTATAAATCTCACTCACATATGTAACAGTGAAGTGAAGTAAATAAACCTGTTGTTCTGTTGAACTTTGCCTCTATGTCATCGTTCCATATCGTCACATGGTGTCTTATCAGCGGGATCTATTGGCTTAGGAACCATGGCAGCATTTCAAGTCGCAGCACATGAAGGGTTCGACTTCAACAAGCCAAACGAATGGCCGAAGTGGATCCAACGTTTCGACCGGTTCAGCATCTCTTCCGGGCTTTCAGTCAAAGATGGCCCCCTCCAGGTAAACACGCTAATTTATGCGATGGGCAGTAAAGCTGACGAAATCTTGCCGTCATTCGGGTTGAGCGAGGAAGATGGTAAAGACATTAAAAAAGTCAAGGGTAAGTTTCAAGACTATTTCATTGTCCGTCGAAATGTCATTTTCGAGCGGGCGAAATTTTACAACAGAAAGCAGCAATCGGGCTAGTCTGTGTACAGTTTCATCACAGCTTTGCATGGGCTTGCAGAGCATTGTAAATACGGTACACTCAACAAAGAAATGATTCGTGACTGAATAGTTGTTGGTTTGAGGGATGAAAGAGATGACGCTCACAAAAGCCGTTGATCTTGCCAGACAAAGCGAGGCTGTCAAAAGTCAGCAGCAAGCAATACGTAACCCCAGTCATGTAAGCAGTGAGAACGTAGACTTTGTCAAAACAAGGTTCAGGAAGCCGAACCTAATTCACAAAAAGAAATGGAACGGCTACAAAAACTTCACTAGTAAAAGGACTCATTTAAGAAAAGTTCTAGTGCCAGTGCAAGTGGGAGATACGCTCCTAGCTACGCTCCTAGCTCCAAATGTTCATGGTGTGGGAATCAACCCAATCATGACAGAGAAAACTGTCCAGCAAAGGATGTGACATGTAATTCATGTAGTATTCATGGTCACTTTGCGAAAGTTTGCCGGTCTAAAAACCGTAATCAGGCCAGGCAAGTGCATGTTCTTGGGGAAGCTGAATTCGAGGTGAAGTGGAGACCACTGGGAGCAAACCATGGATGGTGGATCTAACACTCAATAATACCGACGTTCACTTCAAAGTGGATACGGGTGCCGACGTGACAGCAATACCGGAGAAAACCTTCAAGAAAATCTTCAATTTGTCGCAACTCCTACCCTCGGATAGGACCCTGTTTGGACCAGGACAAACGAAACTGGAAACGGTCGGGAAAATTCGAGGAGTGTTACGCTTGAATTCAAATCGTAATGGGCGTGCGCTTAGGGGAAATTCATGTCAGAATATTTATGTGGTGAAACATCTCAGCCAAGCATTGTTGGGTAGACCAGCAATTGAAGCACTTCGCATCCTGTCAAAAGGTACCCTCAGTAGTGTGTCTGAAAAACCTACTAGTGAGCTAGATAAGTACAGAAAGCTGTTCCCCAAGCTTTTCACAGGTCTAGGCAAGCTTGAGGGGCCCTAAAAAAAATTGAGCTTGGTGACAAGGCTAAGCCATATGCAATTAGTACAGCAAGGCATGTGCCACTTCCCCTCATGGCCAAAGTTAAAGATGAATTGGTTCGTATGCAAAACCTCGGTGTGATAAAACCAGTTGATCAGCCTACTGATTGGTGCGCAGGTATGTGTAGACATGCAAAGGCTAAAGGAATCTGTGCGCCATGAGCTTCATCCGTTACCCTCAGTAGATCAGACGCTCGCACACTACTACGTGGAGCACGAGTATTCTCTAAACTCGACGCTAATCATGGATTTTGGCAAATTGACCTTGACGAGGACTCGCAGCATCTGACGATCTTTATGTCTCCATTTGGTCGATTTTGCTTCCGCTGCCTACCATTTGGCATATCTTCTGGACCTGAACACTTCCAAAAACGCATGCAGAAAATCCTAGAAGTATTAGAGGGTATTGTTTGTGAAATGGATGATATCTTAGTTTTTGGAGAAAACCAGAAAGAGCATGATACGCGCCTCATGAATGTCTTGCGCAGGCTAGAAAAAGCAGGTCCAACGCTTAACGCAGATAAATGTATTTTCTCTGTGCGCTCTGTGAAATTCATCGGTCACATCGTCGATGAAAACGGTATTGGCGCTGACCCCATCAAGGTCAAGGCAATTGTTGAAATGGAACAACCCACTAACATAACCGAACTAAGGAGATTCTTAGGAATGGCAAACCAGCTGAGCAAATTTACGGTTGACTTAGCAGAGACTACTAAGCCTCTTAGGGACCTTTTGGCGAAGAAAAATGCGTGGCTTTGGTCTGACGCTTAGGACCAAGCATTTCAGAAAGTGAAATCGCTTCTAAGTTCAACTCCTGTACTCGCTGCGTACAATCTTCAGGCTGAAACATTGCTCTCATCCGATGCTTCATCTTATGGCTTAGGCACAATCTTGACTCAGAAGCCCCCACCCCCGCCTAGCTTCTCGCGCTATGTCCAACACAGAACAAAGATACGCGCAAATAGAAAAAGAAGCACTAGCTATTACGTGGGCTTGTCGCTTCAACTACTACATCATGGGACTGACCTTCCATATTGGGACTGATCATAAGCCGTTAGTGCCACTGTTTGGGAACTAAGAATTTGGAGGACTTACCCCCCCCCCCCCCCCACTTTTCCCCCCCCCCCCCCCCCCACGAGTTCAGCGTTTTAGTCTCAGGCTAATGAGATATTCGTACATCATTTCTCATGTTCCGGGCAAAGACTTGGTTACAGTTGATGCACTCTCGCGTGCACCTGTAAAATCACCAACACTGGCTGATGAACACAAATTCCAGGAGGAAACTGCAGCTTTCGTGAATGCTGTGTACCAGGGCATTCCATCATCCGCATCGCGATTGGAACAAATTCGCAAATGTCAATCCAATGACCCAGTTTGCCATGGAACAGTACATCAAACGTGGGTGGCCAGAACGCTCAAAGTTGGCCGCTGTAGCAAAACCCTACTGCTATGTGAGAGGAGAACTTTCGATTCATGATGGACTGTTGGTAAAAGGCAGCAGGATAGTAATTCCAAGGGTAATGCGCGGTGAATTATCGCAACGAATTCACGAGGGTCACCTTGGCATATCAAAATGTCGTGCGCGCGCCAAAGCTTCAATCTGGTGGTCAGGACTCAGTTGTGAAATAAACGATCTCGTGCAGGGATGTGACACTTGTGCTAAACACCAGAGAGATCGCGCTGAATTGCTCATTCAATCTGAATTCCCGCAACGTCCAAGGCAGAAGGTAGCAACAGATCTTCTTGAGTTGAAGGGATCTTCATACTTTGCATTAGTGGGCTATTATTCACGTTATGTAGAGCTAGCAAAGCTCAATTCTACAACGTCTGCCGCTATTATTAGGTCTATGAAATCCGCCTTCGCAAGGCACGGGGTACCTGAAACCGTCACGTCTGATAACGGGCCTCAATATGTGTCTGAGGAATTTCAGGAATTCGCAAGAGACTATGACTTCGCACATGTTACTAGCAGTCCACGCTATCCTCAGTCTAATGGCGCTATTGAGAGAGCAGTCCAGACAGTGAAAAAACTGTTAAAAATTTCTGATGATCCGCACAAAGCACTGCTAGCCTACCGCTCTGCACCGCTTAAAAATGGCTACTCACCAGCAGAGCTTTTGTTCAATCGGAGAATTCGCACCACTGTTCCTATCCTGCCGGAAAACTTGAATCCAGAAATTCCAGATAACGCCACTCTCCGAGCAAAAGAACAATCTCAAAGGGATCGCCAAAAGCAGAATTTTGATAGTCGACATCGCGTTGTCGAAAATGGCAACCTGTCACCGGGTGATCGAGTTTACATCAGAGGAGACAACACACCAGGAACAGTCGTTCAAGCAGCCGGAACTCCGCGTTCTTATGTTGTCCAAACTCCCAAGGGGAAGATGAGGCGTAATCGTCGCCACCTTGCCCTTAGACCAAATGAAAAACCTAATAGTGAAACTACTCCGCCTTCTGATAACTCGCAGGAAAATGAGAACATTCCGCTTTTAGTTCCACCCGCAGCTCAAATTCTGGACATTTCGCGGCAAACACAGGACATTGCCCATAGTCCTATATGTCAGAATATGACCCCTGCAGAACCGCCATTGCAGGAACTGCAGAAACCTTATTCCACGCGCTCAGGTCGCGAAGTAAATTGGACTTGTAAGGTGGTAAAAATGCAGATTGTTTTGCTGCATATAACACATCGTATAGTAATTTCAGGGACACTGAACATTTAACATTATGTGTAGTTTCTAAATGTGTAATTCTGATATAAGTGCTCGCAGGACTATAGTCTTATTCGAGTATATTGCAAACAAGTATGCATAAGTGCTGGAGAAGTATTATGAACTCCTTAATTACATTTAAGTTCAGACAGAGCTTAATGTTTAAGGATTCATGTGGATTTATATTATTCACAGTATTAGTGATTTTATTGATTCGGGTTACAGTTCAAGTTGTTGTTAGTTAAAACTTCTAGTATTTTGAATTGATCCTTTTCCAGTGATTACTTTCCCATCAGTGTTAGGGATCTTGTCTTAACATGCTTTATAGTGATTCTCTAGCCAGTTCAGAACTCAGCTCAGAAGGAGATGTAACAGTATCGCCATCTATCCTTGTGTATACTAACTACCAACTGGATGTGGCCTCGTTCTGGAATCATTGATCATGGCTGCTGAAGTGAAGTAAATAAACCTGTTGTTCTGTTGAACTTTGCCTCTATGTCATCGTTCCATATCGTCACAACATACACGGTTAGTTAAGGAATGTGATTAAGCGACGTCATTATTCCCAAAGCCTCACCTGACGGAACCCAGCAAACATCAATGAGTAAACAAAAATGCAGCGTCTTCCAGATACCCACAAGTGGCGTAATTTATCGGCCGAGGAAGAAGTTCTTCAACATCAAGCTACCTGGGTAGTGACAGCGTCCATCGAATGTGAGCGAGCTTCCGTTTCAATAAACTAGTGTCTGTGTTAAAACCCTTAAGCCAGGAAATAATTGTCCATACCACGTCCCCAATTAGCCACATTTCAACCCAAACAGCAGATGTCACGGTTTCAATCAATATGGCTTTATCATGCTTAATGTCCTGTGCTGCAGATCTAATAACTGCTCTTACTAAACATAAAACGTCCATGTACATATGCACATCAACTGTGGTTCCGACAGGAAGCTCGGCATTCAATTAACTCTACGGTGCATCTACATTTACCTATGAACTATAGTCAAGACAGTTAGAACTACCAACTAATATACTTAAGTGGAAGTAGAAATTCAGTAGTAACCTTGATCAACGCTAAAGCCTTTATTTGCGCCACTGTAATTACAAAAAAAGGAACTCATGGTCATATTTAAGTGATGTTAAAATCACAGCGAGATATCCAAGCTTTAACTCTGTGAACTTTGATCTTCTTTATCTACCCAGAACAGATTGTGAAATACTACAATACATGGTTCTGTACAAACAAAATGATGGAATGATGGCTGACTACCAACAAGAGAGTCATGCTAGAGACGTTGAACTGCATGATAAACATGGTGTTTGCCATCAACCTCGACGTCACAATTAGTCAAAACAGTTTCGTCATGAGTAAATAGACGCACGTCAACAGTGGTCACTGTGCACACAAATATCAGTGATTCTGACGCTACCGTCACTTGTGGGTAAGTCGCCAGGTGACTGGATCAGCCGCTGGAAAGATATTATTTCTATTTTAGGGCTTTGTATGATGGTTACTTCAAATTGCGTAATAAATGTAATCCACGAAAAAAACACTGAAAGTGCCTGTATACCAATTACGTCATAAACTCCACAGGGGATCGACATTGGCTTGAATGCATTTACATTCACCATGCTCTGGTGGCTAAGCCTGGCTTTATGCCGCTGTAGCAATAAATTAGGAATGTGACATACGAAATAATGTAATGAAACTCGGCGGTGTTTTGAGGAAAGATCATTAGCACGGTAGATGTAATCAAGTGCTGTAGTAAACATGATTACAACCACACCACCATAACGAGCATGAAAAATCATCTGAGAGACCAATGCCTGCGACAGCCGGTTTTTTCACCGCGAGGCATCTGAGCAGGTTCGGTTTGTTCATAGTGGCTTAAATAATCAAATAATAAGCGCTAGATGAGCGGGTCCCGCTAGACCAATATCAACCAATCATACTTTTGTTAAATAGCACACGCAGTGAGCGGACATGAACCAAGAGGTTGACATACACAGCATGTGTGACAAGGACATGGCTCCATGGGTCGTAATTCTGTCTGAAACATATAAGTATTTCAGCTGGGCCGCATATCACAGCCCCACTTAAGTCGTCAAGAGCTGCAAACAAGGCATACAAGCTTAGACCGTACATGCCCAATGTATGGTTGAATAACTGCCAGTCTGCTTGCCTGGCTGTCTGTATGTATGTAAAAATCGTGTTGGACAATCAGTATGCTTTCGTGCATCTCACATCAAGACTAGCGTTCATATAGGCCATTGGGTGTGTTGTAGACGATGGTAAGATCAGTGACTTAAATAAAATGTTTTGGTCGGATCAAGGGATTTTTCCAAAACGGCGGCCAGTCGTTCGTTGTAGTAACTCGATTGAAGAAGCGTCTTTATGTGTTGTAACTATCCTCAGACATCGAACTTCAGTATCGGGCAAACTGTGCAGAGCATGCATCAGCGCCGTAAATCTATGCTAACAATTGTTTTTTGCGATTTTGTTCAGCTCTTTAATTTTGCTGTATTATCGCCCTGATAAATCCTCATAATCTCAGCAAGATACAGGTTTAATTTGTCATTGGCCAGATAGCATTACTGGAAACAAGCTGAGATTGTGTCCCGAGCACAATTTGGTGCCTCGCACTGCTTGGCTTATTTACCCACTTGCCCGCTTGTAAATGTCATCTGCGTTTCGTTTCAATACGGGCAGGGTCACAACTGATCTTGGTCAATCGTAGAATTGTACATTCATCACCGATTCATTATTTCTAATCTTTCACATAATTATTTGGATACCGCCACAAAACGTATCTCCGCTGTTAACATCCTGAAAGTCAATTAATACACGTTGAAAATTATTGGTTTACACAGCTCGATATACACCTCATCTTAATTGGAATGAGTGACCCTGTCGAAGAACATCGCTGCAGACGATAACCTGAGCGCTGGTGATTGCAAGAGGTTGTGACGAAAATGTTGCCAAGATAATGCGAAATACTTGCAGTTAGAAAGGGGATCATCGAACGTCGATTATCGACAATTCTTTATTAAGTATCAGAAACACCTATACCAATGTATGATGTTCCTGGATAAAGACCAATATGTCGCGCGTGAATGAGGGGGAGTAGAGGAATCTTTAGCAATCCATTTAACAACTTGTAGATATGCATAGATGCAGCAGCTCGGTTCTATAACGCTTGGCATCGAAAACCGAGCACATGTGATGTAATTGAACCGCACTCAAATCGCATGACTCTGAGCAACTTGTAAAGTTTTGGTGCAACAACCAGGGAGTACTTTACCCTACGGAGTTGAACAAGTTTTATGTTGTGGTGCCAGCTACTTGTCTTATATTGTGCATTCTTCAAACACCTGAAGAAGGCATATAGCAGTCACAACATGCTTGCAATTGCAAAGCCCCGGGTTAAAAAATGTAACGTACTCTTGTCGTTTACCAAACATCGATATGTTATGCTACAAGTGGGTGAAATAATCAATACACCACAATGTGGATCAGTTGCAGGCGACATTCACTGAGTACACAGACTGCGTTGTCGACGATTTTCTACATTGTTCATCCTAGTCCTTCTTAACCTAAACCAGCATTAAAGATCAACTGAAGTGTATCCCTAGGTGAGATCAGTGTTGGTGTTAGGTTAATGAAATCTGTAATACAATTTGTACACACCCTGTCCCCAAGGAGTCATATTCCACCTCAAACAAGAGGGGGAATAATGTGGCAATGTGAGCGCGTAAGGTACACATTAACCTTCTGTCAACCTGCTTCCCAACCTACCAGTTCTATTAATCTACCTACCAACCTGCCTGCCTTAATATACACGTAACTACCTCTTTGCTACCTGCCGACGTTCCGTCATAACTCCCAAGTCTTCAACATTCCCATTTGTTCACCAAAACACCTGCCCATCTACTATCTCTTTTGAGGTGCAACATTCCTATCAGAACCGTCTCATATTTTTACAACAAATACTCGTTATTCATTAGTTCATCGTTTTAGATGTTGTTGATAAATTCGAATAAAACTTAGAATGTAGCAACTACGCAATGGTCTCGATGACCTGTAGTTCTTCATATGGCGTTATGTTGTCGTATTTATGTTTACACACCCTGTCCCCAACAAGTCATATTCCACTTCAAACAAGAAGCGGAATAATGCGGCAATGTGAGTATGAAAGGTACACATTAATCTTCTGCCAACCTGCTTTCCGATTTACCAGTTATATTAATCTACTATGTCGATGTCTCGGTGACATTATTGTCATTGTTGTCATGGTGATGGAGGCCCATATATGACGCGTCGTCATTGACCTCATCAAAGGGCAGCTTCATAGGAACGTCAACGCAGACTGTGTCATCTGTACAGAGTTAACCTAATGGATGGATCTGGCCTTGTATTATAGAGAAGTCATAGCATCGACAATATATTGAGAGCGAGGTTGTTAACATATCATTTCACTGAATGCACTCAAACATTTTACCTGGTTCTGCCCTGTGTGGTCGGTGTGTAGCCATGATGGACGTCTTGGTAACGTCCTCGTATGTACCATACTCTGTAACAGGTTTAATCAATACGGCTTTGAGATGCTTAATGCCAACCTCTAATAATTGCTTTTACTAAAATGTGCTTGATATCATGCAATGAACGAGCCTTCTGGTGCGGAGCTAGCAGATGACACTGAGTGATCACGTGGCAGCTCGTCAATGTCCTCATATTGCACTAGATCCATACAAAACACAAATAATTATGTGTTTTTTAGATGAAAAATCCATCTACATATCAACTGTACTCATGACAGTCGAGAACTAATTAACATTGTCTATAATTGATGTCACAATGTAAGTGGTTACCTTGATCATCTCTGAAGCCTTTATTGTTGTCACTATAATTAGGTCTGTAAGACAATAGCAATTCGTAATATTGATATGGATGATATCTATCACGGACAAGTGGTGTAAAGGAATTCGTAAACGTTACCTCTTTGAACTTTGATCGTCGCCATCTGTACAGAACAAAATGTGAAGCGTTTGATCTTATTCGCAAATACAAAGAAATTGATGGTAGATTAGCAACAGCAGGTCATGCAAGATATGCTGTCCTGCATAATCAACAATGTTTCGATTAATAGGGTATATTCGTCAAAACAATTAATCAGGTGAGCAACCATACTGTTCGGTGAAGCAATTGTAGAAAGAGACATGCTACCTTTAGTTGCCTTTTTGCGGTAGTAAACGGATCCACCTGTCGCCAATGCTGCGGCAGCGACCACAGCCAGTACAATACCCACAACCAGTCCTATGTTCACACCATCAGGTGATAGAGGGAGGACGTCCCGAATAGCGTTATCATCATCTGTATTACTTCGATCGTTTAGTCCTGGCTCATACGCCCACAGGCTGAATATATTATGGGAATATTCTTCGAATGGCTCGATCAGGCGGGATGTTTGAAGCTAATTCTCGCCAGGTAGCTTTAACATCCCTACGTGACCTCTGTGTTGTGACGTCACAATCCCCCCCCCCCCCCCCCCCCCTGGGCAGTGAACCAGAGTGAGATGACTGGGCTCTCCAGCCTCAACAACCCAGGTTACTGTTACATGAGTCTGGTACAGTTGGCATCATTAAGAGACGATCATTGGCTAATAAAACATTCAGCAGCTATCGTCCAACCATGATATAACGTCAGGTAAAATAAAGATAGCCATGTCTGTTAGAAGATAATTAATGGACGGTAATTATTTAGAACTTTGCCCGTTTACGGAACATATATAAAACCATCTATCTCAGTAATAATCTAACCTTTGGTGGAATGATTCATCTCAGTCAAGGAGCTCCTGTTGTTGCCATGGAGACCATTCTCTGCGTAAAGCTGTAGTTGATATGTTGTGTTTACCTTAAGGTCACGTAGACTCTCCCTTGTAAAGTTTCCATCACCTGGGTCTATTATCCCCACCTGACACGGCGGGTGTACGTCATGTGCTACACATACATAGCACAGTGTAAACGTCTGACTGTTATAGCCGCCTGTGGAGTCGGGCAGCCAGGACGCGTTGAGGCTTCCGGACGTAGAACCATCCACTTCGAACGCAAGCGGCATATGAGGAGCTCCACGCTCCACCAACGAGATATCAAACCTCTCTGTATAGTTCATCCTCTATAATGCTGGTCACTTGACACGTGTAGTTTTCGAAGTCTTCCAACTGAACATCTGTCAGTGTCAGGTTGCGTCCGTCATCAGTGATGCTGACATTGTCTCTCACCGGCTCCCCGTTCAGATACCTTGTGATGTTCCCCCGGGGTTCCATACACACGTCACAGAGGAGAGTGAAGTTATCCCCGGGAGAGGTGTATTGTGTAGGGTTGAGCGCAGGGCCAGCCCAGTGAGCAGGGTCTAGGAGTCGAAGTTAGTACACAAGCGGCATTCAACGTGTGTATAATAATAACTAAAATATGACCATCACAATACCAATATATAAATTTCACACTTATTTTCAAATTCTTGTCAATTGCAATGACAGCAATTGCAAGATGTCATATCTGTTTAAGTGTAGCATACGGGACACGTCGAGTTAAGCTTACATTGTGTGATTAACTGCATGGCAGATGACCTGGTGGAAACCCTGCCCGGGTGGTAGGCCTCACACTGGTACAGACCGTCATACTTCGTTATATTGTCACATGTGAAGTAAACACCTGCCACATTCCGACCAAGTAGGGAACTCAAACCATCACAAAGGTCGTAAGAAATAGTTTCCTCTAACAAGTTCTTTTTGCATAAAAAAGTCTGAGTCGCTTACTTTCACTCGGTTCATATACCAAGTGAAGTTTATTTCTGGCTTCTCAACACCTAGGCAGTGTACCGCAGTGTCCGAGTCGTCGAAGAGAATCACGAGTGTGTTGTTTTCCTGTGGTTCAACTATATAATGAAAATCACATCAGTTTTTATCAACGTCGAATGTGAGTGTTTCATAGTTAGAGTTTAACACATGCTGGTTGAACATTAAATAATTTGCGAGTGACATTTGTATGTCAGTGAATCGATGTCTCATGCTTCTCATAATGGCTATTCCTGAGACTGAAATATTTCAACTATTCACGTATTATAGTCAGACACAAACGCCGCATTGATCACGATTCGTTTTTGTTCCTACTCAGACCCACCCTTACGATCCATGCCCCGGTCAGGTCACGTGGCTCTTCAAAACTAGTCAACCAATTAATACTCCATGAAAATCATATTGCTTACCGCTGATTGTGAGGACGTCTGTGTTGAGGACGAGCAGCTGACCATCATTCTGACCGTCATACTCAGGCACCACTGTATTGGCAATATCAGAGTTAGGTCTAAATAACACAGTATTTCTTCAGTAGTATAACAATTATCTGATCATACTCGATATCATTGCAGTTGATATTAAATGAACGACAAACATGGCGTGACAGTTTATCATAGGATTGATGATAGCATGGAGACCGTGACAGTGGGACATGAAGCGTTGATTTCACGCTGCTTGGAGCCATGAATACAAATAAACAGTTTAACCATCTAAGGACATCGTAATGCGAGATTGAACTACTCTGATGTGGTAATCGAATGTACACCGTCGTCAGAGGATCCTCAACATCCCCTTTACAGATACCACAAAGCAACACCCCATTCGACACACCGTGGAATCCAATGGAGACATGTGACTGATTGCATATTCCTTAATGCTTTTACCCTGGACCGTGAATCTGACAAACGCCTTTGATCCGCTTCCGATTCCATTGCGCGGCTCACACGTGAAGACATCATCCGAGTCGATGCTGCCCCTGTCCAGAGTGAGGGTCAAGTTTCCAGACTCAGGGTCACAGTCAGAAACATCCCCATGTTGTCTGTGCCACGTGTAGGTATAGACATCAGGATTACCTTTGTCTGTGTCGTCCACAAAACAGCCAATAGTATACTGCACCGGCTTGCTGCCACGTGACCTGACCGGGGCATGGATCGTAAGGGTGGATCTGAGTAGGAACAAAAACGAATCGTGATCAATGCGGCGTTTTGTGTCTGACTATAATACGTGAATAGTTGAAATATTTCAGTCTCAGGAATAGCCATTATGAGAAGCATGAGACATCGATTCACTGACATACAAATGTCACTCGCAAATTATTTAATGTTCAACCAGCATGTGTTAAACTCTAACTATGAAACACTCACATTCGACGTTGATAAAAACTGATGTGATTTTCATTCTAAACATGGGACTATCGGCAATACAAATGACGGGGCCAGTTCCGTTTTTACGGGCGTCGACTGGACCATCACCCCACCTCAGTTCATCCGTGACATATTCAAGCAATCCACAATCGTCATTGGTGTCGGAGGATGAATTCACAGCATATATGTCATCGTTAAAACCCGCCCATGAGACACTGACATCAGGTCTCCCATGGTGTTCACATTTAACTGATAGATCTTCATCGTAGGTCACGTTCAGGTAATCAAAAGTAGGATGGGTCTTGAATGGCTCGGCTGAAGACAAAATCTTTTCGGTCTGTTCAATAATGTTACATACATTATGATATGCATACCAAAATGTGTGTATATGTATGAATGAATGGTTGCAGGTCTGTATGTATGTATGTATGTATGTATGTATGTATGTATGTATGTATGTATGTATGTATGTATGTATGTATGTATGTATGTATGTATGTATGTATGTATGTATGTATGTATGTGTATGTATGTATGTATGTATGTATGTATGTGTATGTATGTATGTATGTATGTATGTATGTATGTATGTATGTATGTATGTATGTATGTATGTATGTATGTATGTATGTATGTATGTCTGTATGTATGTATGTATGTATGTCTGTGTCTGTATGTCTGTCTGTGTATGTATGTCTGTCTGTCTGTATGTCTGTATGTATGTATGTATGTATGTATGTATGTATGTATGTATGTCTGTATGTATGTATGTGTATGTATGTATGTATGTATGTCTATGTATGTATGTGTCTGTATGTATGTGTATGTATGTATGTATGTCTGTATGTATGTATGTCTGTCTGTATGTATGTATGTATGTATGTATGTATGTATGTATGTATGTATGTATGTATGTCTGTATGTATGTATGTATGTCTGTATGTATGTCTGTCTGTATGTATGTATGTCTGTATGTATGTATGTCTGTATGTATGTATGTATGTATGTATGTATGTCTGTATGTGTATGTATGTATGTATGTATGTATGTATGTATGTATGTCTGTATGTATGTATGTATGTGTATGTATGTATGTATGTATGTATGTATGTATGTATGTATGTATGTCTGTATGTATGTATGTATGTATGTATGTCTATGTTGTTCATGTCCACCAGGTGAAGACAGGGACTGGGATCGCGCTCTTGCTTGTACTGCATGTCAGGTTGTTTATTGTGTCCGCAACATAGACTGGTGTTTCCGGCTGCCATACGGGTTCGTTGGCGCGATCTTCAGGCAGTCCCCGCGTTTATATTTTAGCAATAATTCATCAACGAGCAGGTTTCCGATGTTGGTGATAAGTGAAACCCATATATATCACAAGTCATAATATGTGAGATATAATGCTTGAATAACATGTTAATTACTCACCTATCACGACTATTTCCAATTCTCCGCATTCGTCAAGTATTTCACAGGTATATTTTCCATCGTAAGCACCTCTTTCCAGCGACAATATGGTGATATTATATTGCCTGAACATGAGATATTATGGTTAGGATTCGATTCTCTTAAATAACAGTTTTCACTGAAGACTGCACCGTCTTTTCTCCAGTACTGCGGCCATATTGAAACTCTCAATACTGTACAAACCAGCGTGATGTTTTTTTCCTGTTTCTGCAATCTCTGGTTCCATGGATACAGTTATCCCAATGTCAGCGCTAACGACTAACTGCCCAGCTGCAACATCATACGGTTACTTTTAAAAAAAACTTTAAGAAACTTACCGTTGCGTTGTGGCCGAGGGCCATTTATATAACATAAACTTCTAATGAATTGACATCCTCACCTGCCAATATCAGTATCGCCGAAATATAAAAGTAACACATCAAAGCCATATTTTGTATGTTCGCTATTGATAAGTTGAAGTAGATGAAGAAAGACATGTTCAGTCGTGCGACCATGCAAGTAAGCCACTTGATTATGGGGGCAACTGGTAGCGATTGTCATTATCCTACGATAAATGTTTCTACAGGGCTGTGTCCTTTGCGACAATTTACACAGATCTTCATGAACAACATGTTCTAGTAGTATCAAGTTCTTACCTGTGGGGATTGTCATAACACCATTTGAAATTTGACCTTTACAGAATGAATTAAAAGTCAAATCTTACACGACGAGCCTCTCTGATTATTTGGCAAGTAACCCCACATTCACGACGTTTCTGTGAACGGTTTGCTAACAGTAGTATAGAGAGTGGCGGTATTGGCACACCGCCCCTCATCTATACTACACCCATAATTACAGCTTATACAGTATTTCGATTTTTTTGCTCTCTAAGTCAAGAGAAAGGCGCGTAGGGCCCGACCCCCAAACGGGTCCGACTTCGCCTTGTTGGTAAGCTAACATGTCCATATGCAAAGGTGTCTACACCGTTCGAAGCTACGCCCATCAAATGGAGAGAGTGTCCAGTAGCACTTATGACCCCGCATGTTCATTCCATGACACTGCTTCTATGAGGGGGTAAAAAACATTGGGACTACCACAGCACAACACTCCCCTTAGCATACGCCCACCGTCCACAGACCGCCCGACACATTCTACAGCGTCCCCAGCACACCACCCACCACAGCGCTCACAGAGCACTACAAAGAAGTGTCAACGATACACCCTTTGCCCTCGTCAGACATTACAAGTTCTTCTAGGCGTTCCACTAGCTAAATAAGAACATTGTTCCTAAACTCCATATCACCCACAACATCTCTCAGCTCGTCCTCCAGTTCTATTTTGTCATCTCTCAGATAATCTAGATCTGAGCTCAACTCTTTTACATAACCTTCAAGTTCAGCAACAGTGTTCATTTCCATACCTTATGCCTTCATTTATTCAATAGGCTACTTACATAGTATGTCAGTTGAGGCCAAGCTGTCTATCCGCTGGTTGTCTCCACTCATGCACGGTAGCAGGGGGCAGGTAACACGGCTGTGATTCATATGTGCCGCTATGATTGGTGTGTAGGGCTGTGTGCCGTTATGATTGGTGTGCACAGAGTGTATTTGAGCTAAGTAGACGCTGCGAATCTAATTACCATCAATTGATATAATGTTAAAATAACCATTTTTAACTGTGTATTATAAGAGACAGTCTATCCAAGTGCCATCCTCAATTTAGGGCTTATCAGAGTGAACACCCATATTTGTTCTGCATGCAAAGTTGTCATATAATATTGTTCCCTCTGTATGAAATTGCAGGGCTCGAGTTGTTGATTGCTCCCACACGTGTATAATGTGAAGAGGTTTCCGGGCCCTCTATACTATACACATCTGCTCATACTTCCAATTCTTGTTCCCAGTTATAACACCCCCTCCCCCTTGAGGCACGTGGGGTAGATCTGGGTAGATAACATACAGCCCAATCTTCAGTGGAGTTGAGGTTACAGGGGAAATCTTGGGGACCCCTGTGGTCCTGCTGAAACTGAACGAGGGGATCCTCAGTCTTAAGGTGGTCGTGGGATGACACGCCGCAGCCACCTGCTGCACACCACACTGTAAAGTTTATCTGGTTCTGCCAGAACTGCATTGGCTTTGACGCCCAGGCTTGCACTATCTTATCTGCATCTTGTAGCGAATGAACACCTCAGGAAAGTTTGATGTGAATGTACCGCCACTGTGAACGACATGAATGATTGGTTGGGTCAGGCCCTCACTGGGTCGGATATACCCCACCTGCTTTATATGTAGCTTTTCTATTGAATCTAAAGGCTTGTGTATTCATGTATACAACTATGTACCTAACTCTATCTGATGTTCATTGGGCGAGGCTGTGTCCATGAAAAATCCTATTGACAACACTACAGGCGATCTATGTGTTGGTCTAAGGTCAATCACGTATGCTGTGGGCTGGTATAATCTCGAATCAAACGAGAGCATTGTATGGCGGTCTGAAACTACTGGGAAAGGAGGAAGAATCCAATTAAAACCCGACCTCTGGAGTTTCAGCCTTCTTCAGCAGCAGATTACATGAATAGGTCTAGGTTTGGAAGTTGATGCTGTAAATGGGGTTATTACTCTCGAATTTCCTGATAGGCCTGTGAACATATCAGATGGAATTTTAAGAATGTTGGGTTTTGATGACGGTTTCGGAAGGCGGTGGATTTATTCAGGTGCTTACACTGGGGACCGGACCATCAGCTTTAGCATGTTCAACACAATTTATGTTCACCTAGATCAAGTCAGTACCACGCACAACATGCTAGATGGTGCTCCCACTACGCTTCTTGAAGTTGTTTGTTTAGAAGGTGGCTCTTTCGGTGATATTATAAACACAAACATCGCTAATCCTGTCTCTAAGTGTGTTACTAAGCATTGTTCTTGAACTCGCGAAATGTCAATAAAAACGAGTACTTATGGACCTAGGCAAACAACGGCGAGCGCCCAGTCCGACCTCTCAGATTATGCAACAAAGACCTATGTATCAATTGGTGACTCACAAAAAATGGATAAAGGTGACAGTGCTATGACTGGAGACCCTGAAATGAGAGAGAATAAAATCGTTCAGTTGGGAGACCCGATTTCACCCAAGGATGCTGATAATAAAAAGTATGTTGATGGTGAATATAGACAGCAGAACAGGTACCTGAGACAATACGTAGCTGAAAAAACAAAACCCCTCATTACTATTTGGGCAGAAGCAAGCGGCAAAATTTGCAGAGGTTATGAGTGGTCGTTTGGTGATGGGGCCAGGTGTCTGGACTCACGAAAATCAAACTGTGGATATACCATGTTATCCAATGGTAAGATCATTCGTAAGATCATTTGTATACGACTGACCATCAAGGTGAACATGATCAGATACGCATTCTAGCGCAGAGCAAATTAAATACCATTGCTGACAATGTATCGACAGCACATGAAGATGGTAATACCTGGGATCATAAGTTTAAACTCATTTCAGCTGAAGTCACAAAATATACCCAAATGAAGGGCGAAATTAAGGCTAGATCTGTAAAAGCATAGCAGGCTGTTTCAATCGGTGAAAAAAACCGCTCTGATCCAACCTGGAAAAGACAAAGCATTGAAAAGTATCAGACAAAAATTGGGTGCTTCTTTACCATCCAGCGGACTGTGAGTGACCTTATTGACTCACCTCAATACACAGAATATGCCCCATAGACTTTTTACTTTGTGTGAAAAAATTGTAAAAGCTCTCTACACCTTTCATGTTTATTACACAGTGCGGTGCCTACTGGCAGAACTACAAGCGCCTCTACCTCAGGATCATGCCTATTACCATCATAACAATCCATACGATCGCAGGGTATATGAGATACTCTGTAGTGAGTTTGGTGTTTAGCCACGGACCACGGACTGGCGCCAGAAGACAACCGTTGATAATGGCAGACTTGGTGTGTTATATGCACATGATGCATTTGGTTACAGGAGCGTCGTCAAGGTCGCTGGTCGGGACGTCCGTTTAACCCTACACGGATGGCCTTTGGGGCGTAAAAGGCTAAAAAGCCAGGGTTTGCCCACGCGAGGAACTTACAATCCTTTTAGGAGCTAATAGGTGTTGTTCTACATCTAGCACAGGGCTCTGGAGTGCCTTCATACTGGACACTTATGAGTGCTTCACACAGCCTGGCGTTGAGCGCATTAATGACAGCATTAGGACCTATGTCTGGGCACTGCAGGGGGAACAGGCCCAGACTCGTAGCCGCATCCTGGGTACTGGCTCTGCGTTTGACGCCATTGGGCTCTACATATCGCCAAGCAACATGCTTCTCCTGGTAGGCCAAGTAGTTGGGTACAACAAACAACCTGATTACCGTTGCGTCCGACAAACAGCTGATCAACACTGATGTCAATATGGCTGTAGAAGGAAGCTTTGACAAGCCACCTGCCCCGAACATCAAACCCCCTGCCCCGAACAGCGTTCCTGTTAGACCACCCCTGTAGGAAAGGCGCACGAGGATGAGAAAACTGCTCTTATTGTAGGTTGAATCGCAATAGGCTTGGTTATGCTTTGGCTTGCTACGTAGGTCAGTAGGTCACGAAGTATCAGGAGAATAACTCCCCCCACTGCCACAGCTGCATTCCCTTACATGTTCTGCCATCCAACCCTTTGCAGCTGATTTGAGCAGCCATGATACGATAGAGCCAATGATCCCTGGAAGGGCAGCTGCTGCTGCCAAGGAGTTCAGCTGTTTTTTAATCCAGTTCTTTACACCAGGCTTGTCAGCTGTGTCGGTGTTGCTGCCTGGGTGACACTAGTGCCCCGTCCACCTGTTAAAGCAAGTTCCAGAGTCGAGATTGCCAATCCAATCTCATTGAGGATGGAGGCGAGTGTAACCCCTTGCTCCCGGAATAGGGTACGTACACGCTTATCTAGCGTTGTGTCTTCGTTAAGAAGTCTGTTGATAGTTTTCCTGATGCAGTTGATTTGGGTCCACAGCATTTTTCGGTTTACAGAGGCAGCCTCAATAAGGGCGCTACGTAGATCCTTCAGCTCTTAAAGCTCATTCGCTTGAAATTTCCATGCTCGACTATCACCTCTCCCATCCTCCTCCAGGCAAGCCATTTTAGCTTTCCTCTGTTTTATCTCCCCTTCTAGCTCAGTTATCTTACCTAGGTTGTTTAACAGCTCATCCCTCTGGGTCAGCATAGCCTTGTCAAGCCGTATAAGCTCCCTGAGTGGCGAACCACCTCTTTGTGTATCCATGTTTTCTTTTGCGTTATGAACGCCCTCTTTGAAGCTTGTTTCTTTAGTACCACATTGCTCCTTCTCAGCTTCCAGGCTGCTCATTTCTAACTTCTCTGCGGCTTTAGCAGCTGCTTGGTCAACGCCTTGGTAGGCTTTTGCTTCCTTATGCTTCCGCTTGTTGGGACCACTCAGTGAAACCCAAACCATCACGGACGGTTTTCACCAGACAATACCTAGCTATTGTTCCAAGTGAAAGCGTTTTTTTGGTACGAGAATTTGTAAGCCTTAAGTCAGTTTGGTCCTTAAATCATAACTCTACATCAACAAGCTCAAACTTTGTATAATCGCGGCCGAGGGGTGGTGTGTCAGCTAAAGCATCGCAATAGTTATTGACGGCGACTATAACGACTTATCCATCTCAATGTCCCCTCCTATTGCACCATGAGTTGGGAGAGGGGTCTCTGGGAGTACCTCATCCTCTCTTCCAGTGTCGAACCAATACTCCTCCACTGTGTCTTCAAATGTTGGGTCATCAAACTCTTCCATTTTGCTGTGTTAAAGATATACTTGCTTTAATTTAATGGTTGACATGACGAGTTCTTACGGACGCAAACTAAACCATACTGCCGGATACGCGAGCCCCTCGGGGTAAAAGGCGTGCAACAGACTGTAGTTATTACAAACAATCCAAGCACTATCGACCAGAAACAACAACTGCTTGTCCGCTTCCCCAATGTAGGTGCAGACGACATCATTGTCCCATGAACAGCACGGCTGGCCCTTACAATCACGCTGACCATGACTGATACTAACTGCAGCATTGTGCAAAACCTGGGTCGTATCGTGGTTAAGAAAATGACAATCAAGATTTCTGCCAATGAGGTCATGTCAATCAAGGCATAACACATCAGATGACAGAAACGCAACTAAGATACGAGTGGGGGCAGGAGACAGGGATGAGTCCGAGGTAGTACAAGATGCAATAGCCAATGTCTTTGGTAACAGATTCTACGTTCTGCTGACTCCTCGAGACTCCTCGAGACTCCTCGAGAGCCACATACCAGAGTACACCTGGAATACGAGCTCACATTTAACGTCTACAGACGTGTAATTCACGCAACGGACGACTAGGACGCCAGCTACACAATTGATGGCATCTCCTTAGAGTATGACATGGTTACGAGTTGGCGTGTATGATCCACACCTAGTTTACAGGTCGGCTCGCAATTCTGTATGAGCGTGTGCTTTGCCACGTGGTGCGTACAATAAAAGTGACACACTATGGAATATCAACCTGAACGTGAAGACTCGCCGCATGAAGGGTATCCTACTGCTCTTTGAAGACCCAGCCAATGCCTCATTCGCCAGGAAGACAGAGTCGTTCTACAACCCAGAGATTACACAAGTTGAGGTGACCATTGAGGGAATCCCCAGCCAACTCTATGCCCAGGGCCAATGCCTGGCTACCAGCAGTGGGATGAAGTGAAGAAGGCCTTTGCAGCATCGAGTAAACGAGACCCCAGTGTAGCAATAGCTGTAAAAGACTTAGCATTGGCGGACGTGTCCTAGATGAGTACCTCATTAGCAAGTATGCTCTGTGGCTCGACCTACGGACGAGCGATGACGACCAGCTGCACGGTAGTGGCAGGTGTGTGGAGAATGTGTCTGAGGGTATAACCATTCAGATCACACAAAAAGCAGAGGCGGCCGGCGCATTGAACGTCTATATGTATGTTGTTATGGATGTACAACTCGTCAAAGCAGTCTACTTTCAGTTGCTTTTTCACACCATTTGAAGATGCCCTACGTGAGAATGATGTGATTCGTACAAGGGAAAAAACGCGCCGCAGTACGCCAGCTAGTAGCAAAGACGAAGCACGCAAAACTGCTGCTGAATACCGATGAACCTACTCCATATGCCGTCAATTGAAGCGATATTAGCCCTGATAGCAGCCGCTGTCTCGGTTACCAGTTTAGGTATAATTATCTGGGTAGTAGTGTCCTACAGACGCTGGGTTCAGCAATATATCAGACTCTCGAAGCGTATACGTATATTCATGGATCCTGATACCATCATTGATCAACTCCTTGTACAGGACGCTGCCACGGCTAGCTCAGTGGTCACTGAGTGTGAGCGAGCGGAACCAACATGGGACATGTCTTCTAAGAGAGATAGGCTTGCTGCTGTCATAGCTGGAGGCCAGGCCCATCAGGACAGGCCCACCAGGTTGAATTAATGTCTGACTAATAGATCATAATTCGATTGATCGAGTTCTGAATGGGGTGGAATTATATCTAAATACGGATTAAACTAATTCTCAAATTTACTTCTATACAATGACCGTCAACTCGGCGTACATGAGCGTTTCAGGGTGGCATTATATTTGAATACTACTTAAGAATAGGTTGTATTTCCACGTGCTCATAGTACCAGGTTACGTCAGGTAGAGAGTTATAGTAGTGTAGGTCAGTAGAGAGAATGTGTTGCAGTTCCGCTGGCGGAAGAATCTCTTCGGTTAGGCGACCTAATTTTAGAGATGCCTGCTGTCGAGTGTACTTGTCTCTATATGTTTCAAAAAATTGTCTCTATATGTTTCAAGAGACGTCAAAACACGTTCTACGTGGCGCGTTGCTTCAATGCTTTCTATTCTTACCTTGTTTTCTTCGGTCTGAGACACGACACGGTCCATTTGTGTTGCAATTTCCCTCACAGCCTCCACCAATTCAGAGAGCCTTTTGCGATTTTCTCTTATAAATTCATATGACTTGTTGACAACTGTAGATAGGTCATTTACAAAATGTAAAATAGCTTGCCTTTCTGCCTTGGCTTTTTGAATGGCTTGTTGACATTCTTCAAAATAAGCTTCTGTTGCTGTTCCGAACAAAGTTTTACTAATATGACCAATTAAATTGATTAATCCTCTTTTTGAACGGCGGCGTGGAACCTTTATGAGGGAATCTAGCCGATATTCCCACGCAGACGACGTTCTGTTGAAATTTATTATTTTCTTTTGGAGAATGTTCATGGAGTCTCGGATGTGGGTGAGCAGGGACTGCCACTGAGCTATCCTTGGGGGCCCATCCAGGGATACAACGACGTTCCATTGCGCAACCTGTCGGCGAAGGTTTCCCTTGCTGACGACAAGTATTCCACCCGGGACTTCATGCACATCAACACGATTTGTAGATTAGCTTAATGTTATTGAAACGATGAGAAGATTTAAAAGAAGCAATTCTGGGTCGCTTCTGATCGGCTATTGGGGGTGTGAATGGAGACGGTCTTTTTCGTAGGTTGTAGCGATGCGTTGTAGGCTCTCCCGAGTGCGGCTGTGCGGACTTATCCTCCCCGGTCGTAGCTTTATCTGAGGTACTTGAGCTTAGTGTACGGTCAGGTGTACTGTTGCCAGGCTTATTTGATTTGCTAATTAGAGGTGTTAAGTCAGCACTTCTGTTGACTGGCTTTCTCGTATTTCGCCAGGGTCTCGGATTATCTTCATCCCAAATTAAGTTAGGGTCGACTAATTTTACCTTACAGCGGTTCACAGTGCGCACTTTTCCAGTCGCTTGATTACGTACCCATATGACTTGATTTCTGACTCTCGTGACTTCGTATCGGGGATCGCATTTCGACGTTAGAGTCCATTGGCTTGTACAACCACCGTTTCACCAACCTGGATTACTCCGGCAATCGCTCTCTGCTGAAGCCGTTCGCAGTTGTAGATTCGACTTTGCTCTGTAAGGATCCTTGCTCGCTGCAAACAATTGCTTAAATCGTCCAATCGGTTCACGAAAGGATGTGCGAAGTTATGTTGCAATGCCTTAGTGAGCTGGACGCGTGCCCTTCTGCCGAACATCATGTAGTACGGTGTATACCAGGAAACGGTACTGACAGAATTCCTATAAGCGAATAAGGCATCTGCCAGATAATCCTCCTAGGTGGTGATGACGTTGTTCACTAATTTTGCCAGGATTTCCTTTAGAGTTCGGTTCAAACGTTCGGTCTTCCCGTTGCTCTGGGGATGCATGGGCGTGGTTCTGTGATGGTCAATCCCCACGTCCTTCAGCCATGCACGGAATTCATTGGCATTGAATTCCTGCCCTTGATTGGTGATAAGTATTTCTGGGCACCCGAAGCGTGAAACGTACTGATCGGCGAGTGCGTCCCACACAGATTTGTTACTTTTGTTGACGAGTGGATAAGCTTCGGCCCATCCAGTGCTGTGGTCTATTACCGTCATAACGTTTTTGTTACCTTTCTCAGACGGGACGAAAGGTCCTATAAGGTCTATTCCTATCATTTGTGTAGGATAGGTGGCAATTGGCAAAGTACCCATAGGTATGTGATCCTGTCGATTACTGTGTACGTCGTGCACTGATTTGCGCATCTCCGGCCAAACATACGCTTCCTGTAGCAGGTCCAGCGTCTTGTGTGTTGCCATGTGGCTGACTTCTTCGTGTGCCCGTCGTATAACGTCGCAGTGGTAATTTGGGGGGTGAACCAATCTGGGGTATGTAGCGCTAGTAGGGGTAGGTTTCTGTATAGAGAACAATAGTCCCCTTTATAATATGCAAGACGATTCATCATCTTGGACTTCTTGGATCAGGTCCGGATCGTGAATCTGTTGTTCCTTTTTGACCACATCCAAATTAATTTCATTATGTAAGATAGGAAGTCTTTCCTCACTAGCGTTATCGTTGAAGGCATCAGGATCTATCCATTCCTCAGTGTCTATAGTAGATATCTCTACCGGTGAACTGCGGATACGGGACAGCATGTCAGCCCGAACGTTGTTTTTTCCATCACGGTACTCAACGGTCGTGCCGAACTCGGCAATTAGCACAGCCCATCGTTGGATATTCGTATTTTTCATCTCTTTAATGAGGTTCAGGGTTTATGGTCCGTGTAGATGGTAAACTGTGCTTTCCATAGGTAGGGTCGTAGCTTACGTAATGCGTAGATGACTGCATAAGCTTCTTTTTCGATAGTAAACCACTTCAGTTGGGAGCCTGACAGTTGATGGGAAACGTACTGGATGACTCGCTCAACACCTTCCTCATCCGTCTTAACCAATATTGCGCCAACGGCGTAGTTGCAGGCATCAGTGTAGAGCTTGTATGGTGCATCCGGTCATGGGTGTGCCATAACAGCGGACGATGACAGTACCGCGTTTCTAAACTCTTGCATTGTTCGTCATCAAATGTGAACCTTTGACCCTTGCGAGTAAGGCGCCTAGTGGTTGTACAACTTTAGCATAGTTCCTAACACATTGGCGGTAGTATCCAGTCATGCCGAGGAATGATCTCACTTCTGTAATATTCGTGGCGTTTTTGTAGGTTAACAATGGCAGAGACTTTTACGGGATCCGTGGTGATACCTTGTTCGTTCACAAAAAAAACCCAAGGAATTTAATTTCTTTTAGTCCGAGAGAGCATTTGGAAGGTTTGAACTTTAGCCCGTGTTTCCTAAAGCGGTCGAAAACCATTTGGAGGTGTGTAACGTGATCTTCTTCATTGCGTGAGAATACAACAACGTCATTTACATATACCATGACACAATTTCCTATTAGTCCTTCCAACACATAGTCCTTCGTTCGTTGGAAGACGGAGCACTTGTAAGTCTGAAGGGCATTCGAGTGAATTCGTAAAGTCCTCTGTGGCAACGAAATGCTGTTTTTGGAATATCTCCCTCCTCAATGGGAATTTGGTGGTAGCCGACTTCTTGAATGAGGGGCAGAGGGTATTGGTCCTTAATGGTGACACTATTAAGTTTGCGATAGTCCACAAAAAATATGGTAGACCCGTCCTTCTTTCGGCACCAAATTAATAGGAGACGCCCAGGGCGACGCACTAGGTCTTATCACACCGTCACGAAGTAATTCATCAACACAATCACTGACTAACCTGCGTTCGGTGAGCGCCGTCATATAGGCTTGTTGCTTTATCGGATGAGCGTTTGTTTCGATTGTCATAGGTATCAGGTTACATAGTCCATTAACTTCACATTTGTCGGAAAACACATCCTCGTTAGCCTTCGCTAAATTTGCAATTCTTTTGTTACCAACCTCTGGCAGTGTCGCGTGTAGACTTGCTGTTCCGCACCTACCCATGTATCTCATCAACCACCATGTTGCACCATACCAGTTCATAATTTCACGTCCATAGTCAATCACACCTTTACCATTTTGGAATGCATCATTCCCGAGGATGCACTGATGTGGCATGTTGTCGACTATTATAAATTTCACAGGCTTTGCT
This sequence comes from Urechis unicinctus, assembly GCA_034190875.2. Lineage (NCBI taxonomy): Eukaryota > Metazoa > Annelida > Polychaeta > Xenopneusta > Urechidae > Urechis > Urechis unicinctus. The sequence goes on along the minus strand of CM067347.1, from coordinate 57,262,214 downwards.
CTGTTGACTTCAAGTTCTGTTTCACCGTAAACGTTCAATTTTTCACCGTTTATTGAAAGTAGATCATGTGTTTTCCTAAGTATACTAATCCGTTTGGTTCGGCTAATTATGTCATCAAACACGTCGCGTCGCAGAAGGGTACATGAGGCACCAGTATCAATGAGAGCTTGACAATTTACTCCATGCAGATTCTATGGTACCCACGCTCTCCCGTTGTTTATGGGCGCGACGTGCCATAGCCTTTTTTTGACGATGAAGGGTTGCGACGATTTTGAGAAGATGGCAATGTGGCTTGTCGTTGGCGGCATTCTTTGCCCATGTGACCTGGCTTTTTACATTCGAAACAGATAGGTAATCCCTCCTCTGTCCATGTAGGATTTTTCCGTTGTCTGCGCATGTCATTATTGCGTTGGTATGACTGTCGCTGTACTTGGGCTCCAAGTTTTGCGATCTTTGTCGACATTCTCTCGATGCGCTTTGTGAGGTCTTCTACTGTTTGCAGAAGTTAGTTGTTAGGGTTTGAGGTACTCTCATCAACATCGCGGATCATACCGACCTCCATAGGTGCTTCAGTTCGACCTAGACGCCCGTATGCATCTTTAGCCGAGGAATAAGTTGAAACATACTGCATTGCTGTGGGAAGATCATTGGTGGGGCCATTTTCTCAGAGTCTTTTCACAATTCTACTATCCTTAAGTCCTCTCGCGTATGCTATCAGGAGGATCCTGTTTTGACATCGTTGCGCGGTGTGGGGTAAGCTGAGTCGGCGGCCTCTCTGAACCTTCTGTTGAAGCTTTCTGGTGTTTCATATGCTGATTGTGTGATCTTCTCAACTATATTGCGTAGTTGTTCACTTTCGTCTGTGCACGATATTCTATCCTCTCTTCTCTGGCATCGCGTTCAGCTATAGATCTGGGTTCAATGTCAATCAGGCATTGAGTATATTCCCAGAATTGGGTTGTATCCATTTTCACCATAAATAATTTGAAATTGATAAAGTTTATACTTATATGCACTTAGGTTTCTTCTTTAGTGACGTCTCGTTCGGGTCGCCAGTTGAAAAGTCTTGGTTCTTATCTCTTCTATTTGAGATAGCTTTTCAAAGTGTGTTTCCACGAGTTCGGCGGGGCAATGGAATTCCCCGTCTTCTTGAATAACTTATTACTTATAAAGTAGAGATAATCCACAAGGCGTAATTTATTCCTCCAGGAGTTCACAAACAATAACACAGTAATAATTTCTGACGAATTGGAAAGTTCTACAACAGTATACTTGCACACCTTGTGATGACTGCACCTTAAGTGATGTTGCGGAGACCAGTTGAATCCGGTGGAGATGAGCACCTCTGAAGTGAGTGACGAGATTCAGGATGGCATCACTATTTATACAATATGATGATGGCGACCAGCCAACTCATTATTGTCGACATTAAAATTGTCCTTATTGGAAATTCCACAAAAATCTTTCACAATAGTTCCGATTGATCGAGTTCTGAATGGGGTGGAATTAACTAATGAAACTAATTACTCAAATTTACTTCTATACAATGACCGTCGACTCGGCGTACATGGGCGTTTCAGGATGGCATTACATTTGAATACTACTTAAGTCGCTGCTCCCATGACATCGTATAGAAAGGCCGTCATTTCGTTCATTGGTATTCCGGGATCGCATATCCGAATCTCGGCACTCTCCTTTACACACGATACATGCAAACACGATCATTAACATGTGTATTAGTTACGGGGTGCCTAATCTTGCATCAAGGTTAGACTTTACAATATGATACCCAGACAGTATTCTCAATTAGACATTATATATCTATATATCATATACGCAAGAATGGTAGCAAACAAGTGCCTGTGGATATTGGTCGGAAAGAAAGACCCTTGTAACAGGTCCTGCGATTTGTAATTTACACAGATATAAGATAAAACATGGTGTCGTTAATCCGCTTTGTACGGTTTGTCAGAAGGGTATCAGAAATAACCTAGGATTGTGCATGGATTGTGGGTTCGATAAAGTCAACCACAAGCTTGCTTACCAACAAAAACAGGTCCCCACTACACCATGCAAATCACCCCCATTTGCCACACCACGGCTTAAGTTCAAGAATACTAAGTGGTCTGTTAACAACTATTTGCATGGATGAGTGATGAACGTCCCTGAGTCTCGCCCCCTCTGCGTGGACCCTCTAATGTTCTTAAGAGATGGGCGTCAGCAGATGCGTAAAGTTTTGACTGATGAGCAGAATCAAGTCTCAGTTTGCCCTTAAAGTAAGACTTATGAAGACCACCGATGGTGGCAGCACTGAGTATGATGAGCCTGTATTGCATAACTGAATCCTAAGACAACGTATGGAGAAGTATATATCCCTATTGATCGGAAAGTTACGCTTTAATGACAGTGCCCAGTTCCTCCTGGCCTCACTTGACAAGCTGGTGTCTGAAAACAACCCAAACGCCTTTGCAGTGACGTATAAATATGAGCCTGATGAAACGAAATGCCGGCTCCTACTGCGCAAGAGTGTATCCTTATGAGTTTATGGATGGTGGGGAAAACTTTGATGTTCGGGTGAGAGATACGTTGTTCGGCACCACAAGCTCAAGAAAAAGCATTACACCCATTTTCACTAATTTGAGTTAGTCATTCGTTCACATGAGTCGAAATAACACTGATACAGGCCCTGGGGTCATTTTCATGGAAGACAAATCTCTCCAAACCCCTTAACATAACACCCACCACCCCTTCCAATAAAATATTGCTCACCTTCCAACTTAAACTAGGCGATCATGGCGAAGGCTTCTGCCAGGTGGGATAGTCATGCCATATGTCGTCATCGCATACATTGCAACGTCGAGTTTATCAGCGATTGATAAAAAACATAAAAGTTACGCTGAGCGAATGTCACAGTGATTAGGTGATCTAACGTTTGATCCGCCTCAGACAACATTCTCCCTTTATTATTCGAGGTTTAAACCCATAAGGATAACTTAAATCCCTATTCAAACAGTCAAATGAGTTCAGCATAATATCAGATATATATCTTTCATTCATGAGGTCAGAGGTTTTGAAAATAAATGTCTACACGAGAGACTAGGTCTTCGCCATGGCAGTTTTTGTGACGTAACTGGTGCTGTAGAACTTGTTTACTGCTCTGGCTTCTTCTCGCCCCTATAGGCATAGAAATGTGCTTCGCAGCAACATATTGACAGGGGAAATCTGGCACTGCTTGAGCAGCGCTTTCTGCAGTCCCAAGTCCCTGTCAGAGAGAGCTAACCGAAGCTGCTTTCAGCAACTGTTACCCCAAGCAAATAACTTGAAGAGTACAGGTATTGTAATGATAATTATTTCCTCATCAGGCTATGTGAACATGTTTTAATCGTCATACTGATATCTCTCTGGAAGGTATATAGTGACTGGCGGAAGCCCAATTGGTAACACCTGCCCTCTCTGAACAAACTACTGAGTCAGAATTTATAAAGGTAAAGTCATGACTGCCCTACTACCGTGACCATGAGATGCACTTTCATATGGAACCACTTCTGTGTCTGACCCACATCCGAGGGCATTGGTTTACAATTATGTATTGCTGGATTCTGTTGTGCTGTTGAAGGTAGGTCTGATTTTTCACACCCATCCAAGACGCCAAACAACTCCAAATATTGCTGCATAATAACCCGACACCTTATTCTGCTGTTGTTTGTGTGCATCGAAACATATTCGTATTTAGCAACTAAGCTATGTATGACTACAATTTAGTAAATTACTCTAAACTGGTCACTGCTACGGAGCACGTCATCCTCAAAGGATCTTTTACAGCCTTTTTCAAAGATGGGACCGCCATTTGTACGTGATCATCCGAGTCACGAGTCAGGTTGTCACACCTTGGAGTCGAACCCACAGCCTGTGGATCAAAAGGCGAAGCAGTAAACCACAAAGCCACTGAGACCGGCTTAGTGCCATTCCCTCGGCTTTGTATTGACTTGGCTAAGGGGTCATGTCAAAACATCTGCTAAGGGGTCATATCAAAACATCTAAGGGGCTGCAGCTTGTGACATCTATCCAAAAATAGTGCGCGTTACCAGCTCCTCTCGCTGACATCTATCGTAAACGTGTGCTGCGCATAGGGTTTCTTAACAAGGCGCAATCACAGACCCGATTGCTTGCCATTGGAAGACATGCCGTTGGCGTTCCTGCCGAATCTAGTTAAAATATATATATATATCTTGTTTCATGTGCACAGCCTGAAGGTCGACAGGTTCATTGCTGAAAACATCTTCTTCAACAGAGCTCTCTACAAACTGAACACGGAATATTTTCTCCTCAGTCTTTGCCACACCGTCACCCTCCATAAGTGTCTTTGGTGTTGCCCCGCCAGTACCTGGTGAGAGCCCATCCATATGAGGCGGATTCTCCTCTGAGCTAACGGCAGTCTCGTTGGTACTTGTGATGCCAGTGAAGATGTCAGCAAGTGCAGTGCGTAGCTTTTCGTTGTCAGTCAGTTGACTTCTCTTACACGTGTGATGCTTCAACCACACCAGACACCTGACTTGGCTTCTCACTCTCCCTCGGGGCTTAGGCTGCTGCAGCTGAGGCCAAAGTTACCAAGGCTACAGAGGGGGTAGAGAATAATGGTTGGGAAACAGCGTTCTTCTTTTCTGTGTTGGGATGGCTTTGAGGAGATGCGACCTGCTGGGTTGCATTGGGATGCTCCTCTGTTGGAGAATAAGTAATGTCAGTCTGTGAGTCGTCCCGCGTATCTGTGTGAAGATGTATGGGAGTGTACGACGATGTGTGATGAGCCGTATGCAACAGTGCATCTTGGCCTGTCCCAGCTGAAGACAATTTCGTCTGCAATCAAAGAAAATTATTCTCTCGTTCAATGACTATTGCGATATCACACAAATATGCATAAATCCAGGCATACCTATGTCAGTATACGCTGATTACAAAGCCAGACATCTGACCTTATTAGGGAAAGCCTCTAGGAAGGTGGCCCCCTTGTGAGAGATCAGTGCCTCGGTGATGTTGTCTAGACCCGCCTGTAGCTCCTGTTTAATGGTACGCTGCCAGGGGCAGGGCGTATAGGTTGACAGAAACGGCAGTTATAGGTGACATCTCCAGGCAGTTATGACATCTCATCTGTACCACAAACGTAGAAAGCATTGCATGGATGCACCTCATAAAGACAACACCAGGGAAAACATACATCCAGCAGACATATGAAATGTACACCAATCCCTCACATACAATGTCAAAGTAAACAAATGAAAGCCAATAATGCATTATGGGAGTATCAATATCCTGCAACAGCTCATCAACAACCCCTTCATGGTGTAAGCAAACACCCACAAAAAAACCCAAATGCACTAGGTCACCAGTAATCGGGGCGGGGTCACAATGTGCTTTAATTATAAGCCTCAAAAGAAGACGAACTAACAGGTGAGCTCTTCAAATTTAGCATGGACCCAGCTATTACAAGACGAACACTGCATAATCTTCGAATCCCAGTCATCATCAGCATAGCATTTGTGACAAAGTGGGAAAAAATTGTCTGAAAAACAAACATATACACGGAATTGGCCAACATCATTTCAGCAATGCCTGTACACACTCAGGGCACACATGATTACATGTCAAGAAATATGTGTGCTGATCTCTGTCCATCAGAAGTCCACAGTCGTAGCAGAGAGAGAATGCATGGAGCCAGACAACATCCTTAGAGCTACCTTGGGTTGATGCCCGAAAACTCCGACACTTGACACATTTGGTACATACATTCACACACAACAAATAATTTCACAAGCTCAGACCTCATAGGTATTCATTTACACCAATTAAGATGTTAGTGTCACAATACATCCGGTTAGATAATGTAGATATATTGATAATTTGTCGACCCAGATTTGCTTGCTGTTGGATGTCTTGGTGGGGTAACTGGGTCCTGGACTGCCTGAGTGGCATGGGTCTTTACATTTATCACATTGCAGTAACTGCAGTCAGGCACAATATATATTAATGAACATGCTACAGAAGACCACATACAAGTATTGATTACCAGGGAATAGGTTTTAAAATATCACAGTAGATCAAATTAGATAACAGAGTTCATTTGTTCATTGTAACGTCCTGACACCCATAAAGGATCAGGTTTATGAATGTGGTTCTACTCAATGATGTAGGACAGAAGTGAAATAGTGGAACACTTGTATCGCTAGCCGCAGACATGACAGAACTGGCAACGTCGACAACACCAGTTCTCCATACTTCCTTCTGACGGCTGATTAGATCAGACAGAATGGGTGGAACGATTCACAGCACACGTTACAGTAGATGAGCTGTAATGAGCAGCAGCCAATTGTTTACCAATTTAGTGACATAGACTGTGGTGAAAAAGTATGGTGCTGAAGGTCTCTTCAACATGATGATGATAATGATGGTTTTGATGATCAAGATGATGATGATGATGATGATGACGACGGCAATGATGATGATGACGAAGACTCTAATGACGATGACTATGATGATGATGATGATGATGATGATGATGATGATGATGATGATATTGATTGTAGGGGAAAAGAGAATAAAGATAAATGGGCACTTTTCATAGGAGCTTTCTCTAGATTGGAACCACTGCAAGGATAGTTGTGAACCTATGGATGGAATCAATAATCCTTCATCTGCTAGAATGTAAAAACTTACCTCTTCTTGGCCGCCACTACCACAGAAGTAACATAGATTTCTGATGATGACAGGGGCTGAGGTCACTATAGCTCCGCCTTGCTCCCAGGTCAAGTCAATGTCAAACTCCTCCTGCACAAAGCCATTGAACACTGATCCTACCAAGGTTTTCAAGCTATTTGTTACATGATTGGTTATGCACAAGTCTTGTATGTTGGCTGCAACTGTTGGTTAAAATTGCACTACTGTAAGACCTAAAACCTTACCACATAGTCTGCCTTTACCAAATGGTTGTGCCTGCTCCTGGATACATTGATGCTGTTGCTGAAAGAGATGGGCTGCAGGGCAAATCGACCAGACTTCATCTTGCAACACATACAACTACGGTTAACCCTGGAGATCAACAGAGGTTAACAAGAGGTCAGTAGACCCAAGTTCTGCAGCTTTTCACATTATGTTCAACTAAATATTACAAAAAGACTAAATAATACCTTAATGGTTTAACGTTGTATTCAGTGGCACACTTTGAATAAATAACACATGGGTTAAATGTCATGCAGAGGCGATTCTTTGTTTTTCACTAAAATATCTACATAAGCGGGTGTATGTATGCTAGCTTTCTTCCTTTCCTAATTTGTCAACAAAAGTTTACAAAAGGATGGAGAGGCAGACAGACTGTCTAATGATATTGGTTTAGTAATTGAACCACTTGAGCGGCATGCTTAAAGTTGTCTGTAAACGCAATTATAACACTGTGCATGCAATATTGACAACATATATGCCACTAAAATATATCTCAATCACATTCAATATTTAGGGGTGTGACCTTGGGTATGAGGTCGAGTTCATGCCTTATCATACATCTCACCAGTCTTATATGTGGACTGAGAGAAATTACAAATACAGCAGTTTAATAAAAACATAGCGGTCAAAGGTCATGGAGAGTTCGCCAGAAGACATGTAGGTCCATGTAGAAATTTGGACGGCTAGCCTGCTTAATAAGAGAACCTGCCATCAAACGTTTACGAACTGACAGAGAGTTGGAGCATAAAATGATTGATCTTTGAGTCTTGACCACGATTCTTATATGGCCATCGCTATGACCGGGGTATTGCAAAAGCAGGCGTCTGGAAACGTTCCACCAAGTGCCGATTGCAAATAAATACGATATGATAGACCCGTGAAGGTATAATGAGGTGCTTGAAGGGGTGGAGCTCAGGTTTGTCACTTCTGTCGCTTACCAGCTGACCACTCACATGCTTACGCGTCAGGCTGACGAAGGATAATACATGGTAGTTTGGTCGGCTGGACAGCCGGCGAATGGGTCAAAACCACATGTGCTGATATTTCGTGAGTGAGTTTATTGCGGCCTCCAAAAGGCTGATTGATAATTGGCTGATTTCATTTGTTAACCATGCCCCGTATGCTATGAAACTGCGAAATATGACTTGTGTAACCACGAAATTATATCTTACCTACAGCAGAATGGGGCACGCATATATCATTTTTTGGTGTCTAAACTTGATTATTAATCGATTATTGCAGCATATCACAGTAACTCGACTGTTTACAATGAATGCAGCATTACACGCTCCTAGTCTGGATTTGAATCAACGATCTTGTTACTATAACAAGATCTTTGTTTTAATCAGATGCCTATCTGACATTTTAAGCTTCTGTCTCGTGGCTTTTATACCGGCGGTGACTGGAAGCACTGCCCATGTGACTCGTCGGGGTATATTTTTTTGCTATTTGGTTTAGTGGTAGTTACACGGCTCCTACTCACGGGAGAGCCTTGAATCTTACCGTGACGAAGCTGAAGAGCGTCAGCATGACTGCATTGATAGTACCTCAGAGCTCCGGATCGCCAGACTCAACTTCTCCGAAGAAATAGTAGCCGATGAAAGCGAAGAGAAACATTAGATGAAGGAGGAGGAGAATGATGTTGATCACCCACTTCCTGATCGTATCCGCCAGAGCTGTTACCAGAACCTGATACATATAATATACACTGACGCTGTCATCCATTAGTTTGTCTACAGTAGTGCTATTGATAGCTTTAGTATATACTATAGTACTCATGGTTTTGATATTGATACTAATGACAATCAATGACATTTGTCTAGACTATTTTTTCATATATATATATATATATAGATATATATATATAGATATATATAGATATATATATATATATATATATATATCTATAGATATATAGATATATATATGAGATATATAGATAGATATATCTATAGATATATGATATAGAGATATATAAATATGTATATATATAAAAATCTGGATATCTCCCTCTCTATATAATAATATATATATAAATATATATATATATAGATATATATATATATAGATATATATATATATATATATATATATATATATATATATATCTATATGAATATATATATATATGAATATATATATATATATATATATATATATACATGTACATATATATATATATATATTTATTATCTATATATATATATATCTATAAATGTATAGATATATATATGAATATTTTGAAATTACATATATATAGATACATATGTAAAATGACTATGTATAAACATACACATATAAGCGTTCGTATGTATGTATATATATATACAGACATACCATTGCATATACACACACACACACACACACACACACACACATATATATATATATATATATATATATATATATATATATATATATATATATATATATTAATATATATATTAATAGTTGTATGCATAGATATATATATGAGTATTTTGAAATTACATTTATATATAGATACATATGTAACATGATTATATATAAACATACACATATAAGTGTTCGTATGTAAAGTATATATATATACAGATATATACCATTGCATATATATATATATACACACACACACACATATATATATATATATATATATATATATATATATATATAACTATAAATAAAAATGTTTATATATATATGTATTTTAATATATATATATATATATATATATATATATATATATATATATATATATATATATATATATATATATATATTAGATATACATAAGTATATTAACATAAGGAACGCTTTGCAAGTTGTCTGTATGCACATGTTATACGCACGATTGAGTGGCCACGTATATAGGAGTATTCCAGAACCTGTCATTTTAGAGAGTTGTGGAGTTTTGGATTACCACTTCCCAGCCCTGAAGCACCGTTTAAGATTTGTTTCGGATTGTGTTTTTTGGCTCTGGCTTGGAGTTTGGTTTCTTTCTCATGACAAGAACAACACTGTTAGTCAAGCACGAAGAATTTAATATAACCGTTTTGAGAAGCAAAAAAGTTGCGTTTTTTCACGATTTTATTGGATTTCATGTGCAATGTATTCAGCGTTTCTAATTACGTACCGAAATTTGTTTGCTGTTTCTTCCTGATATCCTGTTATAATATGGATATAATTAAGAACACGGCTTTATGGAACGGCATCATTAAGTGCATAAGGAGGTAGTGGTAAAATTATGTCTATTGCGAATATAATCAGCCAAAAAAGACGTGATCCATAAAATAATATTCATTGCCATCGTCATTGCGCAGCAAATCTAGCGGCATAACGCATTGTACTTACGCTGTGACTAAATACGTTATGACAGCTACGCTTTACGCTGAAACAGCAAAATCAGCTGGACAATGCGACTCCATTGTCGCCAAAGACAATGTTCAAAATGGGAATACATTCTATGAACTAATAACCCACGAGAGAGACATGTCTGTGTTGGACAGATCCGACCTTATACGAATGAATGTAGCCAGGTGGGTTGTGACATTTACAAGACTTCTTAAAGAATTGTATGAATGCAGTAGACCCCTTGTGTCAAAGCTCAGACTCGATTATCTTCTTAAAAGCATCGCCGGAAAAACTTTTTTATGGGTTATCAGTGCGCAGTCTGTTATTGCGTCGAATAGGTTCTCTGTTCTTCCACGATGCGGATCTATTGATGTTTTTGGTGCTCAAACACACACGAGAGAACGTTATCGATAGGAATCGGACATGTGCTGTACTGTGTTGTCAGCTACTTGTCTAATATAGCGTCTGCGTTAACGTTTACTTCAACCACTTGAAGGCGACGAGTACCAGTCACAAAAGTCTTGCCAAATCCAGACCAAGGGGTTAAGGGCAAACATCGATACGTAAAGCTACAAGAGAATAAATACAATTCGCGACAAAGTCGATACACGCGGGCAACTCTCAAAGTGTACATTGACAGTTCGTCATTTGTAATCTGTATTGCGTTTTCTGGCTACTTGCCACATTGTGCATCCCATTCGATCTATACTAACGTCACAACACAAGTCAAACCAAAATGTATTCCATTGTGACATTTAATCTTTTGACAGAAACTTTATTAGTATAAATCTCGCTTACATACACGGTTACGTTATTGACAAGGACAATTATGGAATGTGATTAAAAAGCCCCAACCTGATGGAACCCAGGAAAGATCAATTTGCTCAAACACAATTTGTTATGCCCCCCAATTACCCACAAGTGGCGTGAATTATCGGCCGAGGACGAAGTTCTTCAACATCAAGCGACCTGGGTAGTGACAGCGTCCATCGAAGATGAATGAAATTTCTTGTCATTAAACTAGTGTTTGTATTAGTTTAATTCTTCAGCCAGGATATAATTGTCCATACCACGTGCCCAAATAGTCACATTACAGCTCAAACAACAGGAGGAATAATGTTAGAATTTGTATATGTACCGTACACTTATGTAACTCAACCAAGAATAATTGTGGAGGATGGGGGGGGGGGGGGGGGGGGGGGGGGGGGGGGGGGGGGGGTCAAGCGCAAATGTAGATATGCTATCTACACATTTACCTCCTGACGATCCTATTCCGAACCTAAAAGCACATTATTTCTGTTCATATACTAATATCATATCATTCAGCTACATACCTCGTAGCTACGAACCGACTTCTTACATACCTTACTACATACATTACATTGTGAACTACATCATATTGCAACGGCAAATATTCGTTCAGTCATCATTTTCGTTGCCGTCGATCAGTTGCTATATATTTGTCATCACTACGTAATTGTCTCGGTGACCTGACGTTCTTCATACACCATTTTGATCCTCGACCTCATCAAAGGGCAGCTTCATAGGGACGGCATCTGTACAGAGAAAGCTTAATGGATGGATTTGGACTTTGGTCGAAATAAGTAATGGTATAACGAAAACAATGAGAGCGTGCGAAGTTGCTTCTTGTCATCGATAAATTAGTTGTCAGAACATTTTACTTGGCCAGGTGCTGCCCCCTGGTGTGCATGATGGACACCCTAGTATTGCCTTTATACGCACCATCTTCTGTAACGGTTTCAATCAATATGGCTTGAAAATGCATAATGTCCTGTGCTGCAGATCTAATAACTGTTCTTACTAAACTGTGCTTGTGATTATGTAATCCACGAGCCTTTGGGTGCTGAGCTCGCCGATGACACTGAGTGGTCACGTGGCCCCTCGTCAATGTCCTCATATTGCACTAGATCCATACAAAACACCAATGATTTGGTGTGCTCAACATAAATCGTCCATCTATATTTGCGTATCAACTGCAGATCCAACAGTCAAGACAGTGAGAACTACTCGGTATATTAAACAAATTCAGAAGTAACCTTGATCATCGCTAAAGCCTTCATTTGTGCCACTGTAATTACTTGTGCAACACAAAGGGAACTCATGGTGAATTTATGGATGATATTTATCGCGGATAAGTGATGTAAAAATAACAGCGAGATATCCAAGCATTATCTCTTTGAACTTTGATCTTTTTTATCTATCCAGAACAAATTGTGAAATACTATACTACAATACATAAAACTGTACAAAAACGAAGGGAATGATGGCAGCCTATTAGCAGGAGAGGCATGCTAGAGAGGTTGTACTGCATAATCAACATGGCGTTTGTTATCAACTTCAAGGTCGCAATTAGTCGAAACAGTTTCGTCACTGTGCACACAAATATCAGTGATTCTGACGTTGCCGCAACTTGTGGGTAAGTCGCCAGGTGACTGGATCAGCCGCTGGAAAGATTTTATTTCTATTTTAGGACTTTATATGATGCAGAGGTTACTTCACATTGCGTAATAAATCTAATTCACGACAAGCTGAATATGTATTAAACCAATTCCGCCATAAACTCCCCGGGTGATCGACATAAGCTTCGATGCATTTGCACTCACAAGGCTTTCTGCCGTTTTGGCAATAAATTAGGGATGCGAGAAACATGATAAAGGGATGAAACTCGGTGTTTTGAGAAAAGATCATTAGCAAAAATCAACCCGCTCATCTAAGTACTAGATATGCGGGTCCATTCAGCCAATATCAACCATTCATACTTTTGTTTAATAGCCCACACCGTGAGCGAACTTGAACCAAAAGGTTGCCATACACAGCCAATGTCGATTTATGATTTCTAATCTTTTGCATCAATATGTGGATACCAGCCAAAAAAATTTATCTCCACTGTTAACAAAATGAAAGTCAGTTAATACCACGTTGAACATTATTGGTTTACACAACGCCATATACCCCGTGTTTTAATTGCAATGAGTGACTCCGTTAAAGAACATCGCTGCAAACGATAACCAAGTCACCTAGACTGTGACGAAAATGTTGGCAAGATAACGGGAAATACGAGCTGTTTGAAAATGGATCATCGAACGTCGAATGCTTGATTATCGAAAATTCTTTATTAATCATCAGAAACACATATACGAATGTATGATATTCCTGGCTAAAGACCAATATTTTGAGTGTGAATGAGGTGGAGAGAGGCCGCTTTGGGAATCCATTTAATAACTTGTAGATATGCATAGATGCAGTGGCTCGGTTATAAAACGCTTGGCATCGGGAACTGATCACATAGGAGCAGGATGCTATAATTGAACCTCACGCAAATCGCATGTCTCAATTATGCATTGTGGTACCAGCCACTAGTCTTATATTGCGTGTATCTATATGCCTGAAGGAGACATATAGCAGTCGCAAAGGGCTTGCAGTGGCCCAGTCACAGGTTAAAGTGTAATGTTCTCTTCTCGTATACAAAACATCGATTTGTTATGTGGGTGAAATAATCAATACACGACAATGTGGATCAGTGCAGGCGACATTCAAAGAATACATAGACTGCGTTGTCGGCGATTTGCTATATTGTTCATCCTAGTCCTTCTTAACCTAAACCAACACTAAAGATTAACTGAAGTGTCTCCCCTTGTGACGTTTAAGGTTTTGTCAGCAACTTGTACTGGTAAAAGTGTCGTGTTAGGTTAACGAAATATGTGATGCAAGTGGGGAATAATATGGTAATGTATGTAAAGGCTACACATTAACCTTCTGCCAACATGGTTCCCAACCTACCAGTTATATGCATCTACTTACCCACCTACCTGCCTTGTTATACACCTGTTTATCTATTTGCTACCTACCGACTTTCCGTCATGTCTATCTTCCAAGTTTTCAACATTCCCATTTTCTTAACCAAAAACACCTGCCCATCTACTATCTCCTGTGAGGTGCAACATTCCGATCAGAACTGTCTCATATTTTTACAGCAAATACTAATTATTTATTAATTTATCGTTTTGGATATTGTTGATAAACTCAAATGATACTTCGAATGTAACAACTACGCAATGGTCTCGGTGACCTGTAGTTCTTCATACGCGTTATTGTCCTTGTTGTTATAGTGAGGCCCATATATGGAGCGTCTTCATAGGGGGGGGGGGGTCAATGCAGACTGCGTCATCTGTACAGAGTAAACTTTATGAATGCATCTGGCATTTAATTGGAGATAAATCATGGCATCCACTATGTAATGAGAGCGTAGTTGTTAATGTATCATTTCAATAGATGCAACCATTCAAACATTTTACCTGTCTTCCTATTGCACTGGGTCTATACAAAACTAGGGTTTTAAAATGTAACATCCATCTACATATACATATCAACTGTACTCATGACAGTTGAGAACTAATTGGTAATGTCTATAATTAATGTAGAAAAGGAAGTAGTTACCTTGATCACCACAGAAGCCTTTATTGTTGTCACTATAATTAGGTCTGTAAGACAATATCAATTAGTGATCTTGATATGGATGATATAAATCACAGATAAGTGGGGTAAAGGGATATATAAACGTTACCTCTTCAAACTCAGACCGTCGCCATCTGTCGGAACAAAATGTGAAGTGGTTGATCTTATTCCCAATAACAACAAATACAATGAAATTGATGGTAGATTAACAACAGCAGGTCATGCAAGATATGCTGTCTAGCATAAATAAACAAAAATGTATCGATAAATAGAGCATATTCGTCAAAACAATGAATCAGGTGTGCAATCGTACTATTCGATGAAACAATTTAAGAAAGAGACATGGTACCTTTAGTTGCCTTTTTGCGATAGAAAACTAATCCACCTCTCGCCAATACTGCGGCAGTGATCACAGCCAGTACAACACCCACAACCAATCCTATGTCCACACCATCAGATGATCGAGGGGGGAGTGTCAGTGTCAGGTTGCGTCCGTCATCAGTGATGCTGACGATGTCTCTCAATGGCTTCCCGTTCGTATACCACGTGCTGTTCCCCCGGGGTTCCATACACACGTCACAGAGGAGAGTGAAGTTATCCCCGGGAGAGGTGTAGTGTGTAGGACGGCGTGCAAACCCCGCCCAGTGAGCAGGATCTAGGGATAAATGTTCTCAACATACAATAATAACTCAAAACTGAAAATCATACAATCATCATCAATTTCACACTTCTCTTAAGTTCTTACCAATCGAAATGGTCACAATTGTAATCAAGCGAGGTATGTAAGACATGACGATCTAAACTTGCACACATCTAACTTACATTGTGTGATTAAGTGAATGGCAGGAGACCTAATGGATACACTGCCCGGATGGTAGGCCTCACACTAGTACAGACCGTTATACTTTGTTATGGTGTCACATGTGAAGTGACCACCCGCCACATTCCGACCAAGCAGGGACCTCCAACCATCACGGAGGTCATAAGAATAGTCACCTTCGACGTGTTCTTTTTGTACTAAAAAGTCTACGTCGTTGACTTTCACTTCGTTCATATACCACGTGAAGTTTATTTCTGGCTTCCCAGCACCCAGGCAGTGTATGGCTGCGTCCGCGTCGTCATGTCGCGTCGTTTTCCTGTGCCTTAAACTGCACAACAACTCGATATCCTAAGGAGCAAGTTACATCGGTGTTTGGTACCGCTTTGGATATCCATGGATAAAGTATTTAGTATCCTTGTAACCGGCTGGCTATCACTCGTTGGTAAGTTCTGTTTCATATATTGTTACTGTGATGGATGTTCATTTTGTTTGTGCAAAAGAACGTGACATACTGACGCATCAATGAGGCTGTGGCCTAAAGGGGTTATGATCACATACACCCCCCACACACACTCACACAGACGCACATACACAGATATATATATATATATATATATATATATATATATATATATATATATATATATATATATATATATATATATATATATATATATATATATATATATAGATATATATATATATATATATATATATATATATATATATATATATATATATATATATATATATATATATATATATATATATATATATATATATATATATATATATATATATTTCCTCTATCCTGTCGACGTTGATGATTTTCTCCTCGGGGGCTGCCGGTATTGTTAATCCCCCCACAAGCCTTCCTCATCAGTTATCGTGAGAATAGATAATTCCGCAATTTGGGATTCAACTATTAGCGGCTAAAAGCGTGGCAAATTTTACTAGCAGTTGACTAAGAAGTCCATACCAAAATTAGCCTAAAAAAGAATAGGACGAACTCTAAAACATCGTGTGTTTATTATAACAATAAGTCATCATTTTCAAGTTTCAAACTATCCACTACCTACAACCCGCCCGACCCCCTCCCCGCCCCCATTTTATCTACTCTGTAGCATAAGTTTCGGTTAAGTGCTAAGATCAGTTTCCCTGGATGTCAAAAAATATTGTTATCAGTATCCGTTCTCAAATCGAGTTGATTTTCTTTCTGTTGATTCTTCCTCTTCCCTCTCTTCTGTATGTCATTATTACATATTCCAATTTTGTGTTAACTACGTACATGGAGGCTTCTTCCTGAACCTCGGAAACAGATGAGATCGTTGTGGGTTACTTGCTTATTTCTCGTCTGATTTTGCCCACTCCAACATAGTTTCGCTAAACTGAAATATCTAGGAGGTGTGGCTGAGGGACTGCACATGAATGCCTAACATTCTTTATCCACTATTCTCCCTAATTTCGCGCTGATGCTTCAATCACCTAGCGTACCTCTGATAGCAGGTCAGATTGATGGTGCGATGCTTGTATGACATTTACATGGCTGACTATTTTCACCTCTAGCTCACTCGCCATGTGAAGTGCTCTTCGAAATTTGCTGATTTGTGTAATTCTCCAAATGGTATCGCGTTTCCGCGTCTATTCATCTTTTTTCCCGAAAACCGCTACTTAACCATGAGGCAGTAAAGAGGGTAGGGGTTCTGGCGCAGCGGAGGCGGTTCTGGGACCACCCCTAGGAGAGAGTTTTGGCCCGATCTTCATTTGCACGGATCAACCAAAATATATAGCCAGCTAGGGATGGTTTCGGACATTGTATCTGTTCATGGTATGTAGATATGGCCCCATGTAAAGCCTTCAACTCACTTTAGCTCATTCACCCCTGCACCGAACTTGCCAACCCCACGCCCCCTTTAACATCTTCATGTACGAAGACAACTACAGGCATAGTAGTTGGAGTCAAATGTCGCAAGTTTAAGCTGGTTCTATCAAGCATATCAATCAACAAGATAGTCAGACATTGTTGGGCGGATCATAACTGTTTAAGGCAGCAACATCACGGATCCTTGCAACGACAAGCAGATCACTTAACATCTGATATCAGCAAAAGACCAGGTTTAGTAAACACAACAAACGTACGACGTATTGTTAACCTGGACTTGTACACATAATTTGGCACCTGCAACGCGAGGTCAGTATAGCCATGCCTGTGGCATCTGGCATCTGTTTGTGCCATTGCACCTCACCACAATATATCAATATCCCAATGGCTCTTGCTGTTGTTCTTTTCGGGGTCTAATATAAGGCCCGTTCATACTCTATAGGTAAAATGGCCTCAACGTCTGCATGTATGACGAAGAAAGCTTACGTTATGGGTATATATTTAAATGGCTGCTGAATAAAGACGCATGAATTATTGTATTGACTTTCTCCTCATGAGACGTCCTAATTTAACAAGTTTGGTGCGATTTAGTGCTACCATACAAACCAATACATCTATAATATTATCTATTGGTAACAGCTTGTAATGGTGCTACTCATCGACGGAGGCTGGCGCATTATGCTGCTTAGGATTTAATGATGTGTAGGTAGCCACAATGACTTACAGGACAGGACGTACAATGTTTCGTCCTTAGTCTTATCTTTTATCAAGCTTAACTAGGGATGACTTTTCACAATCATGTATGCGGAATGTAATATATGACATTTATGTAATATTACGCCTATGTTTGTCTAATAACATTTGGATTTACACTTTCAGTGCCTATGGTGTACACACAGCAGATTGCTCTTCGTCATAATGGTACAACATACAATGACATTGCATATATCAATGAAGACTCGGTGTTTTACATTGAGTGCGAGACCCACGTTTCAGAAAATCTGGCTTTATCAATAAGGATTCCGACTGTTCCAAATTGCGCACAATGCTATCCTGATGGCTTCACGTTCGTCCATAACGATTGCAAGGATTTTGTGCAGTTTGAATGCCTCACCAATGGCACATTTCGTGGTGAGCTTACTGTGAACGTACCACCCCTGGGTCGTTACTATTGCACGTACATCAATGCCGAAAATGACACATATCTGTTGGAAACTAGTAGGTATCTTAAATGCTTCCCATCTTGATATGCAATTTACAGCAATGGCAAATATTAGCCTTCACACTAATCGATGATCTTCGACAATTGCACTTTCGATATCGAACATATATTTTAGTAATCAATTATCGTAACAACAATATTTATTAAAACATGCTCGTGGAAACAAGATAAGGTTAGGCTTCAGAAAGTTTGTTCACGAGGGATGTTCCTTTGAGAAAGATTATAGATGAGTCCTGCAGGCCAATATGAGGCTTATTCTATGATAAAGCACAGCAAGCACTCGTACACGTCCGTAGTTCTATTTCTATCAACGCAGATAAATAAATGTTGAAACCAATCCATTTAAATGGAAGGGAAGTGTTTGTAGTGGTTAATGTCACGCTATCAAAAGCCATTCATCGAGATATTCTTCTGTGTTTGCACAGTTGAGCCGTGTAATATATCTATCAACGGCTCGATATACCCAGTGATGGGAGAAACTGCGACCTTCACGTGCTCGACTTCTTTGGCAGCACCACGACCAACCTTTCAGTGGTTTACGACAGATAGTAATGGTACAGAAACAGATATCCAAGGAGATACAAATGACATGGACGATGAAGGCAGACATTACAACAAGATTTACATCGTCATACCTAGCGGAAAAGAGATTCTTGACATATGGTGTGTTGCAAAACAAACCGCATTTGACGTGGATATAACTTCTGAAAAACTGGAAGCTGACATTCTTGGTAAGGAATCATTGCACTATGTTACCATCTAGTTATTCGTTATACGATGTTGTTTACACGCTGCCATAATGAATAAACTTTCCTTTACGTCACTGGTGTTTTCAGTGCGAGCGACACCACCTGAGTGGGCAAATGATACAGGTCGAATATTTTACGAGCCTGATGAACCCATATTTCTGGTTGTATCGTCTATTGACGCTCGACCAAAGGCAAACGCTACTTGGTTTTATCTAAATGGGACAGAAGACCAAATTATAGATGGTAATCAGTCTTCATGGAGGGCATACAGCAAAATATGGCATGCCATCGTGTTCCGTCCATCTGCATATCACGATGGAGTGGATGTATATTGTAGTGTCGACCAGGGACCGCCATTATATGCGCAGAAATTTCATTGAGAGGACTGACGAAATCTGTTATTGCAACACAAGACCCAGGTAATGTACAATTACAAGTGATTTATCATTTCTCTACCATTCAGCTCCAATATCCTCTTCAATGGGATTTAGTGGAAATATCAAGCACAACAAAAGTATGCCATTATTCCTGCACTTGTTACCGTGTTTCAGAAGCTACAACAAATTCTGACATTATTCAAGGTATGCTCCGCTATTTATTCGTCAAAGTCGCGATTAAATATACATTAATGTAAATTGAAGATGACAGATATATATTAAAACCACGATTATATATTAAAACGATTAATTAAGTAACTCTTATTCTCGTACATTCGCCGTTCTCGATTAACACCAATAGAGTACGACTTTTATGAAAACCTAGCCTCGATGGGCGACTAATGATTATTTAGCATTATGACTTACACTTATAAATATATTGCTTGTTCCATTTTTCTTCAGGTCGTAGTGTCAAGGACATTATTGCTACTGTTGACTATCATCGTTATCATCGTCGTCTGTTGTTGTACGGCAGCGTCTGCATCGTGTGGCCTACTGACATGCTGCGTGAAGTCAGCAACGGTGAAAAATAATGACAAAACTATTCAAATCGAGTGAACATACAAAAAAGAAGTTATAGCTACGCTAATAGGGTTCACTCTAATTGGCTTATTTGGTGAGCACGCCCTTCGTAAGGTGGCACTTAAAAACATCAACTAAAGCACATAGGCCTGTTATTTATGTTGAAGTAATGGCGATGTGTAATTGGTCAAGGAAACTGCGCCTCCAATTTTCCACGTTGTTTTAAGATAGAGGTTTTGGAACAACCGTGCGCTGCACAATGGTGGCGTGTTCACATATGTTCTCGGAAGCTAGCCCTCGTAGTGTAGCTATTTACTATTTGATGTTATTTCAGGTCAAAATTGTTGTCTTTCTCTCACCAATTGTATTTGTTGCTCACACATCCTTCTTTTTGGCTGGTATCAATGCATTCATAGTGTTTTACTGAGATATTAGAAGCGCATTAATTCAATCACTACTTGCGCTCATAATTATTGTTTATAAAACCCATATGAGGATGATACTGAAGTTGGACAATAAGAACAAATAGATGCACAGAAGACTGAGATTACTTCTTCTTATTGATATTCATGCTAAGTTATTATTTGCCAATTCCCTGGCGTCAAGTTTCAGCAAGATTGCCTTAATAACCGATGTTTTACTTTCCGTTTTTGAGAAGTTACACACTAAAGCCAGAGATAATAAAATACCATTTGTAAGATGTCAGATAATTATATTGTTACATTATTTAAATATTTTGGTTGAAGGTTAGTCTTGGTGATTACTGTCTAGCATCTGTTTCAAGGATTGAATGACTTAAGTCTGCAATTACACACACACACACACAAACACAAACACACACACACACACACACACACACACACACACACACACACATATATATATATATATATATATATATATATATATATATATATATATATATATATATATATATATATATATATATATATATATATATATATATATATATATATATATATATATATATATATGTTCATTGCGCCGACATTTTTGCTTTTTTGGTAATCTGCATGGTGGCACCCTCATTCGCGTTCTCCAGATGACCACGGCCATTTAGCTAATCTTCGTCACTCTTCCATAGGTCGAGCCACAGGGCGTACTTGTTGATGATGACACGTCCGCCAATGCCAGGTCTTTTACAGTCATTTTCACGCTTAGGCCACGTTTACTCATCACACTGCTTGTAGGAGCGCATGCAATGGACATACCGCTGGTTGGGGATACCCTCAATGGTCACATCGACCCTTGTAATCACTGGGTTGTAGAACGAGGCATTTGCAGGGTCTTCAAGGGCGGAGTACACGGTCATACAGAATCGCGAGCCGGCTGGGTGACTATGTCATACTTTAGGGAGATGCCATCGATTGTGACGCTAGCATTGGTGTCACTTGTGGCGCGAATCACAGGACTGTAGTCAGTGAATATGAGCTCGTTTTCCAATCTCTCAGCATGATTGTAAAGGCCATTCCGGCCGCCCCGGCCGCGTTGGGAACACACAGGCGTAGAGCTGGAGCTGCTGACCGATTATGACCAGCATCTAATCATTGAGAAGGGGCCACATTGAGGGATCAAAGTGACACACCAAGACCAACAACCAACATGTACAACTTCGACAAGAATAAGCTTTATCCAGTACTGTTATGCGAACAAACTGTATGGATTGGCATTGAGTCAGCCTGTATATTTGCCCATACATCGAATATGAGTGTGCACTACGAAGAACTATTTTACGACCTAATATGTAAATAATATTTATAGTGTTCGCGCCCAAGTCTTGTTAGACCTCCTTTACTGCCGAACTATTTTGTGACGCCCTTGTTTGGGCATGAAAAGCATACGCTTGATAAAATCCTGAAAACAAAAATATAGAATTATGAAACCAACAGCTGGTGCTCTTAAACTCCTATCTATAACATCTTCATTTTTAACTTTTTAACTTAGGAATGTTGGAGGGCTGGCCCAGTTTATTTTGTCAGGTGAAGTACTCAATATGAACTGTGCGGGGACTTGACGTTACGTAAATTAGCATAAGGAACGCTAGAGAGAGAGATTGATATAGGAGTTTTCCAGAACATGTCATTCTGGAGAGTTTTGGAGTTTTGGGTTACCTCTTCTCAACCCTGAAGCACTGTTTACGCTTTGTTGCTGGTTGTGTTCTTTGGCTTTACATGTAATAATTCTGAGTTAGGTCTCATGACAAGAACAACACTTTTGTCAAGCACAAAGATTTTAATACAACCGTTTTGAAAAGCCAAAAAGTTGTGTTTTTTCCCATTTTTCGGGATCTCATGTGGAATTTATTCAGCGTTTTTAATTACGTATTGAAATTTGTTTGCTGTTTTTTTCCTGATATCCTGCTGTATTATGGACAGAATTAAGGACACAAGCGTTGTGGAACGGCACTAAGATGGAGTGGCAAGATTAAGTCTATTACGATTATAATCGGCCCATCTCAAAACTAAACATGATCCATCAAATAATATTATTTGAGTTTTTCATTATGCAGCAAATCTTACGGCAGTATGTATTGAACTGACGCTTTGACTAAAAACGTTATGACATCTTCGCTTAACGCTGAAACAGCGAGATCAGTTGAATCGATTGTCATCAAAGAAAATGTTCAAGCTGGGAGAACTTCTATGAATTAATAATTCACGAGAATGATATGTCTGTGGTGAACAGATCAGACCTAATAAGAATGAATGTAGCCAGTGGGGTTGCGACATTAACAAGACTTTTTGAATTATCCTCAAATATGGAATGAATGCAGTAGACCCCTTGTGTGAAAGCTCAAACTCAATTATTTTCTTAAAAGCATCGACAGAAAAAACATTCTGTGTTGACTCCGATTGCGGGACTTTGATCCACGAAGCTGATCTATTGATGTTATAGGTGCTCAAACACACAAGAAAGTACTTACTTAACCACTGTAGAACATTATATATAGGACTCAGATAAGTGCTGTTCTGCGTTGTCAGCTACTTGTCTTATATAGCGTCTGCGTTCATGTTTACTCAATCCACTTAAAGGCGTCGCGCACCAGTCCTACAACTCTTGCACAATCCAGACCAAGGGGTAAAGAGTAAACATCGATAAGTAAAGCTACAAGAGAACAAATAAAATACGCGACGGTGTCGATACACGCGGGCAGCACTCAAAGCTTACATTGACAGTTCGTAATTTGTAATCTGCACAGCGTTTTCTGGCTACATGCCACATTGTGCATCCCATTCGTTCTATACTTACGTCACAACAAAAGGCAAAGCTAAAATGCATTCCATTGTAACATTTATTTTTTGTCAGAAACTTCATTAGTATAAATCTCACTTACATACACGGTTAGTTAAGGAATGTGATTAAGCGACCTCATAATTCCCAAAGCCTCACCTGACGGAACCCAGCAAACATCAATGAGTAAATAAAAATGCTTCGTCTTCGTCTTCCGTCTTCGTCTTGCAGACGATAACCTGAGCGCTGGTGATTGCAAGAGGCTGTGACGAAAATGTTGCCAAGATAACGCCAAATACTTGCAGTTTAAAAGGGGATCATCGAACGTCCTTTATCGACAATTTTTTATTAAGCATTAGAAACACCTATACCAATGTATGATGTTCTTGGGCAAAGACCAATATGTCGCGCGTGAATGAGGGGGAATATATATAGAGGAATATTTAGCAATCCATTTAACAACTTGTAGATATGCATAGATGCAGCAGCTCGATTCTATAACGCTTGGCATTGAAAACCGAGCACATGTGCTATAATTGAACCGCACTCAAATCGCATGACAACCAGGGAGTGCTTTACCCTACGGAATTGAACAAGTTTTATGTTGTGGTGCCAGCTACTTGTCTTATATTGTGTATATCTTTATGCATACTTAAAACACCTGAAGAAGGTACATAGCAGTCACAACATGCTTGCAATGGCCCAGCTACGGGTTAACAATGTAACGTACTCTTATCGTTTACCAAACATCGATATGTTATGCTACAAGTGGGTGAAATAATCAATACACCACAATGTGGATCAGTTGCAGGCGACATTCATGCATGTTACGTTGTCCATCCTAGTCCTTCTTAACCTAAACCAGCATTAAAGATCAACTGAAGTGTATCCCTAGGTGAGATCAGTGTTGGTGTCAGGTAAATGAAATCTGTAATACAATTTGTACTCAAGGAGTCATATTCCACCTCAAACATGAGGGGGAATAATGTGACAATGTGAGTGCGTAAGGTCCACATTAACCTTCTGTCAACCTGCTTCCCAACCTATTAATCTACTTACCAAACTGTCTGCCTTAATATACACCTAACTACCTCTTTGCTACCTGCCGACTTTCCGGCATAACTCCCAAGTCTTCAACATTCCCATTTGTTCACCAAAACACCTGCGCATCTACTATCTCTTTTGGGGTGCAACATTCCTATCAGAACCGTCTCACATTTTTACAACAAATACTCGTTATTTATTAGTTCATCGATTTAGATGTTGTTGATAAATTCGAATGTAGCAACTACGCAATGGTCTCGATGACCTGTAGTTCTTCATATGGCGTTATGTTGTCATATTGATGGAGGCCCATGTATGACGTATCTTCATCTACCTCATCAAATGGAAGCTTCATAGGGACGTCAATGCAGTCGGATCCATCTGTACAGAGGAAACTAAATGGATGCATTTGGCCATTGATTGGCATCGACTGTGTAATGAGAGCGTGGTTGTAAATGTATCATTTCAATAGATGTACTCATTCAAACATTGTACCTGGTACTGCCCGGTGTTGTCGGCTGGTAGCCATGATGGACATCTTAGTAACGTCCTCATATGTATTATACTCTGTAACAGGTATGATCAATGCTAATGCCCATCTCTAATAATTATTTTTACTACAATGTGTTTTGGATCATGCAATCAACGAGCCTTTAGGTGCTGGGTGCGACGATGCCATTGTGTGGTCACGTGATCCCTCGTCAATGTCCTCATATTGCACTAGATCCATACAAAACACTAGTAATTAAGTGTTTCTTTAGATGAAAAATCCATCTACATATACATATCATCTTAACGCATGAAATTTGAGAACTAATTGATATTGTCTATAATTGATGTCAACATGTATGTGGTTACCTTGATCATCTCTGAAGCCTTTATTGTTGTCACTATAACTAGGTCTGTAAGACAATAGCAATTCGTGATCTTAATAAGGATGTTATATATTACTGAAAAGTGGTGTAAAGGGATACGTAAACGTTACCTCTTTGAACTGTGGTCGTCGCCATTTGTACAGAACAAAATGTGAAGCGTTTGATCTTATTCACAATAACAACAAATACAATGAAATTGTTTGTAGATTATCGACAGGAGGTCATGCACAATATGGTGTCCTGCATAATCAATAATGTATCGATGAATAGTGTATATTCGTCCAAACAATTAATCAGGTGTGCAACCGTACTATTCTACGAAACAGTTGGAGAAAGAGACACGCTACCTTTATTTGCCTTTTTGCGATAGAAAAGGTATCCACCTGCCGCAAATGCTGCGGCAGCCACCAGAGCGAGTACAACACCCACAACCAGTTCTACGTCCACACAAAACGCTCATAGGTTGAATCTATTATTGGACTATTCGTCGGCGCTAAGGCCATGGGGGGAGACGTGTGGTCTATTATTGAACATTTAATACAGCTTAGTGCAATGTTACAATCATCCTGCATAGGATGTAGGGATGATTTTTTTAAAGAATGATTGTGGGCAAATCGTTTGGCAATTCTGGACAGAGTGGCATTATAATATTAAAACCAACATTGCACAATACAAACATGAGAGAACTCTACTATTATCGAATAAACCATCATTATAATTATCTGTAAAAATACGAACTATTTTAGCGTGTACAAACACTAAGAACATTCAGTATTGGAGAACTCACGAGTGCCGGCTGTAACGGACCCTTCGTCGCCTTCAGTAACTGTATAACACGGCCAGTTAGGTGGTTAGAGAAGCAATGGATTTAGCATGACTGTTCCAGATTCGTATGCCTTCATTGATAACTCGCGTAAAAAAAGTTGACACAGGAATAACCAGCATTATGTGGATATATAGAGAAGCAATGGACTTTGCGTTTTAAATCAAAGTTTGACATCTGTTCACAGATATCTGATATGCTCTTGGACAACATATTGATAATTTCCGTCTCACTACCCTCTCCATGCCAGGATATATCTGGCTTGGGTCGGCCTCTGGCAGAGCAGTTGATCTCATTGCAACGCTAAGCAGGAGGACGTCATGGTCATTCTCAGGCTCTGAGTGCAACTCGACTTGTCTCGCACCATCTGCAATTTAATTATTTTGTACTAAACATTCTCGAAAGTATATATATATATACATGTGGATGTGTGTGTGTGTGCTGTGCGTATTGCGTGTGTGTATGGGGGGGAGGGATATGTTAGTATATTAAGTAGTTACTAACCAAGTGAAACAAACTCGGCCCGCACTCGTGTATCGGTGTCCACCACCAGCGAACACCGATAACGTCCTCCTTTCGCCGCTGTGATGGGATCTAAGATGAGGTCCATTCTGTTTTGTCCGTCGTAATCAGCGTCGTATCCAGGCTTTATCTCATCAGGCTGTACTATATAATGTTGTTTCTTCTGTGCCAGTGAGGACATCCATGCGATATGATCACCATTTTCCCTATTGATGGTACAGTTGAGACGACCTTCTTCACCAACCCACCCTGCAGTGTTCACAGGTGCCACCTCAATTTGTCCAAGTGCACCTGAACAATTGACAAACGAAATACATGTATCTTTTATCAAAATTATGTCTTCATTGTGAAGCATATGCTGATTATCTGGGTGTTGTGCGTTAGTGGTAAAAAGTAAGCTTTGATTGTGATGGACGCCTTTCATCGCTTTAAAATCAAATCTTTCAGAAGAGAATCGCGTGGCTGCCATTGTCAATAGAGCTGACTTCTAAACCTTTTGTTTGTATTCGGATTCTCCTCACCTAACCTTAGACTTTATTTCTTGGAAATATACCACATGGTGGGTCAAAACATTCCTTTAAATTCATCGGTATTCATTATAAGTTGGGGGATTTTAGATGTGGATGAATCTCGTGGCCGACTTTTCTGATTCTTAACCCCTACCTATTTTGACATTACCATCATACCATCGGCAATCATTGGACATGAACATCTCATCGTTTGCCAAATTCTGTCATAACATCACACGATTCGGCATCTATTGATGTAGATTTTAATCTGTATCGCTTTTTACAACATGATTGCACAATGCAGACATTGTTCGCGGTCACGTCCAAGTGTTTATCAAGTTCCTAAGCATGAGCGTCTGTGATTATAAGAGTAACTAATAATGATAACACATAGAATGTTACGTTGATATCTTGATTTGAAAAGGACATTTGGACTGAGGATAGAGATGACGACAAGCAGCATCAAACATTTTGGACTGACTTTGCCCAAGATTGAATCACCAGGCCAAGGATTGACTCCACTGGCTCAGGATAAATTGACCTTGCCCCGGGTAGACCCAAGGATGCATGCACCTTGTTCAGGGTAGAGTCACCTTGCTCATTGTGGACTTATTCCCAGGATGATTCAAATTGCCCAAGATGGAATCATCTGGCCCATCTTTCGTTTTACCTATATTTCCGGATTCACACGCACGCTTACTACCGAAAACAATCAGACTACCCTTTCCATGAGGTTATGCAAGATGTGTTTAACAAATCAAAAACCAATCAATAAGTAGTTTTAATCGTCATCATAATGAATTAGGTTTACAATTCATCTGTCCGATGAAACAATTGAAGAAAGAGAGGTGCTACCTTTTGTTGCCTTTTGGCGATAGAAAACTAATCCACCTGTCGCCAAAACTGCGGAAGCGACCACAGCCAGTACAAGACCCACAACCAATCCTATGTCCACACCATCCGATGTTCGAGGGGGGACGTCCCAACTACCGTTATCATCATCTGTATTACTTCTATCGTTTAGTCCTGGCTCATACGCCCATAGGTTGAATATATTAGGGGAATATTCGTCGAATGACTCGCCCTCTTGAGCCTCATAAGTGTAGGTTCCAGCATCTGGAGGGATGTTTGTGGCTAATTCTCGCCAGGTAGCTTTACCATCTCTACGTGACCTCAGTGTTGTGACGTCACAATCCTCTGCTGGGCAGTGAACCAGAGTGAGATGACTGGGCTCTCCAGCCTTAACAACCCAGGTTGCTGTTACACGTGTTGCCGAGAGGGTGAGACCAACGACAGTGATCACAGGGGCGACAGGGGAACAGAAGGACAACGGCTGGCATTATGAAGACGATTTCTGAGGGATAAGACATTCAGCAGTTATCGTCAAACCATTATTTAACGCCAGGTAAAATATAGATGGCCATGCCTGTTAGATCATGATCATGGTAATTATTTAGAAATTTACCAGTTTAAGGAACATATATAAAACCATCTAACTCAGTTATAACCAAACCTTTAGTGGAATGATTCATGGTAGTCACTGGGCTTCTGTTGTTGCCATGGTGAGCATTCTCTGCGTAAAGCTGTAGTTGATATGTTGTGTTCACCTTCAGGTCACGTAGACTCTCCCTGATAAGGTTACCATCACCTGGGTCCTTTATCCCCACCTGACACGGCGGGTGTACGTCATATGTTACATAGCACAGCATGAACGTCTGACTGTCATAGCCGCCTGTGGAGCCGGGCAGCCAGGACACTTTGAGGCTTCTAGACGTGGAATCAACCATTTGGAGCGCATGCGGCGTGTGAGGAGCTCCACGCTCTACCAACGAGATGTCAAAGCTCTCTGTGTGGTTCTCATCCAGTATAATGCTGGTCACTTGACATGTGTAGTTTCCGAAGTCCTCCAACTGAACATCTGTCAGTGTCAACGTCATCAGAGAGATGCTGACGCTGTCTTTCACCGGCTACCCGTTCATATACCACGTGATATTACCCCGGGGTTTCATACACACATCACAGAGGAGAGTGAAGTTATCCCCGGGGGAGGTGTAGCGTGTAGGGTGGGGTACAGGACCCGCCCAGTGAGCAGGATCTGTTATAAAATATGAAACCGAGCTAATGCAATCGACGATCGGTCAACAGACATGGATGTCCTGAACACACAGAAAATAATTGCTGAAGCAAGAGACGGTGGGATCAAATATGAATAAATCTGATGTAACACTTACAGTGAGTAATGAGTCTGACTGGCGCGGACATGTTTGACATCTCCTTATCAATGTACGCCTCACACTGGTAATATCCGTCATACTTGGTGATGTTGTCACAGGTAAAATAAGCTCCTCCCACGGCCCTCATTAGGTAGGATCTCCATCCATACTAAAGGTCATACAATAATTCACCAGCCTCGACAGCTTTCTCTTTAATTAAATCCTCCTTGTCAACTGTCAACCTACACGCTACACTTCTTTGTGACGTGTATATGGAACCTCGGGGGAACATCACGTGGTATCTGAACGGAGAGCCAGTAAGAGACAGCGTCAGCATCTCTGATGACGGACGCAACGTGACACTAACGGATGTTCAATTGGAGGACTTCGGAAACTACACTTGTCATGTGACCAAAATTATACTGGATTATACCTTGAGGTGAACACAACATATCAACAGCAGGAGCTCGTGACTGCGATGAATCATTCCACAAAAGGTTGGGTTATTACTGAGATAGATGGTTTTATAAATGTGACTTAAACTGGCAATTTTCTAAATAATTACCGTCCGTTAATCACGAACAAACAGGCATGGCTATTTCACCAGGCCTTGAATAAGGGCTGGACGATAGCTGCTGAATATCTTATCCACCAGAGGTTGTCTTCATAATGCCAACTATACCAGTCGTTTTCCTTCTGTTCCCCAGTCGCCCAAGTGATCTAGGTCGTTGATCTCACCTTGTTGGCAATGCGTATAACAGTGACCTGGATTGTTGAGGCTGGAGAGCCCAGTCATCTCACTCTGGTTCACTGCCCAGCGGAGGATTGTGACGTCACAACACAGAGGTCAAGTATGGATGTTAAAGCTACCCGGCAAGAATTAGCTACATACATCCCTCCTGATGTAGGAACCTACACTTATGAGGCTAATGAGGGCGAGCAATTCGACGAATTGCCCCAAAATATATTCAATGTGTGGCTGACGAGCCAGGACTGAAAGAACGAGGTTATGAAGATGACGATAAAAGGCAGCTAAAGGTAGCACGTCTCTTTCTTTAGTTGTTTCATCGGACATGTTGATTGTAAACCTAATTTATTTTGTGGGCGAATATAACTACTTATCGACTAATTTTTGATTATGCAGTACAGCATATATTGCGTGACCTCGTGTTGTTTATCTACAATCAATTTAATCGTTTTTGTTATTTCTGGGAATAAGTTCAAGCGCTTCGCATTTTTGTCGTGTACAGAGGGTGAAGATAAAAGTACAAATATGTAACGTTCGAATATCTCACTATGCATTCCTGTACACAGTCTATCTGCGATAAATATCAAACAAATTAAGATCTCGAATTGCTATTGTCTTACAGAGCTTATAACAGTGAAAACAGTAAAGCTTTCAGTTGTGATCAAGGTAACTAAGCCATTTTGTCTACCTCTCACTTATAGACAATACAAAGTTTTTGGCGACTGTAATGAGCACAGTTTACATGTACTTATATATAGAAGTTATATTTTGAAAACACGTCATTTTGTATCCAGTGCAATACGAGGACATTGACGAGGGGCCACGTGACTACTCGGTGTCATCGGCAGCATCAACACCTCGTTGATTACATTATCATAAGCACATATTAGTAAAAACAGTTATTAGAGCATTAAACATCTCCAGGCCATATTGATTAAAACGGTCACAGAATATGGAATATATGAAGACATGACCAGCATGTCCACCATAGATACCAGTGGAAAACACTGGGCAGTAGCAGGTAAAATATTTTTCCGATTAATTGAATGAATACATCAAGTGAAACTCTACACTTACATTGATGCTCTCATTATATTTTCGATGCCATGACTGCTCTCCAATTGATTGACAGATCCATCCATTTAGTTTACTTGTAAAGTAAAGATTGTGCAGTCTGCATTGATGTCCCTTAGAAATTGTCGTTTGATGAGTTCGACGAAGACAGGTCATATATGGGGCTCCATTACCCTGGCAATGGTGTATGAAAAACTACAGGTCACAGAGACAATTACGTAGATGTTACATTCAAAGTTCTATTGGAAAGTGTCATAAGCAACCAAAACAATGAATGTAGAAATGATGAATATTTGCTTTTAAGATATAAGGCTGTATATATTGGAATGTTGTAACTCAAAGAAGATTGAAGACAGATAGGTGGGTAAGGGTGTTGATGGAAAAGTTGGTAAATTTTAAAATAGGAAGATATGTAGCAAGGTATGATAGAAGTCGGCAGATAGCTAATACATACTCATATTACCACATTATTCCATTCTTGCTTGAAATGAAATATGACTCCTTAAGTATAGTGGGTTCGCCAATTTAGTTAACCTAACGCTGATGCAATAGGGAGAATGCGCATCCATCTTGGGTCGCCACTAACCCTACCCCTCACCGATCTGTCAAGCAGAACAATGATGACGAACTATGTCATCGGCCTGCTTAACTGGGGGACATTGGAATAGACTGATGGAAAATATTGCCTTTTGGCGGTGTTCTTTAACTCATTGGTTTCTGACTTGTCACGTGATGCTTTGTGATATATGCGACCACTTAATCACCTTTCGTTATCGTCTTTGTCAATAAGGTAGCAGTGTATGTAAGCGCGATCTTAACTACGAAAGTTGCTGATAATATGTTAAACATCACAATGGGATACACTTCAGTTTACCTTTAGTATTGGTTAAGGTTTAGAAGGACTAGAATAAGCCATGTGACAAATCGCCGACAACGCAACGCACATTGCACCAGTCTATATATGCTTTGAATGTCACCTGCACTGACCAAAATTGTCGTGTATTAACTTATCGATGTTTGGTACACGGTAAGAGAACGTTGCAGATTTACCCGTGGTTAAATCATTGCAAGTCTTTTGTGACTGTTAAGTATCTCCTTCAGATGTTTGAAGTTAACATGAAGACGCAATATAAGATGGCTGACAGCACAATACAAAAAATTGTTTAACTACTGTGTAGATATATCTCCGTGGGGTAAAGAAAGAATTTCCTGGTGTGTTGGAGCTCCGGAACCTTACAAAATGATCAAAGTCCTGCAATTTGCGTAAGGTTCACTTATAACATCTAGCTCGGATTCCGATGTCAAGCGTCTTAGAACCGAGCCGCTGCTTGTATACATATCTATAACTTGCGAAATTGATCTCTGGTGCTGCTTCTCATCTCCTTCATTTACACTCGAAAACTTTGTCTTTATCCATGAATATCAAACGTTGGTGTGGTTGTTCCTGGTGCTTAATGAAAATTTTTTATATTTTTGCATTCGACGTTCGATAATCCACATTTAAACTATATTGTTTTTGCAAACAATTCTTCCTGAGCCTCAGAGACATGTAATATCTTCCAAGCACCAGCGCACAGGTAATCGGGGTCAAGGGGTGATATGAGTTATTAACGACCTTTCACAATGTTAACAGCGGGGATACGTTTTGCGGTTGATTAACAAGTAATTATGAAGTTACTTTCCTTTGAATGACCGAGTTCAGAAACTAAACACAGACATTTTTGAAGAGGCACATGGGTAAATAAGCCAATCAAAGCGATGTACTGAATTGTGCTCGGGACAATTTCAGCTTATGTCCGATTATATGATCTGGCCAGTAACAAACATACATACATACATACATACATACATACATACATACATACATACATACATACATACATACATACATACATACAGACAGACATACATACATACAGACATATACATACATACATACATACATACATACATACATACATACATACACAGATACATACATACATACATACAGACATACATACATACATACATACATACATACATACATACATACATACATACATACATACATACATACATACATACATACATACATACATACATACATACATACATACATACATACATACATACATACATACATACATACATACATACATACATACATACATACATACATACATACATACATACATACATACATACATACATACAAACGTACATCCATACATCCATACATCCATACATACATAAATACGTACGTACGTACGTATGTACATACATACATACATACATACATACATACATACATACATACATACATACATACATACATACATACATACATACATACATACATACATACATACATACATACATACATACATACATACATACATACATACATACATACATACATACATACATACATACATACATACATACATACATACATACATACATACATACATACATACATACATACATACATACATACATACATACATACATACATACATACATACATACATGCATAGATTCATACATACATACAAACATTCATACAAACGTACATCCATACATCCATACATCCATAAATACATAAATACGTACGTACGTATGTACATACATACATACATACATACATACATACATACATACATACATACATACATACATACATACATACATACATACATACATACATACATACATACATACATACATACATACATACATACATACATACATACATAAAGATACAGACGGCTAGATAACCAAGAATAACTGATGTATTGTTAGGAGGAGGTAACGTCGTACATATCATATAACTACATGCTGACGTGTATGAACAATAAAATCGTGGATTAAGAAAGCTCCCTCACTTAGGTGTCAAGTACCTCTATGTTGATAAACTGTGTCATCGGCTGATAATTCGGGCTACTTGTACATTGGGCACATTGCCTATGGACTTTGTTTCGAACCTGTTGTACTTTAATGGGGTCCTTGCGGCTATGTGATATCTGAGGCCACTTAACCACACTCCCACATTATCCGTATCAATGAAGTAGTGATGTATATAAGATTGAAGTTGTTGACAAAATATTTAATGTGGAATATACTTGAGTGTGTCTTTTTTATGACTAAAGGACAAGAATGCACCGATATTTGGCAGACAATATGAGAACTTTGCCCTTTACCCTGTGGTCGGGCTTTTACAAGACTTCGGTGACTGTTACGGTCGCCTTCAAGTGTTTGACGTAAACACGACCACAGACGCAATATAAGACAAGCTGCTAACAACACATTCAAGCACTGTTAGATAATGTTCTCCAGCGGTTACCACAGGTACTACCCGGTTTAGTCGAGGAACAAACAATACCGCTAAATCACCGTCTTGTATCAAAGCCCTGCGATTAACCTTCAACTTAGATAAAAGAGTTTGAGTTTTGACATACGGGACCTACAATAATCATAATATATTTGTTAATGTACAAAAATATTTCAAGTGTTGGGAATGTCGTATCCCACGTCACTGGGCTACATTCATTCGTAGCAGGCCTGACGTTCGAACGACAACTTTTTCGCGAGTTATTATGTAATGGAATAACTCCTCAGTTTGAACTATGTTTTTGAGGAGTAGTATAGAGACTGGGGGTACGAGCACAGCTACCAAACTGGACGCACATGAGCTAGCCAACCGCTCGCACCTCCCCAGTCTCTATACTACAGTGTCAACCAGCCCTTCGAGCCCCATATGGTCCAGGACTACACTGAAAGAGGCGATCACCAGGGCCTTGAGGAATAAGCTCTTCTAAACGACTCACATGCTCCAAAAGGTCCTCATACTTTGATTCCAAATCCCTCACCTCAATCTCAAGGTCCACCTTCTCCTCCGTTAAATAATCCACATCTACCCGCAGTTCGGCCACCATTTTATACCTCAGCCCCTCATCTGTTCAACAGATCGACGCGTGCCCATAGGCCACAGTGTCTACACCATTCTCAGCTATCCACCGCTTTGAGTCAAAGGAGGAGAGAGACACCTTGTTAACATGGAGACCATATATATTGTGGCAGTCACTCCTGAGCATGTTCATTCCGTGGCGAAACTGCTTTTGGGCAAACAGCGACTCCACGTACTGAGTGTGCCGTAGATGCTTCTTCACCATCACCTTCTTCTCACCTTTGGCTTTTTTGATCTCATCCCGGCTCGACATCAAGATCGAGTACATCTTAGGGCGCAGACCAACATACTCCTTGATGGGCACGCCGACGCACTCATCCTTCATCTTCCCCAGAACCTTCTTGTTCACACTGCTGTTGAGGCTACGGGACGTATGAAAGTTACTAGCGTCAAAGAGATGCCCATCTTCCTTCATGTCAGCATACACGTCAGGCGTACGTATCTCCATAAGCAGAGAATCCGTATCCGTGTACAACAAGCCAAGGTTCTTGCCATATCTGGGCTTCATGGTATTGTAATAGAAGTCGTACATCAGGTGCTTGGAGAGGTCGAGTATACACATGCCCACATACACCGGGCGGTTCAGTACCAGGTGAGTCTTGTGCATGTGCAGAGCGACCAGGTCATTTTCAAACACCTGATGACGCCAGTAGGCGGGACTTGCGATAAGCCTACTCATTCTTTCTTCTTCTGTAGAGCGCACAATCTTGACATTGACCCGCCTGTGGAGGTTCTTCATGGTTATTCATCAGCTTATACAGGTCCTTCTCAAAGTCGCTGGTGGCCACCTTTCGCAGATCCGTATTCATCCGAATGTAAGGCTCCATCCAGGGGCTCTGGTCAAAGACAAGTGCACGATGGATCTTGGTAAGTCTCATCCCCAAAGACAGATACAGCTTGAGGTTCCTGTAGTGCACCACATACTTCTCCTTATTCCGCAGGTATGGCATCAGCTTTTCAACCTCGGCCAAGGTTCCACTTTACTCGCCTAGGAGGTTCTTCTGATAGTTTGACAACCAGTCGTTCTCTACAAGAAGTTGCTCCGGAGCCAGTGGGTAGTCGTTGTGCTCGTCATGAAGTGCAGTAGGATACTCTAAGTCAACCTCAAGAATGTATCCAGTTTCAGCATCATCTGGGTGGTGCTGTATCTGCAGATCCTCCGGCCGAGCCACCCATTTAATGCCCACAGTTGGCAAAGGCTGACTCATAGCCCACCCATACAAATTGTTAGCATCAAGGTACTGGATGTAGCTCGTTGGTTTATCCTGGTCAAAGTCATCCACGAGCGGGTTATCAGCCTTAGCGTGGCGGCGCGACACCATGCTTATACCACCGTGTAGATCTTTCTCAATGAACAGGTGGTTGTCATAGTCGGTGAGTAGCTCGAGTTCCACGCCTGTGCTCTTAAGCAAAGCATCCAACGACAAACCGGGGCTGGTATAGTAGTGAGCCGGATCCAAAACCGTACTTCTTAAGACAGGTCTTGCGGAACACCTCAAACACATCAGCCAGGAGCAGTACATCTGTCCGCAGGTACAGGTCATGGTAGTCACCCATGTTCTTACACCCGAACACGCTCCAGACCTTCTGTGCGTGTACGTAGTCTTCAGCAGATGTACCCTCCTCAGAGAGCTTGCTGTAGAACTCCTGGATTGGCGGCAGGGGGAATCAAACTTATCCCAGCTGTCAATGAACTCATAGGGGAAGACTCCTTTACGCAACAGCAACCGCCGCTTCATCTGGTCTGGCTCATATTCCGCCGTCACAGCAAAGGCATCTGAGTTGTTAGCAGACACCAGCTTATCAAGCGAGGCCAGGAGGAACTGTGCGTTGTCAATGAAACGCAACTGTCCAAGCGACAGGGAAATATATTTCTCCATGTTGTTGGGGATACAGCTGATTTTCCCCTCCACTTTGCTTATACCCAGCATCAAGAAATGGGAGTCATAGCACCGCAGGTTATGGAACACCACAGGGATGGGTGTTGTCAGATTACACACGTTATGGGCTGGCCCTCTGTACAAGCTTGTTATATGGCAGTGATCGCGGACAGAGTCACAGCCCAGTTTATTGTTGCACACATGTCAGTGGGTTGCAACCTTATGTGCCCTTCTATCCTCTCGAGTCATCCGCATAGGGACAGGCTTGGACAGAACTGCTTTGATCTTTTGCTCCTCCTGCTGCAGAGCCTGTAAGAACTTCTCCACAGCCTCGCTTCCTCTATGAACCACAGGGGGTTCGGTCTTACCATCACAACGCACAACCACATAGCCGTAGCCACAACCTTGGTGTTCCTGCGTTCTCTGCGTGTTGCTTCACTGTGAGCGCCTCGAAGTCAGCATAGATGAAGTAGGGTGCAGCAAGCTGTTTCTGCCAGTTCTGGAAGGATAATATGTTCTTCCCTTCCTCAGGCATATCCACTCGCACAGCAGTTTGCCCTATCCCCATACACTCAGGCTTATGCGCCAGGAGCAGACCCTCTGAGGTATATCCATGCAGACATAGCTCATAGTAAAACTTGCGCTCTTTATGTTTGGTCTGGTCGTACAGTAAGCGGTTCAGGTCTTTGATTTGCGTGTAATGAAACTTGCCGTGCTTCTCAATCAACATGAGGTTTATACGGGTACCAGAGTGCTTACTGATGCGGTGTAGGATAGGGGTCTTCCCATTCCACCCATAAACATTCAAGGCTAGGTAAGCATGCTTTTCTATCTTCTCAACATGCGACACCGGTGTAGGATATTCTACACCTGCACCCTCCAGCAGATCCAAAAGCCACTTAATGTTATATTTTGATGGTCGCTGTGGGTTCTTGGCTACCAGATGCAGAGCGGCTACAATAGCCCATAGAATGCAGAAGTCGTCCCAGTTCTTTACATTAATGATGGCCTGCTTAGCCGCCAGCGCAGCCGGAAGTCGCACGTAGGAGCCACCCTTCAGCGGTTGGTAGTTGGCAATACTGGTCCACTTCTCCAACCGCTCTTAGATATGGTACAGCGTAACGCCCACGTCCTCTGAGGAAAGAATCACCTGCTGCTTATTACGCAACACAGGCTCAAAATACTCAGTGCTGTCATCATCAGCGTGCTTGGAGGGTCTTACCTTAAGGGCAAACTGACACTTGATTCCACCTAGCTCTTCCAGCTCACCAGTCAAAACTTTATGCATCTTCCGACGCATGCCCTTAAAGAACATCATAAGGTCCGAGCTAAGGGGGTGAGACTCAGGAACGTTCATCACCCATCCACGCAAATAGTTTTTAACAGCCCACTTAGTCTTCTTAAACTTAAGACGCGGTGGGGGGACTGGTGACTGGTTTGCGGGGACTGGTCTGCATGGGGCAGGGACTGGTCTGCGTGGAACAGGGATTGGTGTGCGCGGCGCAGGGGTAGGGACCACCTCTTGCAGCTCTAGGGCCTTCAACTGTGCCTCCTGCTCTTCCAGGGCTGACTTTGAACGGGCATACAGTGGACGCTTCCCAGTCTTTGCCTCCAATTCTTTGCGTACGGCCTTTGCTCTCTCTGCATGAGTCATTTTCGGGCTCAGTGTCTCGGGCACGGGGGCTCCAGGGCCTAGGGCCTTCAACTGTGCCTCCTGCTCTTCCAAGGCTGAATTAAAACGAGCATAAGGTGAACGCTTCCCAGTCTTTGCCTCCAATTCTTTGCGTACGACCTTTGCTCTCTCTGCATGAGTCATTGTGTATACATATGTTTTCCATTAGTATAAATGCTTGTCAAAATATGGTAATTGTGGAGCCGGGGACTTTAGCAAGCATTTAGACTAATGGAAAACATATAGTATACACAATGACATATGGACTACAGAAACCTACCCGTCGCGCTATCAACACTTGTGCATGGCCTAGATTGGGATCACATGAGCTATGTGGAAAGGCTTGCAAATTTGAATACTGCAAGCACCACCGGTGGCGAGCAAACAAGTACAAGGTCAACCCTCCAGCCTCCTGTATACACTGTGGACACGCAACCATCTCGAGTTTGCATATTTGCGCAGCTTGTGGTTCTAAGCGGGAACGCGGCGTGCTAAGAAAAACAGTGGACCGAGTAAAGGTTATGCGCATTCTTTTGGGAGGAACGGCTCTTTCAACTTAATGAATTGCAATGTGAAATGATCCAAAGTGGTCAGCTAAATCGATGTTCATCCATTATCATACATTTTTTGTGTTTAGCATTAATTATTTCCAAAAGTTTCAGAATGGCTATGGCGGATACATCAAAGTCTGCTTTGAGGGTCAAATTTGATCTATATATTAAACCAATTATTGCGCTGGTTTTAAAGGTAGTTTCATATTCTACAAAGAGCGTTTCGATGACATGAGTAGTAAAATACTGATGTATATATATGTCCACACCATCAGATGATCGAGGGGGGGACATCCAAAATATTGTTATCATCATCTGATTTACGTTCATTCACGGTTAAATATATTATGGGAATATAGGCCGAACTGCTAATCCTCATCAGCTTAATTAACGTAATTTCCTACATCAGCCGCGATGTTTGTTGCTGAATCACCGATACATGAGTAGCCGAGAAGATGAGATCAGCAAGCTTGATTTCAGTGGTGACTGGGGAGCAGAAGGAAAACGACAGGTACCGTAACATAACAACAAAATGTTTG
Source organism: Urechis unicinctus (assembly GCA_034190875.2). NCBI lineage: Eukaryota > Metazoa > Annelida > Polychaeta > Xenopneusta > Urechidae > Urechis > Urechis unicinctus. Next base: position 57,222,132 of record CM067347.1, on the reverse strand, counting down.
TTCAGAGAATCATATTTCTTGTCAGAATAATTGTCCTGTTTTTACTCACACTGTACATTGATCTGCACTATTCGGTCACCAGACGCACCAACGTCATTTTTATCGCTACACGTCACAATAGCACTGCCGCGTTTTCTGAGTAGACATCAGTCATGGACCACGTCAGGTTTCTCTGTGACCTGGTCAGCAACTCCCTCTCGTTCTCTCACTCAGCCACACCTCTTCCTCCTGCTCTGTTTTGATGAAAACATCCTTTCTGTAGCCGGTGCAGGTTATATTGGCCTCAGGATGAGCGAAATAATGACAGGACAGTAGAATATCGTCGTCCGTATTCAGGACGGTCGCCATGAAACTTCCATTGCCAACATACTCGAGCATCACTGAGGTAAGACAAATACAGAATCGATGGAACACATCTTACTTTAAAGAATATATTGATATTCTTTAGATAAGGCATGACTCTCAAATCATGGGTTCTACATATATTTGAATATTAAGACAGAGTGAAGATATTCTATCAATGGAGAGTAAATGTAAGGTTACTGCTTGTGTCGGATATAATAGCATAAGCAGACGCACGGATTAATGAAGCCGGAAACACTGAGCTCAACAAAACTGCTGACAAGGCAGGTTCTCTTGAATATGTGTCACAGTGATTGCAATAAATAAAACTGATACCGCTCTGATGTGTGCATCATCTATAATATCATTAGGTCCAGCCCTCTGAGAGGACCGTGAATACCATTTGGGTTATTCATGGATATATGTAAATGCCACAAGCGCAATCACTAGAGCTGTGGAATGGAAATCTTTTTTGTGTGCAGTAGATTTCTGGAATGTGGTACAAAACATCATACACAACAACTCACATGGAAACGCCATTTTGCATATGTACACTGCTGCACCATCAGGCGAGAAAAACAACTCCCTGCTGTCCCCATCAGAATCCCTTATATACCAGCTAAAGACAAGCACCGGGTTTGCTAGATTAGTTGAACAAGTCAAAGTGAACAGTTGACCTTCTCTATAATCGCCGACTCCAGAAAGTCCACACAGGCCGATCCGCTCTTGATCCGGGCATACGAAATACCAGCAACGAATCCCAAATCCGAGTGGAGCTTCAACATTATGCACAAACATAAGTAATTTTACGCACCTCGTACTGTTTTATTCAGCGGATCAGCGTCAACAACTCCACGTTCCTTCGCGCCGCTTCTTTTCAAGGCGAAGTATTGTGAGGTTGTATTGGTAGAATTCACCATGTTGGATAACCCATGTAACGTTATTATTTGTGGGGTCGTCGTTGTTACTGTAAATAAGTTCTTCATTAAGAGAAAAGATGTTACTGTATTGGACCTCACCACTTCAACGCACAATTGTCGGGGTAGCTGTCAAGCTGCATACCAGGGTTATGCTTTTATCTTACATCGGTCATGGTAAACAGTCACACAGGAAGATAAACCTGCACCTGAAAGTCGACCCTTACTGTGTCCATGATGATGATAGATTGCGTAACGCTACAATACATCGAGTGTGTCAGACTATTTCAGCGGCAATACATTCGGAACCTACTCATGCGAGTTCAAGTCCAGCATCAAAGTTTTGAGTATATTACAACGATGATATATGATGATGATGGATTGCGTAATGGTACACTGGTCGTTTTCAGCGGCAATACATTCAGAACCTACTCATTCGAGTACAAGTCCAGCATCAAAGTCTTAACCATCTTGCAGCGATGTAAGATGTGTAGCGAGGGGTCGTAGATAACGAAATGAGGACATTTACTAAATCAAAATATAAATATTCTTGAAAGTTCTAATAATTATCAATTATCAAAGTCGAATATGTAATTGAATCATTCAATTCCAAAATTGCGCGCACTCACCCTTAAAGAATGCAATCAGTTTATCACCCTTGGGATATTGTGTCTGGATAACGTAAAGGAGAGTATCTGTTATCTCTCAAATCAGCGAATGGTGTTTTAAGAGACGGAATGCTGTAATACATTTTAGCCCGTTGTTTAGCTACGAGAATATTCAATGAAGTGGTTGTGTAACAGATAAGCTGTCAAAATATCTTAATCATTAATTAAAAATTGTTGCTTGAGTAATTTGTTAAAGAAATGGAGGACAAACATACAGGATTGTTCTGTTTCTCGGGTAATTGAGGCAGACTATTATTATATTTAATCCCACGCGGCGCTCACTATATCTTACAAAGATGTTTTAGACTGAATACTCGTACTCTTTCCGCTTTTGACAGGTGTAGTATATACACTGTCGTTCGCAGACAGCGATCGAAATGTATGAAAAAGACAGAGTATGTACACTCTGCATGCGTAGCGCATCTAAGCACAGTGTATGTCCACTGTGCTTAGATCCGTTATGCATTAGTAGCCGTCATGATGATAAAACTGTGATGCTGGTTGCGGTGTTGATGATGATGATGATGATGATGATGATGATGATGATGATGATGATGATGATGATGATGATGATGATGATGACTAAATTGATCACAACAATACGATTATGATGATAATGCGAATGGCATGGGACAGGACAGATTTCGAAACGGATAAGCTATGGCTCGAAACCCTAGGGTGGTGCTCTTTGGCACAACAGGAAAATATGATAATAGAAGAGAAACTGCCCAATATCGCAACCTTGGATGCGTGTCCCTTATCTGCTTATGACGAGCTGAATCTAGTTAATCAAACTGACTTTGATCAAATTCTCAACAATTATCAACAACCTAAAAGGATCGTTTTGGAAGGAAACAATAGTATTATGGATGCCAGTTGCTATCTGCAAACCATATGACGTTCAAACTAACTTATTGCTGAGACTATTCGAACCTAAGATCCACCAGTTTAAGTGGATGTTGTAAGTATCACTCGCTGAGTACTATAGAAAATAGCGGTTCCAGAACATACCTCTAAATGGAGACCCCACCCACCAACGATAAGGAATACCTCCACTTCAGAGCATTATTTACCCACTTCAACTATTCTTGTTGGGGTCTAAGGTCTCAAGAGCTGGCCAATGATTAAAGCTGTGCCCCTATCAGTAGGCTGTGAGTCGCAGGGTTAGGGGCAGCAGGGTAGGGCGCCATGAGTCACAGGGTAGGGAACCGCTATTACCTATACTACCAACCTCCAGAGTCTTTATCCATAGAAGTCCTTAAACGTAAACATTCCAGGGCCAGGACCACCCATGTAAGTTCCATTTATCATGCGGTTGAAGACCTGTATAAACTGGGCAACCTTAGCGTCATTCTTCTTGATAAAGTCGGAGCCGGACGAGCGGTTATCAATCTCATTGTAAAGAGCTTCCAACAGTAGAAAGCCCCCATCGACCTCTCTGTGGTCCCACTCGGTCTTCCCAACCAAGGACCATGAAGCTCCTGTTCCACGTCCAGGCAACTATTAAACCTCCCGTTTGCACCATAGTCCCCGTCTTCGAGGCCCTCCATCCCCGCCAAACCCCAAGTCTCCTTATACTTATTTCGATCCTTGTGATACACCTGGTTATATACCTCAGCCTTCCCCAGGTCCTCAAAGGAGCACAACCTGAAATCGCAATCGACAAACACACCGATGGTCGCCACCGGACTATGGTGCAACCCCAACACAACCTGAGGCTTATACATATTCGCAATCACCCTCCCAGGACTCCGAGTGTAGGGGCACTTTATCTCAAGCAGCACAACCTCCTCAGGATGCCCCAGACGCACAACATCCACTCCACCCCCCCCCCCCCCCCCGGATCAGGAGCACACAAAAGCCATCCAGAGAGTAGGCCGTCGCGCAGCCCTAAATATAGATATTATTTCCATAGACCTTGGTGTCGTACATCTTCTCCAATACCGCAATTGCAACCTCCTCAAAAGTCGTACCCAGAGGCAAGGTGCTCTTAAGCGTACTCCCTCGTTGCTAGTTTTTTCCGTCAGCTTCTTGCTATAGCTGCTGAAATAGTTTTGCCCTATGAGAGCATAGTAGTCGCTTCCTCCAAAACAGCCCTTCCTCGTTGTCTCCCACTGGTCCGTATTTTGCTTGACTCCAGCATGATCGTTGCAGAAAGATTTTATCGTCACCTCCATTATACACAGCAAAACCAACTCTTTAAATGGACAGTCAGTCAATCGTGGTACCGGCTCTTACCAGTTCCACAAGGCATCACACTTAGTCTCCATATCACTCAGTTTTCGTCTCTCATATAATCTATATCTAACATCAACTCTTTTACACCACCCTCAAGTTCAGTAATACTCTCTTTTGTGTTCATTTCTATACATTATACCCTTGTTAAATCAATAGGCTGATTCATATGGGAACGTTATGATTGGCGGCTGTGATTCGTATGTGCACGTTATGATTGGTGGCCGTGGACCCTCAGCTTCTTCTTCTTCTTCTTTCAAGCTTTGAGCCGTTTTTGGCAACAGAGGCCATGTACGGCTGACCCTCAGCATTCATATATGCACGTTATGATTCGCACACCTGTGGCCTGGGGCTGTACACAGCATATTTAAGTTAATTAGTCGCTGTAAATGTAATTACCAGAAATATAAAAAATCTTAAAACAACCCATTTTTAGCCGTGTATTGTGAGAGGCAGTCTATCTAAGTGTTATCCTCAATTTAAATCTCTAAAGAGCGATTACTTTTTTTATGAACACCATATATCTGCTACTTTCAAACCCTCGACCTTATATAACACGAAGTTAACATTCTAAGATTGTCTTTTGGCATTACACTGTAAGTGCTCAAGTTGTCAAGTGCCACTGCATTTGTGTGTTGTGAAGATTTTACCCGGGGCCTTATTCCTAGTTATAGCCCCCCTCTCCCCCCACCCTATATAGTGGGGAGGATAGAAATGAGTGGGGTAGTAGGCCTGGCCAGATAACATACAGCCCAATCTTCAGTGGAGGTGGGGTCACAGGGGTAATCCCAGGGCCTCTGTGGTCTTGCTGAAACTGGAGAGCAGTTGTCATACCAGGGGGCTTTTGCACTTTTTTACATTGTGTAAAAGTCTATGTATTGAGGTCGATCATTCATAGCCCGCTCAATGGTAAAGATGCTTCGTCTTTTTCATCAATTGAAACATTAAGCCGTGCTTTTTACAGATGTAGTCTTAATTTCGTCCTTCATTTGGCTATATTCTGTGAGCTCAGCCAAAATGAGCTTAAACTCATGATTTGAGATATAACCGTCTTCAAGTGCTGTCGATACAATGTCAGCAATGGTATTCAATTTGCTCTGAGCGAGAATGCGGATCTGGTCATACTTTTTCAACTCCATGGTCAGCCGCTGACTGATGAATTTTCCAGCAATTACAACAAGCCCACAAGCGGCCCCAGTAGCACACAACACTGTGGCAATAGGAATGGCAACTACTGTAGACATTACACCTGCACCACTTGCGCCGAGACACACCAACAGCAACAACTGCGTCCACCGAGTTTACTGCACACCTATAGTTTTTGTAGACAGCACCATATTTTTCAATTTCTTTCTCAAGGTATTGCCTATTGAGGGTGATCTCATTCAACCGATAGGAGTGCCCTGGATACTCATCAGGCGGCTGTGGAGGAATAGGGGGGGGGGTGCTGTTTCATACTACTGTTATAGGCACATAAGTCTATATGTCAAGCTCAATAAGGAGTGATGCTACAGACCAAGTCACACCTCTATTTCGGGTGGTTGTATAAAAGTTAATAACGTTGCCCTGTTCTAGCTGTAAAGGTTGGTCTAAATATATTACAACAACCCGTTGGTCAGCAGGCTTACTTATTACTACCACTTGGTTCGTTCCAGTAATAACAGGAAGGACTATTATAGGACCAGTATCAGCACCAACACTCGAAGACAACCCCATGCGAATGATCCTACCACCACATGTCATGTTATATCCACAGCTTGAGTCTTGTGAGTCTCGACCCCTAGCCCCATGGCCAAACTACCACTCATATCCTGTCCGAAGGGGGCCACTTGCTTCTGCCCATATATTAATGAGGGGTTTCGTTTGGGAGTTTATGTGTTCTCCCAGGTCACTACGATGCTGTCTTTGTTGTGCATCAACATACTTTTAATTAACAGCATGTTCAGGCAATATTGGGTCTCCCAACCGAACGATTCTATTATCTCCCATTTCAAGGTCTCCAGTCATAATACCGCCACTTTTATCCATTTTTTGTGAGTCACCAATAGATACATAGGTCTTTGTGGCATATTCCGAGAGGTCGGCGCCTTGAACAGTGCTTGGTGGTTCTTTCCTAGTGGTTCTTTCCTAGGTGCATAAATACTCGTTTTTATTGACATCTTGTAAATTCAAGAACAAGGCTAACAGGGAAGTCGTGGTTATCCAATAGCCTTCCTTTATTATCATGTAACTGAACCTTTAACTCATGCACTGTTCCGCTAGTAACACACTTACAGACAGGATGTTCGTGGTTATAATATCACCAAAAGAGCCACCCTCTAAACCTACAACTTCAAGAAGCGTAGTGGGCGCACCATCTAGCATATTATGCATAGTACTGACTTGTTCAAGGTGGACATAAAGTGTGTTAAATATGCTAAAGTTGATGGGCCGGTCACCTATGCGAGTACCTGAAGGAATTAATTGCCTACCCCGACGTCATCAAGACCCAACATTAACACACCGTCTGATATGCTCGCAACCCGAGGGATAGGGATATGTACTTGTTGTTGGGTATACAGTTGATGTCTCCCTCTACCTTGCTCACGGCCTGCATTAGAAGATGGGAGTCATAGCCCCGCAGGTTATGGAAGAGTATGAACCAGATCGGCGGTGTCCCCATCAAGGAGTATGTAGGCCTACGCCCAAAGATGTACTCCATCCTGGTGTCCACCAAGGAGGAAATCAATAAAGCAAAGGGCGTAAAAAAGGTAGTGGTAAAGAAGCACCTATGCCACACCGAATACCTTGATTCGTTGTTCGATCAGAAGTGGTTCCGTCATGTGATGAACATACTCCGAAGTGACAGCCACAAGATATATGGGCTGCACGTTAATAAGGTGTCTCTATCCCCTTTGATACAAAGCGATGGATGTCTCCAGGTGGTGTAAACACACTAGCATACGGGCATAACTGCACCCAGGCCTACTACCCAGCGTAGACCATAACCACCATCGCACCCGTCCTAAATCATATCCACACCTTCCACCTCAGACCGGCCACTAATGGGTGATGGTGAACTTCCCGTATCACTGCTGGACACCTCTTTCACACCGGACCCCACACCCGTCACACCTCCCTCACCCTCCGCAATCAGGAGGTCATCCACCTTCTCACATATGCATATAGTGAGACTGGGGGTGGCCTGAGAGGGTACAGGAGTGGTCTTCCTAGCCTGAGAGGGTTTAGGTGTGGAAGCGGCACCACCCCCATATGGTTCCGGCATGGTCTTCCTAGCTCGAGAAGGTTTATCTAGCACTCCTTCCTCAGTCGTACCAGTCTCAACGTGAGTCGCCACCCGGGCCTTCCCTCAAGCCTCTTCTTCTTACGAAGGCGGTTGTGGTTAACCCTTTCTTATCCACAATCCATACATAATTTTAGGTTATTTTTAATGCCCTTCTGGCATTTTGCACAAAGCTGATTTGCGATCCCCCGTCTAATCTTAAACCTGTGCATTGCGCAAAATTCAAACTTACAGGGCCTATCAAAAGAGTCTCACTTTCCGAGTAATATCCAGGGACACTTTCCAGTTGCTTCCATTACTACCTATCTTATCTTTAGTGTGGTGGTAGCTGGGTATCTGACGGCACTACAAGCAACTCCTCCTTTACAAATCCACAGAGAGGTCTATCCAACAAATAGTAAAGTACGGGCTCGCCAGATTTAGTGACAGAGCGCCCATTCCGGTAAACATTGAGTGACCACACAGGGTCAGTGGCCCGCCACCGCTGGTCTTGCTCTGCCTCACCAGGCTGGTAGAGGTAGCGAACTCTAACATCAGAGGAAAGCTTTTGCTCTTTAACCCCCAGCGGGCGCCCTGGTAGTACTGAAGAGGGCTTTTGTGCAACTCTTTTTGCCTTTATAGCATCTTTAGGTTTAATCCCAGTCAAGCGGGTCACCTCATTATTTATCGCAGAGACAACAGCCTGTAGTCGAGAAACCCACTCCATAGATGTTTTTCCAGTATCCTTTAACTGTACAACATATTGGTGTCCAAAGAGTCGCTCAGCCAGTGTTCGGTTCAAGCGTTCCACTATACCTTGGTCACGATGGATATTCACACAGCCACGCCTGACTGAAACTCCATGTTTTGCCAGCAGCTGATTAACTGCTCCCATAAACTCCCGTCCGGGGTCGACCTGAAGTAGTTTAGGCCACCCTAGCGGTCCTCGCATGTATATCCTCTCGAGCGCACTTGCAACCTCTTTAGCCTCATTGTAGTCAATGGCTCGGCCGCCTTGTAGAGCGAGGCCACATCCACCACTGTGAGGGCGTACTTGTAAGTCCGGCGCTTCACAACGTCATGAGGAAAAAATAAGAGTTCAGCTTGGTGAACCTCATTAGGGACAGGGAAATCAAACTTTTGTCTTGGTTTTTGGCACTGGTAGATAGATTGCCATATAGCTTGCTTTGTTAGCCACCCCCTTGCAACTTCCTCAGAAACCCTCACTTCAGTTGAAGCTTCTTGATAGCTGTTATGCCTTTCCAGTATCCCTTAGGACTATAGTATATCTTTTGCATGCGACGATCCATATACAGTAAACGCCCGAGTCTCCAAAATGACCTACTTAGCAAGCCTGTATGTGACAAGCCCTGTCACAGCCATACCCAGTATAATGAACGCCACCTCTCGCCCCTTCTGTTCATCTGAGGGCTCGTAGAAGTCTGAAGCTGCGGCACAGAGCCCAGCAAGTCGACTGTTTTATTCGTAATCAGGGAGTACTCACGTATAGCCTCGTCCGCATCCCGAAATGTATGCTTGACATTTCCCTGTCGGCGCAGACCATGTTGCCACGCCCACCTTTCCAGAGGCTTGCTCGTTAATATTGGATCGACAGGTTCGTCTCTAGCATCTGTAAGCGCGGCCTTAGCCTCTTGGAGCTCTCTCAGAAGCTTATTTTGATTGGATTTTCGATCTGCAGCACCCTTTCGTCCTGCCGCAACCTTTTTAGCGGTTTTGGTCACTGACGTTATCTCCACCGGTGTTGTCTTCTCTTGATTCGTGTTTCTTTCTTCCATGTTTACTTACTTAATTTATTTGTCCAATTGACAGCTCGTAGTAAGCACCTGTTATAGCTGAGATAAGCACATTCTATAGAGTAGTATACCGGCCCCTATTGATTCGGTGATTGTTTTTCCAAATTGACAGTGCTTAACTGTTGTTAAAGCCGCGGTAAATGGAGCTAAAAACATAACATAGCGATGATATAGCTCACAAGTGGCAGTGCTTAATGCGTGTCCAACAAATGGGTCAGTCTCGAGGTGTGTAATTAGCTTTGGCTGGTGTTCTGGTGGGATTGGTAGAAACATACAAGCAATAGCTGAGTATAGCTGTAACAATGATTGACCTAGAGTGCGCGTCATGCTAGCACCTAGCCAAGCCTCGTATCTCACATACAGCTTTATGATCTAGTCCATCTGGTCAATTGTAAGGCGCTCCGAACCAAGGTACTGACGTGCCTGACCGCCGGCTATGACGGCAGCAAGCCTATCTCTCTTAGAAGACATATCTACATTTTTGGTGCAACTAAGTTCCACTCCCCCAGACTTTGTCTCCACTAAGCTAGTCGTGCCCTGCTCAAGGAGTTTATCAATAATGGTATCAGGATCCATGAATATACGTATACGCCTTCGAGCTTTAAAATACTGTACCACTACCCAGATGAAGAAACCTAAATTGGTGACTGAGGCAGTAGCTGCTATCAAGGCCAATATCATTTCAATCGACGGCATATGCAGTAGGTTGATCAGTCTTCAGTAGCAGTTTTGCGTGCTTGGTCTTTGCTAGTAGTTGGCGTACTGTGGCACTTCCTCCTTTGTTGGAACTACATAATTTTCACGTAAGGCTTCTTCAAACGAGTCACGGTCCTTGGTGTGAAAGAGTACCATCCAGCGAGTCTGCTCACGTAAGTCCTTCAGCACAGAGTTGTACTTTTGGGTGAGGACCCAGACACTGTGATTTTTTGGTAATCTGTATGGTGATACCCTCAGACGCATTCTCTACGGCCCTGCCACTACAATGCAGCTGGTCGTCATCACTCGTCCTTAAGTCGAGCCACAGAGCATGCTTGGTGGTTAGGTACTCTTCTAGGGACACGTCCGACCAAGCCAAGTCTTTTACAGCTATTGCTACACTGGGGTCTCGTTTACTTGTTGCTGCAAAGGCCTCCTTCACCTCATCCCACTGCTGGTAGCCACGCATACCCTGGGCATAGAGTTGGTTTGGGATGCCCTCAATGGTCACCTGAACTTTTGTAATCTTTGGGTTGTAGAACGACTCTGTCTTCCAGGCGAATGAGGCATTGGCTGGGTCTTCAAAGAGCAGAAGGATGCCCTTCATGCTGCGAGCAGGCACGTTCAGGTTGATGTTCCACAGAGTATCTCTTTTATTGTATACAAGTTTCTGGTGACGAAGAATAGGCTCATACAGAATCGAGAGCCGACCTGTGTACTGGGTGTGTATCATACGAACCCCTGCGGGGTTAACAGTAGATCAGGTGGGATCTAAACGATCAACAGTTTAGAGATGGGAGGAGGCAGTGTCAAAGTTTAAATCATCTATAGGAGGTGACCTTTGGGTTAAATGGGGGCGAGAATGGAAACTTCTGACATGGAAGACCAATCCCAACAAATTCCTCTCTTCTAGGAGTATCTTAGATTACGGTGGTACACAGCTTGCTCGGGCTCTTGAAGTGACCGCTGAACTATCCACAAAGGCAGCAAAAGCCCTACAAGGCGTTGACCAAGCTGCTGCTAAAGCGGAAGCTGCACTTCCAGATATATTAGAAATGAGCATCCTTGAAGTTGTGTCAGAGCAAGGTGGTGTAGAAGAAACAAACTTTATAGAGGGCGTTCATAACGCTATAGAAGACCTAGGTACACAAACAGGCAACAAACTACCACTCACAAAGCTTATTGGGCTTGACAAGGCTATGCAGACCCAGAGGGGTGAGCTGGTCAACAACCTAGCTATGACACTCCCGTAACCATACACATCATGTGCATATTAGATACCAAGGCCACTATTAGCTACGGTTGCCTTCTGACGCCAGTCTGTGTTTGGTTGAACACCAAAATTAGTGCAGAGTCTCTTATATGCCCTCTTGTCATATGTATTGCTCTAGGGGTCAAAGTCATGATCCTGAGGTAGAGGCGCTTGTAGTTCTGCCAATAGACGACGCACTGTGTAGTAAAGGTGAAAGGTGTAGAGAGCTTTCACGAGTGGAATCTCAGCCTTGAGGTGATCGTGGGATGACACGCCGCAGCTGGATATTGCTCACCAAACCGCAAAGTTTAACTGGTTCTGCCAAAACTGCATTGGATTTGTCAACCAGTCTTATACTAATTTGTCTGCTGTTACCGGCAGCACATTATAGTTACTGAATAGATCAGGAAACTTTGCTGTGAATGTACCGCCATTATGAACGACTTGAAATGTTTGTCGGGTAAGTTGATCTCCCACACCATATGGGGCTGTATACACCCCACCCGTTTCATATGTAGCTTTTCTATTGAAACTAAAGGCTTGTTTATTCATAGTGCTATGTATCACACTCTGTCAAATGTTCAAAGCGGCGACGCTGTGTCCCTGCAAAATGCTATTGACAACACTGGGGGCAATCTATGTGTAGGCTTAAGGTCAATCACGTATACTATGGGCTGGTACAATCTCGAATCAACCGAGACCATTCAATGGCGGTCAAGAACTTTAAAAGATTGAGGATCTGTCAAATTGAAAGCTGGTCTCTGGAGTTTCAGTCTTCTTCAGCAGCAGATTAAGTCAATAGATCATGGTTTAGATGTTGATGCTGTGAATGGGGTTATTACCCTCACAATTCCTAGTAATGGTGCTGCGCGCATATCAGACGGTGTGTAAAAAAATGTTGGGCAATTAATTCCTTCAGGTACTCACATAGGTGACCGGCCCATCAACTTTAGCATATTTAACACACTTTATGTCCACCTCGATCAAGTCAGCACTACGCACAATATGCTAGATGGTGCGCCCACTACGCTTCTTGAAGTTGTAGGATTAGAGGGTGGCTCTTTCGGTGATATTATAACCACGAACATCCTGTCTGTAAGTGTGTTACTAGCGGAACAGTGCATGAGTTAAAGGTTCAGTTACGTGATAATAAAGGAAGGCTATTGGATAACCACGGCTTACCTGTTAGCCTTGTTCTTGAATTTACAAGATATTAATAACAACGAGTATTTATGGACCTAGGCAAAAACCGGCAAGCACTGTTCAGGGCGCCGACCTTTCGGATTATGCCACAAAGTCCCATGTATCTATTGGTGACTCACAAAAAATGGATAAAAGTGGTGGTACTATGACTGGAGACCTTGAAATGGGAGATAATACAATCTTTCGGTTGGGAGACCCAATATTGCCTGAACATGCTGTTAATTAAAAGTATGTTGATGCACAACAAAGACTGCATCGCAGTGACCTGAGAGAACACATAAACTCCCAAACGAAACCCCTCATTACTATATGGGCAGAAGCAAGTGGCTCCCTTCGGACAGGATATGAGTGGTCGTTTGGCCATGGGGCTAGGGGTCGAGACTCACAATATTCAAGCTGTGGATATACCATGACATGTGGTGGTAGGATCATTCGCATGGGGTTGTCTTCGAGTGTTGGTGCTGATACTGGTCCTATAACAGTCCTTCCTGTTATTAATGGAACGAGTGGTAGGAATAAGTAAGCCTGCTGACCAACGGGCTGTTTTGATGTCTTTAGACCGGCCTTTACAGTTAGAACTGGGCAACGTTATTAACTTTTATACAACCACTCGAAACAGAGGGGCGGCTTGGTCTGTAGCATCACTCCTTATTGAGCTTGACTTATAGACTTATGTGCTTATAACCGTATGAGACAACACCCACCCATTACTCCAGAGCCGTCTAATGAGAATCCAGGGCACCCCTATCGGTTGAATGAGATCACCCTCAATAGGCAATACCTTGAGAAAGAGATGGTGCTATGTACAAAAAATATAGGTGTGCAGTAAACTCGGTGGACGCAGTAGACACTGTTTTAGTTGCTGTTGGTATGTGTCTTGGCACAAGTGGTGGAGGTGTAATGTCTACAGTAGTAACCATTCCTATTGCCACAGTGTTGGGTGCTACTGGGGCCGCTTGTGGGTTAGTTGTAATTGCTGAAAATTTCATCAGTCGGCGGCTGACCATTTAGTTGAAAAAGCATGACCAGATCCGCATTCTCGCTCAGAGCAAATTGAATACCATTGCTGACATTGTATCAGCGGTGCTTGAAGATGGGTATATCTCAGATGATGAGTTTAAGCTCGTTTAGGTTGAGAACATGAAATATAGTCAAATGAACAGTGACATTAAAGCAAAATGTTTTTAAGTGGCAGAATCGCCCCCTAGACCTGATAAGGGTCGGGCCGAACAGTCCATTTAAAGAGTGTGTGTTGTATCAGCGGTGCTTGAAGATGGTATATCTCAGATGATGAGTTTAAGCTCGTTTCGGTTGAGATCATGAAATATAGTCAAATGAACAGTGACATTAAAGCAAAATGTTTTTAAGTGGCAGAATCGCCCCCTAGACCTGATAAGGGTCGGGCCGAACAGTCCATTTAAAGAGTGTGTGTTGTTGGGTATATGGAGGCGGTGATAAAATCTTTCTGCAACTATCAAACTGGAATCAAACAAAATACGGACCAGTGGGAGACCACGAGGAGGGGCTGCGTTGGAGGGAGCGACTACTCTGCTATCATAGGGCAAAACTACTTCAGCAGCTATAGCAAGAAGCTGACGTAAATAATATCTATATTGAGGGGGGCGCGACGGCCTACTCTCCGGATGGCTTTTGTGTGCTCCCGATCCGGCGGGCACAGGGGGTGACCAGAAGTGGAGTTGATGTTGTGCGTCTGGGGCATCCTGAGGAGGTTGTGCTGCTCGAGATAAAGTGCCCCAACATTCGGCGACCTTCGGGGTGTTTGTCGATTGTGTTTTAAGGTTGTGCTCCTTTGAGAACCTGGGGAGGGCTGAGGTGTGTCACCAGGTGTATCATAAGGATCGGAAGAAGTATAGGAGACGGTGGCTTGGGGGTGGGTGGGGGTGGAGGGGCTTGATGACGGGGACTATGGCGCGAATGGGAGGTTTAAAAGTTGCCAGGACGTTGAAAAGGAGCATCACGGTCCTTGGTTGGGAAGACCGAGTGGGACCACGGAGAGGCCGACGGGGGCTTTCTATTGTTGGAAGCTCTTTACGATGAGATTGATAACTGCTCGTCCCGATCCCGAACGATGCTAAGGTTGCCCAGTTTATACAGGACCTCGACCGAGTGAAAAATGGAACTTACACTGGTGGTCCTGGCCCTGGAATGTTTACGATAAAGGATCTCTATGGATAAAGACCCTGGAGGTTGGCATTATAGGTAATAGTGGTTCCCTACCCTGTATCTCATGGCGCCCTACCATGCTGCCCCTAACCCTGCGACTCACAGCCTGCTGATAGGGGCACAGCTTTTATCAGTAGGCCAGCTCCTGTCAGCTCTTGAGACCTTAGACCCCGACAAGATAAGTTGAAGTGGGTAAATAATGCTCTGAAGTGGGGGGATTCCTTATCGTTGGTGGGTGGGGGTCTCTATTTTGAGGCATGTTTTGGAACCACCATTACCTATACTACTCAAGGTTATACTAGGACGCGCATAACCATAAGACAACATTAACAGGCCGTACCTCTACCATCTCCTGACGGTCCATCATCTGCCACACCTCATTATGCTGCCTCATCATCATAAACTCCTTCTTATGTTTGAGAGCTGCAAACCGCTCGTTGTATTGCTCCCGCTAGACATATCATAACGCAACAAATCTTATCTTACATGCTTCAACATCTCTAGGCAGAAAGTGTACTGCACAGACCATCAGAATTCAACCATCGGAATTGTAAATAAATACGATGTGTTTAAGACACACCCTCGAAGATTTAATGAGATACACTTGAAGGGTTAAGCTCAGGATGGTCAGCTTCCATCGCTTACCAATTGACCCCTGACATGCTAACGCCACCAGGCTGACGAAGCAAAATGCATGGTAGTTGTGTCGGCTGGACCGCCGGCGAATGGCTCAATACCACATGTGTTGAGTTAACTGTTGCAGAATACTGGCAGCGTTTCGATTTGTCTAACCACTTAATATTTTTCGTCGTTAAATTTTTCCATTATTGAGAATTTGATCGTCATTAGTCCTAGGCGATGTTGTAAGCAAAACTCGTATACTTCCCGACGATGATATCAGCAGATCAACAAATTTGTCTAATACGGAGATGATGAGTCTAGGTGTGTCGAACTGAATCCAATTTATTGTGACGTCAGAACGTCAGTAACATGCCGGCACCTGGAACATACAGTTTTGTGCTATGGCAGCCAACAATTAATAACAATGGATGGAATAGGATAACAGCATGGCTATTTAACTCGTTAGCACATAGGGTATATATATATATATATATATATATATATATATATATATATATATATATATATATATATATATATATATATATATATATATATATATATATATATATATATATATATATATATATATATATATATATATATATATATATATATATATATATATATATATATATTTATATATATATAACGCATTGAACATACGCTAAGACTAACACGTTATGACAGTTACGCTTTACGCTGACACAGTGAGATCAGTCAAACAATCAGACTCCATTGCCATTAAATAACTAATAACCTACGAGAAAGATATGTCTGTGGTGCGCAGATCAGACCTGATACAAATAAATGTAGCCAGGTGGGTTGCGACACTTACAGGATTGAAAATATTCTTTGAGAAATTATCCTCAAATATGGTAAGGAAAGCATTGAACCCCTTGTGTCAAAGCTCAAACTGAATTAACTTCTTAAAAGCATCGCCTGAAAAGCATATTTACTTAAGTGATCGGTGCACAGTCTGTCATTGCGACGAATACGTTATCTGTTTACCCCGATCGCGGGACTTCGATCCACGAAGCTGATATATTTATTTTTTGGATGTTCAAACACACCAGGAAGTACTTTCCTTAACCACTGAAGAACGTTGTCGTGTGTTGTCAGCTACTTGTCTTATATAGCGTCAGCGTTCACGTTTACTTCAACCACTTTAAGACGACGCGTACCAGTCACAAAAGTCCAGACCAAAATCGATACGTAAAGCTACAAGAGAACAAACACAATACTCGATACACGTGGGCAGCGCTCAAAGCTTAAATTGACAGTTCGTCTTTTGTAACCTGTGTGGCGTTTTTTGGCTACGTGCCACGTTGACATCTGACATGATAAACCTCTAGATCGGAACCAATTTGTTAATTTGTGGGACAAAACGTGTATGGTTAATTGATCATCATAATCTCTCAGTAACAGAATGTGAATTCGATATTGTGGTATCATGACGTAGCAAACATATATTATTATCCCTCACACATTTTTACGGGGTT
Source organism: Urechis unicinctus (assembly GCA_034190875.2). NCBI lineage: Eukaryota > Metazoa > Annelida > Polychaeta > Xenopneusta > Urechidae > Urechis > Urechis unicinctus. The sequence continues at coordinate 57,205,436 of CM067347.1, read as the reverse complement.
ACAATATACTCCTGCAATTGTCGTTAAAATGTTTTGATCCTGTACGTCAATGCTCAAGCCCAATAAACTGTCAAAAAGCATCAGCAAGATACATGTTTTCATTTGTCATTGGCCAGAAGCATAATTCGGTGCTCTGATGGCTTATATCCTAACTTGCCGTAGCCGCGCACGACGGTAATATAAATATATACCGTCGTGATTGAGGATATGTGGGTCATGTGGCAATCTTTGTATTTCGCGTGCATATAGCTTCTCATCAATGTTGTGTACTTACGTAAATATATATGTCGACAAATCAGATGAATATCCGCTGATCATGACTATTTTGGTTATTCACTGTCTCGTTATTATTTAGCAATTGTCAAATGAACTTTTAGCATCACAACTTTCGTTCACGCAGCCCCAGTTTTGGAGTTATGACGTCACATTACGCAGTTTCATTTTCACTCGCTATGTGGCTGCAGGTCCCGGGGGAGGGGGCACTTAAGTATATAGAGGTAGTATACATGTGTCGGGGTAGGTTTTTTTCGGCCTCCCGACGGGTTTTATTGACCTCATAATTGTAGGATGGGGTATGTTCTTGCCATTTTTACCATGTATGACGGGCACACCCCTACCCAGGACAAGGCCAAGTGCCCCCTCCAGACTGCGGGAATAAATAAGTGTTATCTTTTTTTAAATGTCAATGTGATATCGTTGAATACATATCGCCCTTCAAAGTAGATATTTCCAAAAGATAATCATTGACAAAATGACACATATACTTAAATAATAAAATTCAGAAAGAAAAAGTTCGCTTGCGAAGAACCTTGTCAGCGCATGCGCACAGAAACCGATCTTGTCGTTCAAAATAAACATGAACTTTTCAGAATTTGTGTGGCCGGATTAAATCGCCTTTGACGAAATCTCACACGTAAACTAACTCAACTTGTTAATAAACATTCAATTATGTGAAAAATTATTCTTCATATGTACGTGTCTGTAATAATCGTGTATAATTGGAACTAATGTATTGTCGCGCCGCATTTGGTTACGATCATCGCACGACGTCAATAAGACGTCGTGCACGGCTAAACTTGCCGGCTCAAAAATGTCATTGGCGTTACGTTTCTAGATGGAGTAGGGTAACAGCTGAACTTGGTCATTCGTAGAAAAGTAAATTCATCGCCGATTTATAATTTCTAATCTTTTGCATAATTTTTTTGATACCAGCCACAAATCGTATCTTCTTTGGTAACATCATAAAAGTCAGTTGATATAACACCACATACCCCACATTTTAAATTGGAATGAGTGACCCCGTCAAAGAACATCGCTATAACCTCGGCGCTGTTGATTGCAAGATATTAGCATATCTCCGGAGCTGTGACGAAAATGTTTGCAAGATAACGCGAAATACGAGCAGTTTGAAAGTGGACCATCGAACGTCAAATGCTTGATTATCAAAAATACTTTATTAAGCATCATAAACACCCATACATGTATGATGTTCCCGGATAAAGAGGAATGTTTCGATTGTGAAGGTGGGAGAGAAGAAGCAGCGGCAGCCATCCATTTAACAACTTGTAGATATGCACCCATGAAGTCGCTCGGAGACGACTGGCATCCGGAACCGAGCCCATTTGGGCAAGATGCTATAATTGAACCTCGCACAAATCGCATAACTTTGAGCAGCTGGTACAGGTTTTGGTGCTCGAACTCACAAGGAAGTACTTGATTTACCCTTCGGAGCGAAACGAGTTTTGTATTGTGGTGCCAGCCACTTGTCTTATATTGCGTTTATCTTTATGGTTACTTCAAACACCTGAAGGAGACATATAACAGTCACAAAAGGCTAGCAATGGCCCAGCCATGGGTTAATGTGTAAGTTTTATTATCGTAAACCTAACATATGTTATGCTACAAGCGGGTGAAATAATCAATACACGACAATGTGAATCAGTGCAGGCGACATTCAAAGAATACATAGATAGCTGCAATGTGAACTGCTTTGTCTGCGATTTCTTACACAGTTAATCCTAGTCCTTCGTAACCTAAACCAACACAAAAGATCAACTAAAGCGTACCCCATTGTGACGCTTAATGTTATGTCAGCAACTGTTCTAGGTAAAAGTGTTCGTGTAATGTTTACGAAATCTGTGATACAATTTGTATACACCCTGTCCCCAATGAGTCATCTTCCACTTCAAACAAGAGGCGGAATGATCTGGTAATGTGAGTGCGTACGGTACACATTAATCTTCTGCCAACCTGCTTTCCAATTTACCAGATACATTAATCTACTTACCCACCTACTTATTTGCTACCTACTTACTTTCCGTCATAACTATCTTTCAAGTTTTCAACATTCCCACCTGCCTAGCTACAAACTCCTGTGAGGTACAACATTCCAATAAGAACTGTCTCATATTTTTATAGCAAATACTTATTATTTATTATTTCATCGTTTTGGATATTGTTGACAAATTCAACTATAAACTTAGAAGTGACAACTATGCCATTGTCGCGGTGACCTGTAGTTCTTCATACGTCCTATTGTCCTTGTTTTCATGGCGATGGAGTCCCATATATGACGCGTCATCATCGACCTCCTCAAAGGGCACCTTTATAGGGACGTCAACCCAGACTGCGTCATCTGTAGAGAGTAAACGTAATGGATGGATCTGGCTTTGTATTATAGAGAAGTCATGGCATCGACAATATATTGAGAGCGTGGTTGTTAATCTATCATTTCACTGAATGCACTCATTCAAACATTTTACCTGGTTCTGCCCGGTGTTGTCGGCTGGTAGCCATAATTGACATCTTGGTAACGTCCTCGTATGTACCATACTCTGTAACAGGTATAATAAATATGGTTTTCAGATGCTTAATGCCCACCTTTAATAAATGCTTTTACTAAAATGTGCTTTGGATCATGCAATGAACGAGCCTTTGGGTGCCGAGCTCGCCGCTGACACTGAGTGGTCACGTGGCCCCTCATCAATGTCCTCATATTGCACTAGATCCATACAGAACACAAATAATTAGAGTTTTTTTTAATGAAAAGTCCATCTACATATACTTATCAACTGTACTCATGACAGTCGAGAACTAATTGGTATTGTCTATAATTGATGTCAAAATGTACGTGGTTACCTTGATCATCTCTGAAGCCTTTATTGTTGTCACTATAACTAGGTCTGTAAGACAATATCAATAAGTGATCTTAATATGGATGATAGATATCACAGATAAGTGGTGTAAGGGAATACGTAAACGTTACCTCTTTGAACTTTGATCGTCGCCATCTGTACAGAACGAAATGTGAAGCGTTATTCCCAATAGCAACAAATACAATGGACAATGGAAATTGATGGTAGATTAACTACTGCAGGTCAAGCAAAATATGTTGTCCTGCATAATCAACAATGTATCTATAAATAGGGTATATTCGTCAAAACAATTCATCAGGTGTGCAACCATACTATTTGATGAAACAATTGAAGAAAGAGACATGTTACCTTTAGTTGCCTTTTTGTGGTAGTAAACGAATCCACCTGTTGCCAATGCTGCGGCAGCCACCACAGCCAGTACAAGACCCACAACCAGTCCTATGTCCACACCATCAGATGATAGAGGGAGGACGTCCCGAATAGCGTTATCATCATCTGTATTACTTCGATCGTTTAGTCCTGGCTCATATGCCCACAGGATGAATCTATTATGGGAATATTCGTCAAATGGCTCGCCCTCTTGGGCCTCATAAGTGTAGGTTCCAACATCAGGCGGGATGTTTGTAGCTAATTCTCGCCAGGTGGCTTTAACATCCCTCCGTGACCTCTGTGTTGTGACGTCACAATCCTCCGCTGGGCAGTGAACCAGAGTGAGATGACTGGGCTCTCCGGCCTCAACAACCCAGGTTGCTGTTACACGCGTTGCCGTGAGGGTGAGATCAATGACCTTGATCACTGGGGCGACTGCGGAACAGAAGGAAAACGACTGGTACAGTTGGCATCATGAAACGATCTCTGGTGGATAAGACATTCAGCAGCTATCGTCCTACCATTATTTAACACCAGGTAAATTATAGATAGCCATGTCTGTTAGATGGTGATTAATTGACGGTAATTATTAAGAAATTTGCCAGTTCAAGGAACATATTTAAAACCATATATCTCATTAATAACCCAACCTTTGGTGGAATGATTCATCGCAGTCAATGAGCTCCTGTTGTTGCCATTGTGAGCATTCTCTGCGTAAAGTTGTAGTAGATATGTTGTGTTAGCCTTTAGGCCACCTAAACTCTTACTGATAGCGTCACTACCACCCGGGTCCGTTATCCCCACCTGACACGACGGGTGTACGTCATGTGTTACATAGCACAGCGTGAACGTCTGACTGTCATAGCCGCCTGTGGAGCCGGGCAGCCAGGACACATTGAGGCTTCTGGACGTGGAATCATCCACTTGGAATGCAAGCGGCGGGTTAGGAGCTCCACGCTCCACCAACGAGATGTCAAAGCTCTCTGTGTAGTTCTCATCCAGTATAATACTGACCACTTGACACGTGTACTTTCCGAAGTCCTCCAACTGTACATCTGTCAGTGTCAGGTTGCGTCCGTCATCAGTGATGCTGACGTTGTCTCTCAATGGCTCCCCGTTCAGATACCATGTGATGTTCCCCCGGGGTTTCATACACACGTCACAGAGGAGAGTGAAGTTATTCCCGGGAGAGGTGTATTGTGTAGGGTGGAGTACAGGGCCTGCCCAGTGAGCAGGGTCTAGGAGTCGAAGTTAGTACATAAGCGGTATTCAACGTGTGTGCAATAATAACTAAAATATGACCATCACAATACCAATATATCAATTTCACACTTATTTTCAAATTCTTGTCAATCGCAATTGCAGCAATCGCAAGATGCCATATCTGTTAAGTGTAGTATACGGGACACGTCGAGTTAAGCTTACACACGGTAGACTTACATTGTGTGATTAACTGTATAGCAGGAGACCTGAGGGATACCCTGCCCGGGTGGTAGGCCTCACACTGGTACAGACCGTCATACTTTGTTATGTTGTCACATGTGAAGTGAACACCAACCACATTCCGACGAAGTTGGGACCTCCAACCATCACGGAGGTCATAGGAATAGTCTCCTTCGACGTGCTCTTTCTGTATTAATAAGTCTACGACGCTGACTTTCACTTCGTTCATATACCACGTGAAGTTTATTTCTGGCTTCCCAGCACCCAAACAGTGTATGGCGGTGTCCGAGTCGTCGTAGAGAATCACAAGCGTGGCTCAACTATATAAGGGGACACTGAAAGGCAACCTCTTAAACTTACTTTAGGTAGTCACTACCATGGGCAGAGGAATCGCCCCCTCAGAAAATAGTCAACTAATTGATTCTCAATGGAAATCACATTGCATACCGTTGACTGTGAGACTTGTTGGATCTGATTTACTGCCGTTTGTGCGAACCCCCAGTGGATAATTGGTTCCAAAACAGGCGTAATCCCCTTCTTGCTGAACGCTACTTATACTCATAGTAGTATGGTTGCCTTCCGTATCCACAGGTAACGTCCTGCTCTCGAACAACCAGTTGTACTCGGTCACGGGAGGGTTACCGTCACTGCCGTCAGGTCCAGGTGTAAACACACACGTCAGCTCGGCCATCGTTCCCGCGTACACAACAGATTCGTTAAACCTCAGTGAAGGAGATTCTGGCATGTCTGGAAATGTTCCGGAGAATTCGAAGTGAGAAATCATCTAAACATTCACTGAATAGCCAAATTTAGTTGATAACTATTTTCAAACTTACAGAGGACTTCAATATCAAGAGTGTGGTTTTCGGGGAAGCCTTCTCCATTGTCGGCTGAGCAGGTCACACGACCACTTCCATGTTTGCGGACATGTACATCTTCTGTTCCCCATGTTAGGTTCTTGTGTGAACGAGTCAACAATGGACGATTATTTGATGTATTCACCAGAGGGTCTGTCACATTCTCATTGACCTGAATGGATACGCTGTAGACATGTTTTCTGAAGTCTGACCACATTAAAATAGGCTGTGGACGGGCGATGTATTGACAGGGTACGTCGAGACTGTCCGTGTTGAGGACGAGCAGCTGACTGTCTTTCTGACCCTCATACTCAGGCACCACTGTATTGGCAATATCAGAGATAAGACAACATTACACTGTATTTCATCAGTAGCATAACAATTATCTGAGCACACAGATATCCTCCGAGTTGATAGTAAATATGGCGTGTCAGTTTAACATAGGTTTGTTGATCACATGGAGACTTTGACAGTAGGACATGAATCGTTGAGATTCAAACTGCTTTGAGCCATGTATACAAATAAAATGATAGTTGCTAATATCAGATATAATCAAAAGTAGGACGGACCTTGAATGGCTTGACTGAAGCAATAAGGGAGAAAATCTTTTCACTCTACTCAATATGTATGTATGTATGTATGTATGTATGTATGTATGTATGTATGTATGTATGTATGTATGTATGTATGTATGTATGTATGTATGTATGTATGTATGTATGTATGTATGTATGTATGTATGTATGTATGTATGTATGTATGTATGTATGTATGTATGTATGTATGTATGTATGTATGTATGTGTATGTATGTATGTATGTATGTATGTATGTATGTATGTATGTATGTCTGTATGTATGTATGTATGTCTGTGTATGTATGTATGTATGTCTGTCTGTATGTATGTATGTATGTATGTATGTCTGTATGTATGTATGTATGTATGTATGTATGTATGTATGTATGTCTGTATGTATCTGTCTGTGTATGTATGTATGTATGTATGTCTGTATGTATGTATGTATGTATGTATGTATGTCTGTATGTATGTATGTATGTATGTATGTATGTATGTATGTATGTATGTATGTATGTATGTATGTATGTATGTATGTATGTATGTATGTATGTATGTATGTATGTATGCACGTATGTAGACATATACGTCTGCTTCATGAGTATGAGCATATATAAAAACAAACAGAGACATACATTCATGTGTACATAAGCATGGCCATATCGGTGATTATTTATGGTATAGATTCATATTTGTTCATGTTACTATTATGGCACAGATATATAACAATAGCTTACCCAACACTGTAAAATTAATGATAGCTGGACTCCCGGCTCCATAACTGTTAGACGGAGTGCACTTGTACACATCGTCAAGGCAAACCTCACTTCTGTTCACAGAGAAAGTCAGAATTCCCTGGTTAGGATTTCTCCCTTTGATGACGCCTTGTGACCGGCTCCATGTGAAGTTATACTCGGGCGGATTTCCTTCTCCTCCTTGTGCGATCCCACATACAAGAGAAACGTCAACAGGTTGATGACTCCCTATTATCACCGTGTGGGTTGCTGAGGAGTTTGCCGCTAATGGCGGGTCTATACAAAGAAACATCAGTGTGATTTCTCCCGTGTAAATAGTGTTAGAAAATTAACACCCAGAACGAGAATTTGATCAATGAACTCACACATGATGGCAGCAGTTCGTTTCTCTGATGTCTGCCGGAGTACTTGCTGGCGAATCTCGCACCAGATGCATATCTCGTTGTCAGCTCTATTCGGTTTATATGCCCACGTGTTCATGAAGTTACCTTCATCATCACGCCAGTCTAACCCGGTATGATTGGCACCTCCAGCATCACAAGATGAGGCTGTCCACCAGGTGAAGACAGGGACTGGGATCGCGCTCTTGTTTGTACTGCATGTCAGGTTGTTTATTGTGTCCGCAACATAGACTGGAGTTTCCGGCTGCCATAGGGGTTTGTTGGCTTTATCTTCAGGTAGTCCATACATTTATATTTAAGCATAAATTCTTCCGCGAAAAGATTTCAGATGTTGTTGATGAGTGAAACCCATATATATCATCCTAAGTCATAATTTGTGAGATATAATGCCTGAATAACATGCTAATTACTCACCATCACGACTATTTCCAATTCTTCGTAAACCGCTCCTATTTCACACTTATATTTTCCATCGTGAGCGCCTCTGTCCAGCGACAGTATAGTGAGATTATATTGCCTGTAGGATCTGCTATCTTCTTCCAAACAGGAGATATAATAGTTAGAACTGGGGGGGCACCAAATCACAGTCATGATTGATTGAATCGCCGTCTTTTACCCAAGACGAGATCCAATCGACATGTCCCAATAGAGTACAAACCAGCGTGATGTTATTTCCTGTTTCTGGAATCTCTGGTTCCGTGGATACAGTTACCCCATTTTCATCGCTAACGACTGACTGCCCGACTGCAACAGCATGGGGTCAATGTTTTTAAAATAAAACACTTACCGATGCTGTGTGTCTAAGGACCATTTCTTATATCACAAACTTCAAGTGACTTCACATCCTCACCTGTCAATATCAGTATCGCAGATATATAAAACCGAGACATATCAGAATCATATTTTTGATGTCCGTTTTAGAAAAGACGAAGCTAATTCAGAGAGACCTGTTCAGTCGTGTGACTAAACAAGGAAGCTGCTTGATCATTAGAGCAACCGGTAGCAATGAATATTGTCTGTCATTGCGACAAATACGTTATCTATTTACCCCGATCGCTGGACTTCGATCCACAAAGCTGATATATTGATTTTTTGGATGTTCAAACACACAAGGAAGTACTTTCCTTAACCACTGGAGAACATTATAAATAGGACTGGGTCAAGTGCTGTACTGTGTTGTCAGCTACTTGTCTTATATAGAGTCTGCGTTCGTGTTAAATTCAACCACTTGAAGGCGACGCGTACCAGTCACAAAAGTCTTGCCAAATCCAGACCAAGGGGTAAAGGGCAAACATCGATACGTAAAGCTGCACAGGAGAACAAATACAATACGCGACAGAGTCGATACAGGTGGCAGCTCTCAAAGCTGAAATGGGCAGTTCGTCTTTTGTAACCTGTTTGGCGGTTTTTTGGCTACGTGCCACGTTGACATCTGAAGTGATAAACTTCTATATCGGAACCAATCTTGCATTTGTTAATTTGTGGCACATAACGTGCAAGATACGTGTTTTCCTTTTTCATTGGCCAGAAGCATAATTCGGTGCTCTAATTGGCTTAAATCCTAACTATCCGGTTCAATAATGTCATCGGCGTTCCGTTTCTGTACGGGTACGGTAACAACTGAACTTGGTTATTCGTAGAAAAGTAACTTCATCGCAGATTTATAATTTCAATTCTTTTGCATAATTATTTTGATACCACAAAACGTAACATCCTTAACATCGTAAAAGTCAGTTAATAATGCCATATGCCCCACATTGCAATTGGAATGAGTGACCCCGTCAAAGAGCATCGCTGCAGACGATAACCTGGGCGCTGGTGATTGCAAGTTATTAGCATATATCCGGAGCTGTGAAGAAAATGTTTGCAAGATAACGCAAAATACGAGCAGTTTGAAAGTAGATCATCGAGCGTCGAATGCTTGATTAAATAAAAAAATGCTTTATTAAGCATCAGAAACATCCATACTAATGTATAACCAACCGATTAAAGAGGAATGTTTCGATTGTGAATGTGGTAAAGAAGAAGCAGCGGCAGATATCCATTTAACAACTTGTAGATATGTATCGATGCAGCAACTCGGTTTTAGAGACGCCTGGCATCCGGAACCGGGCACATGTGGGCAAGATGCTATAACTGAACCGCACGCAAATCGCATTACTTTTAGCAGCTGTTACAGTTTTGGTGCTCGAACACACAAGGAAGTACTTGATTTACCCTTCGGAGCTAACCGAGTTTTGTATTGTGGTGCCAGCCACTTGTGTTATATTGCGTTTATCTTTATGCTTACTTCAAACACCTGAAGGAGACATATAACAGTCACAAAGGGCTAGCAATGACCCAGCCATGGGTCAATGTGTAATGTTCTCTTATAGTATACCTAACATCGATATGTTATGCTACAAGTGGGTGAAATAATAATCAATGCACGACAATGTGAATCAGTGCAGGCGACATTCAAAGAATACATAGATAGCTGTAATGTGAACTGCGTTGTCGGTGATTTCTTACATAGTTGATCCTAGTCCTTCTTAACCTAAACCAACACAAACAACAAACTGAAGCGTATCCCATTATAACGTTTAATGTTATGTCAGCAACTGTTCTAGGTAAAAGTGTTCGTGTTAGGTTTACGAAATCTGTGATACAATTTGTACACACCCTGTCCCCAATGAGTCATATTCCACCTCAAACAAGCGGCGGAATGATGTGGTAATGTGAGTGTGTACGGTACACATTAATCTTCTGCCAACCTGCTTTCCAATTTACCAGTTACTTTAATCTACTTACCTACCTACCTATTTGATACCTACTTACTTTCCGTCATAACTCTCTTTCAAGTTTTCAACATTTTCTCCACCAAAACACCTGTCCATCTACTATATACTGTGAGGTGCAACATTCCAATAAGAACTGTCTCTATTTTTACAGCAAATGCTAGCTATTTATTATGTCATCGTTCTGGATGTTGTTGACAAATTCGACTATAATCTTAGAACGTAACAACTATGCCATTGTCGCGGTGACCTGTAGTTCTTCATACGTCCTATTGTCCTTATTTTCATGGTGATGGAGACCCATATATGATGCGTCGTCATCGACCTCCTCAAAGGGCAGCTTCATAGGGACGTCAACGCAGATTGCGTCATCTGTACAGGGTAAACTTATTGGGTGGATCTGGCCATGTATAATAGATTAGTCATGACATCGACAATATATTGAGAGCGTGGTTGTTAATGTATCATTTCACTGGATGTACTTACTCATTCAAACATTTTACCTGGTTCTGCCCAGTGTTGTCGGCTGGTAGCCATAATTGACATCTTGGTAACGTCATCGTATGTACCATATTCTGTAACAGATTTAATCAATTCGGCATTGAGATGCTTAATGCCCACCCAATAATTGCTTTTCCTAAAATGTGCTTTAAATCATGCAGTGAACGAGCCTTTGGGTGCTGAGCTCGCCGATGACACTGAGTGTTCACGTGGCCCCTCGTCAATGTCCTCATATTGCACTAGATACAAAACACAAGTGATTTGTTGTTTTGTTTAATGAAAAATCCATCTACACATATATATCAATTGTACTCATGCCGTTGAGAACTAATTGGTATTGTCTATAATTGATGTCAAAATGTAAGCGTTACCTTGATCAGCACTGAAGCCTTTATTGCTGTCACTATAATAAGATCTGTAAGACAATAGCAATTCGTGATATTTATAATGGATGATATCTATTACAGATAAGTGGTGAATAGGAATACGAAAACGCCACCTCTTTGAACTGTGATCGGCACCATCTGTACAGAATAAAATGTTAAGCGATTAACAACAGCAGGTTGTACAAGATATGTTGTCCTGCATAATCAACAATGTGTCGATAAATAGGGTATATTAGTCCAAACAATTCATCAGGTGGTCAAACATACTATTCTACAAAACAACTGTAGAAAGAGACATGATACCTTTAGTTGCCTTTTTGCGGTAGAAAACGAATCCACCTGTCGCCAATGCTGCGGCAGCGACCACAGTCAGTAAAATACCCACCACCAGCCCTATGTCCACACCATGTGATAATCGAGGGGGGACGTCACAACTAGCGTTATCATCTGCATTACTTCGATCGTTTAGTCCTGGCTCATAAGCCCACAGGTTGAATCTATTATAGGAATATTGGTCGAATGTCTCGCCCTCCTTAACTTCATAAGTGTGGGTTCCTACATAAGGCAGGATGTTTGTAGCTAATTCTCGCCAGGTAGCTTTTACATCCCTCCGTGACCTCTGTGTTGTGACGTCACAATCCTCCGCTGGGCAGTGAACCAGAGTGAGATGACTGGGCTCTCCGGCCTCAACAACCCAGGTCACTGTTACATAAGTTTCCGAGAAGGTGAGACTTACGACCTTGATCACAGGGGCGACTAGGGAACAGAAGAAAAATGGCTTGTACAGTTGGCATCATGAAGACGATAAGACATTCAGCTATCGTCCAAACCATTATATAACGCCAGATAAAATAGAGATGCCTGTAAGATCATGATTAATGGACGGTAATTATTAGTTTAAGGAACATAAATAAAACCATCTCAGTAATAACCCAACCTTTGGTGGAATGAATCATTGCAGTCTCAATGAGCTCCTGTTGTGGCCATGGTGAGCATTCTCTGCGCAAAGCTGTAGTTGGTATGTTATATTTACCTCAAGGTCACGTAGACTCTCCCTGATGAGGTCACCATCACCTGGGTCCTTTATCCCCACCTGACACGGCAGGTGTACGTCATGAGCTACATACACATAGCACAGCGTGAACGTCTGATGGTCATAGCCACCTGTGGAGCCGGGCAGCCAGGACACATTGAGGCTTCTGGACGTGGAACCATCTGCTTGGAACGCAAGCGGCGTGTGAGGAGCTCCAGGTGGTAGGCCTCACACTGGTACAGACCGTCATACTTTGCTATGTTGTCACATGTGAAGTGAACACCCGCCACATTCCGACCAAGCTGGGACCTCCAACCAACACGGAGGTCATAGGAATAGTTTCCTTCGACGTGTTCCTTTTGTATTAAAAAGTTGTCGTCGCTTACTTTCATTTCGTTCATGTTCCACATGAAGTCTATTTCTGGCTTCCCAGCACCAAGGCAGTGTATGGCGGTGTCCTGGTCGTCGTAGAGAATCACTAGCGTGTCGTTTTGCTGTGGTTCAACTACATAGGAGGATACTGAAAGGCAACCTCTAAAACATACTTCAGGTGTTGACTACCACTGGCAAAGGAATCACAAACTTCGAAAATAGTCAACCAATTATTACGGCATGGAAATCCCATTGCATACCGTTGACTGTGAGACTTATTGGATCCGATGCACTGTCGTTGTTCCGAACACCCAGTGGATAATTGGTACCGTAACAGGTGTAATTACCTTCTTGCTGAACGCTGCCTACACTCATAGTAACCTGGTTGCCTTCCATATCCACAGGTAACGTCCTGCTATCAAACATCCAGGTGTACTCCGTCACGGGAGGGTTACCGTCACTGCCGTCAGGTCCAGGTGTAAACACACACGTTAGCCAGGTCACAGCTCCCGCGTACACAACAGACTCGTTAAACCTCAGTGATGGAGATTCAGGGATGTCTGAAAAGGTTCCCGATAATTCGATATATGAAAGCATCTAAACATGTGCGGAACAACAAAACTAGTTGATAACTACTTGCCTACTTACAGAGGACCTTAATTTCAAGAGTGTGGGCTTCTGGGAAGCCTACTCCATTGTCGGCTGAGCAGGCCACTCGGCCACTTCCTTGTTTGCGGACATGTACATCTGTCGTTCCCCATGTTAGGTTCATGTGTGAACGCGTCAACAATGGACGATTATTGGATGTTTTCACCAGAGGATCGGTCACATTCTCATTGTCCTGAATGGATACGTTGTAGACATCTTTATTGAAGTCTGACCACGTTACACCAGGCTGTGGACGGGCGATGTATTGACAGGGTACGTCGATACTGTCCGTGTTGAGAACGAGCAGCTGACTGTCATTTTGACCGTCATACTCAGGCACCAATGCATTTGCATAGGCAGAAATACGACAACACTACACTGTATTTCTTCAGTAGAATAACAATTAACTAATCATACTCGATATCATTAGAGTTGGTATTAAACGAACGACAAACATGGCGTGCCAGTTTTTCATAGGTTTGATGATCGCGTGGAGACTGTGACACTGGGACATGAAGCGAAGAGTTCACACTGCTTGGAGCCATGGACACATATAAACTGATAGTTGCTAATATCGAGTAAACTGTTTAACCATCTAAGAACATCTTAGTGTGAGATTGAGCTACTCTGGTGTGTTAACCGGATGTACACCGTCATCAGAGGATTCTCAATATCCCCATTACAGATATTGGACCACAAAGCAAACACACCATTCGACACACGGATTATGGAAACATGTGTCTGATTGCTTTTACTTAATTTTGTTTAAATAAAGAAAGCTCTAATCACCCTGAACCGTGAATGTGATCAACGCTGCAGATCCATTTCCCATTCCATTGCGCCGCTCGCACGTGTAGACACCATCCAGGTCGATGCTGCCCCTGTCCAGAGTCAGGGTCAAGTTTCCAGACTCAGGGTCATGGTCAGAAACATCCCCATATTGTCTGTGCCATGTGTAGGTATAGATATCAGGATTACCTTTGTCTCTACCTTCCACAAAACAGCCAATAGTATACTGCACTGGCTTGCTGCTAGCTAGGGCTGTCACGTGACTTGACCGAGGCATGGATCGCAATGGTGGATCTGTGTAGGAACAACATAGAATCATGATCAGATCAGACTAAAAAGAGACATTTTTGTCTGACTATTATACATGATAAGTTGAGATATTTGAGTTTCAGGAATAGTCATTATGGGAAGCATGAGACATCGATTCTCTGTCAATCAAAATACCACTTTTCAACCAGTAAGTTTTAAATCCTAACTATGATACACTCACAATGAACGTTGATAAAAACGGATGTGTTTTTTATTCTAAACGAGGGACTATCGGCAACGCAATTGACGGGGCCAGTTCCTGTTTTCCTGGCGTCGACTGGGCCAGCACCCCATCTCAGTTCATCCGTGACATATTCAAGCAAACCACAGTCATCATCAGTGTCGGAGGATGAATTCACAGCATATATGTCCTCGTTAAATCCCGCCCATGAGACACTGACAGCAGGTCTCCCATGGTATTCACATTTAACAGATAGATCTTCATCGTAAGTCACGTTCAGGTAATTAAAGGTAGGATGGACCTTGAATGGCTCGACTGAAATAACAAGGGACAAAATCTTTTCCCTCTGCTCAATAACGTTACATACATTGGGATAAGCATATCAGAATGTGTGCATATGTATGTACGTATGAATGTACGTATGAATGTACGTATGAATGTACGTATGAATGTACGTATGTATGTATGTATGTATGTATGTATGTATGTATGTATGTATGTATGTATGTATGTATGTATGTATGTATGTATGTATGTATGTATGTATGTATGTATGTATGAATGTATGTATGTATGTATGTATGTATGTATGTATGTATGTGTGTATGTATGTATGTATGTATGTATGTATGTATGTATGTATGTATGTATGTATGTATGTATGTATGTATGTATGTATGTATGTATGTATGTATGTATGTATGTATGTATGTATGTAT
>CM067347.1:57130164-57185164 GCA_034190875.2 Urechis unicinctus | reverse complement strand
GTCTGGCACAAATTGGATGGGCCCCAGGCCAAATAATGGACAACCCAGACAATCACTATAGCAGCTGGGCCCCAGCCAGAAGTTCCTCAGACGTCTGCTGGGCCCTAAAGTTTCCATGATGTTCACGCCTCAGCTCAGCAATGAGAGTCTCAAACAAAGAAAGAGAGCGGATGGAGATTAAGAACTAGGCAAGGCTCTATTTGCGTGGTTCAAATAGAAATTGGCCAAAGGCACATGACTATCTGGGCCAGTCCAAAGCTCTCCAGCTAGGGAAAATGCTAGTCGAGTACGTTCACTAAACACTTCCTGCCGCCCAACACCACCAGTCCGATCCAGCTGACCAAGGATTGATACGGAACTGGTAGGACATTACCGCAGCGCGTTGAATCGCCGAATCATAAACACCCTCGACGCTGACGAATCTGTACAAGCCCTGCAAGCTGACCGCCAGATCAATCTTCGTGACGCCCTCCACCTTGCCAAGTCTTCTTGGTCTATGATAAAGGCCGGGACCATCGCCAACTGTTACCGTAAAGCCCGCTTCACTCGAACCAACGAGCCCACCATTGACGATTTTGACGCTGACCTGTACAATGTACCTTTTCCGCAAACTATGCCAAGAGAGGAGATCTATCGACTGGTGCCACTCAATGACGCCGTTCCAACAAGCGGAAATTCTCGTGAGTCAAAAACGCGCTGCCCCCACCAACGACGACGACGAGGACGGCCGCGTGTGCATGAAAAAGAAAGACCTCGCTATTCCCCCAGCCAAGGCGTCCCCTTTAACAAGGTTGCACTATAGTTTCCTTGATGCGGCTGATTTCGGTCCGCAATTGTTTTCGGTTTATAGAGGCAACTTCTAGTCTTACTCTTCCCGCAACTCTGCTAGCACACACTCTCGGAGCTTTCGCACCCAGTACACAGGTAAAATAGCTATTTTGTATGAGCGTGTGAGTAGTAGGTTGACGTGCCCGTAATCACCCCGTTTTTGATCGTGTATGATTTGGATGACGTGAGATACCATTGTGCAAGATATTTTTCGCTGGCGGATCGTTTGCAGATTCGGTGCGCTGTATCTCATCATCATTTTGGTGACATCATTCTATTTTGGGTGTTTTCGGCTGATGAAATCCCCTCAGATATTTCATCACCGACCTTGACGACCTTGGGTAAGTTAAGCAATACCTCATGGCAATACATTACGATATTTTGATGACATCATTTTCGACAGGTGTATTTTGGGAATGTGATTTCACAATCTCCTCGGATATGGCGTCATAGTTTGCTGATCTAAGCTAAGTTAAATAATACCTCATGTCATGAGGAGTATATAAAAACACGGGAGGGTCTCAGTTCTGCATTTACCATGGCTGGGAAATGGATGAGCGATGCGGACTTGTTAAAAGCTGTGGCGCAAATCAAAATGGAGGAAGTGAAACCGCTATACACTGGATACTTTGCGCAGTATTCGATAGTGGTTTGGAATAAAGATGTAGTGTTTTTTAAAAACAATTTCAAGAAATGCCACATAGAGTTGGGGATGAACTGTGTATTGGACTGTGGTTACGAAATAGCTGCTGTCACAGAAACAATTAAACAGTTAGAAGCGGGAGAGGAGAGTTGTGTCGAGGTCTCTATTGGTGCAGAGTTGCTGAGACCCAACAACCATCTGTTCAGAGTAAACACAGAGCCCTGAGGTTACGGCGTTGTCCTCTGTGTCAATGTGGGTTTGTTACGAAGGCGCTTTTGACCCAACACTTGAAATATCACTGTAATTATAAGCTCTACACTTACAATCGAAAATCAAGAAAAACAACAGGCACAACAAAGCAGAGGAATGTTGTGACGTAATCGGAAAGCTTAATTTCCACGCTCTAAGAACCCCACAACCCCGGTGTACCACGTGATTTACCGGATCTGAAATTAATTTGTCACGTGATCACGAAAAACTGCTGACATCAGCTCAATTAATTCGTCACGTGATCATTCATGATGGCGGAGGAGAACAGCAAGGAATATGATTACATTGATGGACCGTTGCATACCAGTTGCCGTCAAGGTTGCTTTCAAATCACACAGTGGTTTAGTAACCCAGAACATTTGATCAATGATATACAAATTCGCGATCGATGGAGCGGACATAAAATAAACTTACCCACAAACGCCTTTCTCGGAAGTGGCACGGCTCTTACATCACTCACCGTATCGTTGATTGACGTGGAAGCTGGCCAATCAGACATTGATATGTAAGTCACAGTGTTTGACAATGCGATTTGTCGAGTGAAAGCCCCACTCCCCTATATTGAAATTACCCGTGAAAGCGTGACCATGTGCTTTGACAGTTTCAATAGGTGGCAGCTCATAAAAGCTTACGAAAAGCCCACAGCCCACAGACAAAAGATCGGTGATCAAGGAATGTCGCATAGTGGGTGGGATATGATAATTAGCCTTTACAGTGGTTTGATGAAACCATTGTTATCTGACATAGCTCAAGAACCATGTGAAGAATGTGGAACGGGGGTATGTCAAGCGGAGAACCAACAGAAAATGTATTCACAGTGCCTATAAAGGGCCTTGGATAAGGTAGACGAAAATCACGTAACTTTATTATGGCGCGTGTTGTGTGAGCAACACAATTTGACTGAACTATGCCTTTGGCTCTCTAGCTAGTATCGGTGTAATATGTTAGGTTTTTGTGTGACCACCGAATACTGGTCAAAAGTCTTAATGGGGGAACCGTATGACTGTGAATATTCTTATAACTATATTTCTTTCATATAGCTATACTCTTGTTATACTTATATTTCTGTGCACTCCTTCGTATATAGGAATATTGTAGCTGCTTGTAGTTGCTTGAGTGGGGACATTAGCCAGAAAAAACACACGAGTCCAGGAGTTGAGTTCTTGTTGATTTATTCGAGTTTGGCTTATTAGCTTTCTCTGGAATCTCGGGTCAGAATCTTGTTCAGATACTTCGTCTCTTCGCTAGGTATATCTCCCTGTACTTCGGCGAGGCCAGCCATTATCGGGGGTTCGGCTCGGAACCACACCTACAGCTGGCCTCCCATTGGTCCAGGTATAGCCGGTCTCCCTCACAAAGGTCAACCCCGACAGCTCACATGGGGCGTGGGCACGAAGGGTCATTGGCCAATGGGAAAAGGTACCAGCCAGGTCTACTTTTCAGGGTCACACCCCCCGTCTTAAGGGCAGAGGTTGACCCGGGCTAGTGAAACATGTCGTGCTGACAATGGAAAAGAGGGGGAGCGTTTCAAAATTCAAAAGAGCTAGATTAATATCATAACATCCTCCCCGACCATAGTTAAGTTGAACTTCCACTGTTCAATCGATTTTGATTTACCTTTGCATTTCGAAAATAGACTAAATTAAAGGAAATTTGGAATATGAGTTAAAGGGTAAAGGGACAGCACAACATTAGCCCAATATTATTTGATTTTGAATTTAGAATGATTCCAGAGTAGCTTGGACATGCGCCAATATCAATTTACATTGGCACATGTCCATAACAAAGATATTTAACATAGATGGAATATTGATGATGAGATTATAATAATTTTCCAAAAGTGTTTCTCTAAATTTGTAAGCTATATATAAATGAATTGTGTAATTGTTATACATTATGGTTATTAATGGTGACATACTGATATTTAACCTTTAACATTTATCACATTCCACAGTATTACTCCGCACTAAAACACAGTGGGAAAAAAGCGATGAGCCTATACTAGACAATGGTGGAATGGTGAAAATAAATTATTTAGCAAATTGAAATTAGGAAGAATTTAACTAATGTTACAGAAATTATTCTATACAATAACACTGGTCCAATGCCAGGAAAATGATTAAGGTTGATGAGTGTGGGTGTTTCGTGGAGATGAGATCTCTGAAGGGCTGCCGTGTTGGGTTCTCCAGGTGTCGCTTGAGGTGAGATATGCGTTATGACGCTTGGTTGAGCCGTTGGACGTCTTCAGTATCCATGGTCAGGAAGACGTATGCTT
Organism: Urechis unicinctus; assembly: GCA_034190875.2. NCBI lineage: Eukaryota > Metazoa > Annelida > Polychaeta > Xenopneusta > Urechidae > Urechis > Urechis unicinctus. Next base: position 57,181,148 of record CM067347.1, on the reverse strand, counting down.
TGGTTTGCAAGGCGTTGGCACGTCGGGTGAAGGCGCTATCTCCCTCTTTTATGGCGTAAATATACCTGAGAACAAATGAACTTACAGCTGCGATCAGTGTGCCTTGATAATATGTAAAGTGAATTATACAAAAACTAGAAGCACGAGTGCTCAGTGTGGTTAATGTGCGTGAGTAACTAGGGTGTGTATAATATCATGACATCAATGTGTTCAGTGGAGATAAATTTTAAAATTAATATTATTTTGCGTATGGAGATTGAATGCGTGGCAAAGATTTGATAAGTGGTTCTAGATGGTGAGTGTTGTTTGCGGAGCGTGGTGGCGAATCTGAGCGACGTGGGGGTGGGTGATATTTTGGCTCGGATAATTCCGAATTTTATGTACGGATGCGGTTTTGTGGGTTGTGGTACTAGAACTGTATTTGTGATAATTTCGGGTCGATGGCCGATATATGTGCATTTAACGATTAATTACGTGGTTCACTTTACGAGTTTTCACCTTTTAAATGTCGTCTATCTCGGCCATATTAAAGAGTCCTCTGGACAGTTTCCCTACGGGTCCCAGTAGAGCCCTGCTGAGCCTGGCTTGGTCGTTGGTGGGAAGGGGGCGTCCAGAAGAGCATTTATGGTGTGCTTCTCGGGGTGGTAGATGTTGAGAATAATTTGCACCTGAAATAATGTATGAACACATATCGCACACAATTACTGTATAACATGTAAGTACGGAAGAACGGCGGTGTGACACTTTAATTGTATTTGTTGTACGTGCCGGAGGAAATAAATATAAACGTCTCACATATGCGTTGAGAATTAAATTATACAAAATGCTTCTCCGTTAATTGTTTTGATGAATATGCACGTCTTCTCTTAAGCTGCAGATTCCTTCATGAAATGATACCCCGCATATACTTGAATGATATAAGATTGCTTTATGGGTAATGTGTATCATGAAGGTTCACTAATTTTATGGGTGTCCACATGATATGAAGGACGGTGCGATAATAATGTAGTCGATGTTACTTATAGAAAGATTTTGTCTTATAATCTGCAACTTAGAAGTAAAAAATTGTTGAACATAATTGATAATATCACAGTGTCTAATTTGCGCTGTTCCAAAGAAGACAATGTAAAAGGCTTCTAATAACTTACCCGTATACTTACAGTTGGTGTTGGTTTCGTGTGATAGCGTATAGGATCGAGACAAGCGTCCGTTGGGATAATAACCTTTGTAGCGGTGATGTGTTTAATTACTAGGCCCGCATTGATATTGAGGTAGCTTTGATGTAATTGCATAGAGCCTGTGATTGTTGATAAGTGGACCATCTGATCAATGAGCTTACATATAAATGGATGTCGGATGGTAATTTAAGCTGCTTAGTAAACTTCGATAGTCCAGTTTTTGTATACAGGGTCGTAATTAGATGTCTAGAGACGATCTTTAATTGGAGTGTTCGAATTGGCAAAATACGCCGTTTAAAGCGTATGTAGAATTAATTGGCAAGGGACTGTTATCGCTAACATTAGAATTTGAATTCAATTTATCCGTTTTAAAGCGTATGTAGGTTTAATTGGCGAGGGATTGTTATCCTAACATTTAAGTCTGTGTCAGTTGTCTCGAATTGCAATTAAAATTTTCGACGGCTCGTCGCAGACGGTTTGAAATGCGGGTGAGACAAACAAAATGTCAAAAGCATGGGTTAATGTTAGGTAAATGTTGTCTTATTGGAATAATAGACGGTATATATATATATATGGTGTGTGAAATAACGGTACAAAAAGGAACATACTTACAATACGAATGTAGACGTCCTGTTTTGGTGTTAATCGTACATAGGTAATACAAATAATATCTTGACATTAATGGGTATAATTTCTGAAAAGGAAAAACACTGAAAAATGAATAAATGAATAGTTAAACATAAATTGGTAGAAGAAGAATCTGAAAATGAAAAAAATGAGGATAGTTAAATATTAATCGGTAGATGGTGTATATATTGGTACATAGTGTCACAAATCGGTAAATGTTGTCATAAATTGTTAATGTCATAAATCGGTCAGTGCATCATTTTTTTGAGACATGGTGGCGCTGTTAAGTTTGTCCTCAAAAATCCACTCAGATTGTCCGCCGGCAAACATGATGTTATACTTTACTTTATTTGAAAATCGAGGAACCTTTGATCCGATCAATTTTACTACATCATGTGTCTTCCCATCCTTACGTACGGCTTGTGGCTTGTGGGAAGTTTTGGTTAAGGCGGTTGTTGGTGGGATATTTGCACGTGTTGTTACAAATAATTGTTTGCATGTACGCGTCGGGGTAGAAGGCTTGGTGTGTTTGACGTGGAGGGTGTTGAAGGGGTCGCGTGGACAACGCTGGGGGTAGCGAATCTGTCAGCAGTCCGATCGACTCGAGGGCGTAACCCTGCTCTGCGGGGCGCATCGTCAGGCACGTCCGAGTCCGAATCATCATTATCTGTTGCAGCTTGATTAAAGCTGTCGCTGGGAAGATCCTCTTCCGATAGATCTCCGAGATCCTCAACATTCAAAGGATCCCATTTGTTGGTCTTTGCCCTTATGTGTCCCTTCTTCAAACGCATAACATTGACTGTCTTGTTCAAGTGCTTCCCGTCTGATAGGCGTTTTAATTTAACCGTGGTAGGGGTTGCATATCCGACAACGAAGAAAGGCCCATGAAAATTTTTCTGCAATTTCTTTTTCGTTTTACGTACTTGAATTTTTGGTTGGTACACGTATACTGCGTCACCGGCTTCAATTGGGTTGTTTTTGGTGGTTTTATCATACTGATCTTTCATTTTCATTTGTTGTTCGACTAGGTGCTGTTCGGCAAATTTGGAAAATTCCGCTTGTGTTTGCAGCATTTCGACTATGTGGTCCTTGTATGTGTTGGGGGTTTTGAGGGGGTCTGGAAGATCCATCTCCGCTGGTAACACGGGCATTCTGCCGAACACTAACATAAAGCTTGAATAGCCAATTGGTTGATTTTCAGAAGTGTTGAGCGCAAATACTAATGGCATTAGGTGCTGGTCCCAGTCTGTTTGCTTAGGACTAACATAATTCCTAAGAAGATTTAGTATGGAGCGCTGACAACGTTCCGTTTGACCTTGACTTTGAGCATGGTACGCAGAACTGAAACTTTGCTTGATTTTGAAAAGGGAGCATAATTCCTGGAATAGGGAGCTAATGAAAGCGGATCCGTTATCGGAGAGAAGTCGCTTGGGTGCACCATAGACACAGATGACTCTCTCGTAAAAACCCTTAGCAATTGATTTGGCTGTGATGTCACGAGTCAGCCATGCGATGACATAGCGACTGTATTGGTCTGTGACACACACCATGTGCTCGTTACCGAAGCGCGTTTTCGGTAATGGGCCGACTGTGTCGATTGTCATAGTGTGGAACGGTCCTGGGGCAGGCTCACGGATGATAAGTGGGGGCCGAATACAGACATTGGAACTTTTGGATGCATTGCAGGACTTACATGTGTGAACATATTCATTTATGTCCCTGATCATCCCGATCCAAGTATAACGCGGCCGCATGACTAAAATCATTCGCGAAGCGCCCAGATGTCCGCCTAGAGGTGCATCGTGATGCATTTTGAGGAAATGTTCCCTGAGGTTTTGAGGGATGACTAACTGTGCCATTGCTTTATTTGGTTTTGGTCCCTGTGATGTTAATATATGATACAGGAGATCGTCAGCAATAAAATAGTTTTGCTCGCATTTGAGCAGCACGTCTGCCTCTTGTTTATTGGTGGGAACGGTGCCATACTTGAGGAGTCGTGAAACTACACTGCATTGGGGATCAAGCCTTTGCTGACGCCTTATCTGTTCTCGGCTTAAGGTGATTGAGTCCCAATTAGTTTTTGCTTGGGTTGTTAGCCGATATCGGAGCTCAGCGCGTTGAGTCCGTTTATCAGTTACTGCACATAGGGCTTCTGTTTCATAATTATCCTCTGAATCTAGAGATAGCGAGGCAAGTTAATCGTGATCGCGAGGGAAGGCAGATAACTTGCCCGCTGCAGTGGCGGAAATAGTGCATATAGACTGATGCACGAATTCCTCATCCGATTCACCTAGTTGAGAGTTAAGCGATGGGATCGCGCATGGCACATCATGAAACTTAACTTGAAGTTTTGCATTTAACCGCGTTGTCTGCTTGCCAATTGTTTTGGGATGGTGAATCGCTGTTAACAAGTCGGGCTTGTCCGGTCACAATTGAGGGGAGCAAAATTGTGGCGTTGGTGAAAACAATCGATGACGTCATCAGCATCAGTACGGGTGATGTCATAAGGACGTCAACTTAATGCATCCGGGACAATGTTGTCCTTCCCTTTAACATGACTCACTTCAAATTGAAATTGCTGTATGAATGTGACCCATCTTGCTAGTTTACCCTGAGGCTGCTTTAACCCTAATATCCATTTGAGGGCTGAATGATCAGTATGTAACTGGAATTTCTGTCCCTCAAGATACACTCCCCATACTACGGCAAGAAGTTCCTGTTCTGTAGTGGAATAATTTGCTTCAGATTTAGTGAGACCTCTCCCTGCAAACCCTATCGGTCGCAGCTTGCCGTAAATTTTTCTGGCTAAGACATGCGCCTAATCCTAGCTTACTAGCATCAGTCGACAATACGAATGGTTTGCTGATATCGGGAAAGGCTAAAACCTGAGAACTAACCAGCGCCTTTTTCAAGGCGTCAAATGCGGTTTGGCATTCTGGCGACCACGTGAATGATTGATTTTTCTTGGTCAAAGCATATAGAGGGCGCGCAATAATTTCGTAGCCACTGATGAACCTTCTGAAAAAGCCCGTTAATCCCAGGAAAGCACGTACGTCTTTAAGTTTTGTGGGGGTAGGGTAAGATTCAATTGCTTCTAATTTGTCAGGATTGGGTAATATGCCTTCTGGCTGCAATATATAGCCCAGATACTTTACCTTTTTCACGGAAAACGAACATTTTCTGGGGTGTAGCTTCAGGTTGGCATTGCGTAACCGTACAAATATTTCCCGGAGATGTTTAAGATGTAAGACAAATGTGGGCGAAAAACAACAGATATCATCAATGTATGCCATGACGTATTTGTATTGTATGTTACTCAACAAAGAGTCAATGAGGGATTGTAACACGCTCGGTGCGCATTTCGTATGCCCTGGGGCATCGTTCATTACCTGTATTTCCCGGAAGGTGTGATAAACCCAGTTTTATCCCTGGACTCTGGATCTAAGGGGATTTGACGGAACCCTTGAGTGCAATCAAGAACTGAGAAATACTTGGGTTTGTTCTCACCTACACAATCTAACACTTCATCTAACCTGGGAATCCTAGGAACTTGAGGGATGGTTACAGCATTAAGACCTCTGTAATCAATTACAAGTCTTAGACCACCACCAGCTTTCTTAACTAAAAGGGCCGGCGATGCCCAGACTCCGTCATGAGCTTCCTCGATTAGTCCTTGTTGGATTTGTTGATCGATGATTTTGTCCATTTCCTGTCTGCCCTGGGGAGCCATTCTATAGGGATACTTATGAACAGGAGTAGAGCCTGGGAGAATCTCAATTTTGCACAAAGTTTTATCGGTCAACCCTAACTCCTTGGTTATTGGATTGACAAAACAGTCGGCGAATTCTGCTACCAGGTCTTTAAGCTGTTGGCGCTCAATTTCACTTACCTGAGACTGGCTCCAGTCTACATTTGGTACATGGCTAGTATCTTGTGAGGGCAAATGGCATGCATTCAATTTGACATACTCACCTTCACCAGCATTAACATTGTCATCATTTTGTACTGGAAGGTTTCTACATCATTGTCCCAGCGATCAAATGTGGCAATTCTCTCACCCATGGTAATGAACTTTGCAACGGGGTTAGTGTTAAACAATCTTACTGGCACGCAGTTGTCATTGACGGTTACTGCTGCGCGGGCTAACAGAATACCTTTGGCATTTAAATGCGGGAAAACTGAACATTCTCCTGTTGTTTTGTTTTCAGTTTTACGGAAAAGATTTCCTGCACATATAATTTCAGAAAAGGGATCAATGGTAATATTCTGTGCAGAGCGTACAGGAATATTGGTTGTGAATGAAATGGTACCAGTTCCGAAATTCATTACTGCCGAATGTTTCTTTAGAAATGGAATGCCTAAGTACATTGGGGAGTGAGAGTCGCTCAATACCACAAAATCAGCAGATAACCTTTGGTTATGTACATAAAATGGTAAGGCAATGTTACCTAGAGTAGTTACCTGAGTGTTGTTGGCACACACACAATTGCTAATTTTAGACTTAAATCTGTTCCGTAATGTTGGTGGCAATTTGGCCAATACGTCTTCAGATAAGAAATTCAGATCAGCTCCTGAGTCAACTTTGGCTTTGTATCACTTATTTGATAGCGTTAAAGTCAACTCATTGTTGTCTAAAATGTGAGTGCCGTACTTACCAGTGGCCGTTGTAGTTCCAATGTTGTCGTCTTGAAGGTCTGGCCCGTTACTCACAGAGTCAGCAACGGGCGATGCTAGTTTCCCTGGAAGCGACAGGTAGAACTAGCATGCCCTAGCTTTCTGCATTTGGAGCAGGAGAGGTTGATGTTAGCGCGGCATTGCTCCTTGTGGTGTCCGACATTATAGCACCTGCGGCAGATTTGCTGCCGGCAGTTCCTTTTGGAGTGCCCTCTTCGGCTGCAGACGGAGCATTGAGTGGCAATCGGACGATTTTCGCGTTCGTGGGAATATTGTCGGCGGTCGCGATTGTGGGGACTATCCCGGACATAATTTCGGCCTCTGGACGGATGCCTGTGGTTGTTGCGACGGTGTGAGGTGTTTACGTAATCATGACGGCTTTCGTGACTTCGATCGTCCGCGCGTCTGCTGCCTCGCTCATCCCATCGGTCATAAGCTGGATAGGTGTCACGTGAGGGGCTTCGCTGATATCTCCTGTCACTACGGTCTGTTGAAGGGGAACGTCCTCTATCATCAAAACTTACCTGTTTCGGAGCCATGGAAAGCTGTAGAAGACGCATTTGCTCTTTGAGGTCGTTTTTATATCGTTCCTGTGGAGAAGGTGGTGGGGGAAGAGATGAGCCTCGCATGATGGTCTCTAATCGCGTAAGCGTGTCCGATTCCGACGGGGTTGATGACACGAAGCGGCGAGCCACTTGTTCTGCCTCGACAAGGGTTTTGGAGTCAAATCGGTGTACCCATGTGCCGATTTCTTTGCGGAGACCCTTCGTGAAAAGCTGCACTCGCACAGCCTCATCCGTAATGGTGCGCAATAAGATATCCGTGAGGTCCCTCGCGTAGTCCTCAACGGATTCTCTTTTGCCTTGTTCGCGGTCGAACAATTGAGAGAGATGGTTTCGCTGCTCCTCCTTGACAAAATGTGAGCGCATTGCGGTGGTCAATCGACTCACATCTTCTGCGATGGCGGTGGTTAACGAACGGTACCAGTTGTACGCCCTTCCCGTGAGTCCGGTGCTGAGGGCAATACCCTAAAGCTTGCAAGGTACCTTATTTAGCTTCATATAAGTCATGGATCTATGGAGAAAATCCTCCACGTTTTCTGTTGGCTTTCCCTCATAGGTTATCCGGTCGGGCAGGGAGGGGCTCTTTTCGGATGACTGAAGCTGGTGCAAAGTTGCTTCGTGTGCCGATACCTGGTTGTCGGCAAGGAGGCGGAAGGCTCCTGTAATGATGGCTGCCATGTCTGTAACGGCCGTCGCATCGTGGTTTGCCTGTCTCTCCTCTGCGTTTGTTGTCTCACGGTGTCCGCTATCGCTGCTGCTGCTCTGCGACATGGTTGGATTTGGATTCGTGCAAATTCTCGGCGTAGCAATTGTCAGCTGTTTTCCTGTACGAAGAAGCATATAGTAGAGCGCTTTGTACCGGAAAGTTGTGTTCTTGTAACAGTGGAAGTTATCAGATATCCGGACTCTCACACCACTTGTTATAACTATATTTCTTTCATATAGCTATACTCTTGTTATACTTATATTTCTGTGCACTCCTTCGTATATAAGAATATTGTAGCTGCTTGTAGTTGCTTGAGTGGGGACACTAGCCAGAGAAAACACACGAGTCCAGGAGTTGAGTTCTTGTTGATTTATTCGAGTTTGGCTTATTAGCTTTCTCTTGAATCTCGGGTCAGAATCTTGTTCAGACACTTTGTCTCTTCGCTAGGTATATCTCCCTGTACTTCGGCAAGGCCAGCCATTTTATCGGGGTTCCGGCATTGGATTACGCTCGGAACCACACACACAGCTGGCCTCCCATTGGTCCAGGTGTAGCCAGTCTTCCTTCACAAAGGTCAACCCCAACGGCTCACATGGGGCGTTGGCACAAAGGGTCATTGGCCAATGGGAAAAAGTACCAGCCAGGTCTACTTATCAGGGTCACACCCCCGTCTTAAGGGCAGAGGTTGACCCGGGCTAGTGAAACATGTCATGCTGACAATGGAAAAGAGGGGGAGCGTTTCAAAATTCAAAAGAGCTAGATTAATATCATAACAATATAACCGAATTATTTGACGCATGAATATATATGATTGGTGATTGAATAAAAGTGACAATAAACTTCAGTTGAATTTCTTTTTGAGTTCTACTTATCATGACACCCAACGCATAACACACATCACCTATCTATAAAAAGAGTGGGGAACAGTGAATGATAACTTAGTATGAGAATGGATAGAAGCTTAAAACACCCCTTTAGTTGCGTGATGGCTGGTCAAAGTGTATGTGGAAAAACTTACTTTGTGAGTGAGTTAATTAAAGGTAGTCACATTGAGCCACCACCTGATCGAATCGTGTGGTGTTTCGGAGAGTGGCAAACAATGTACACTCAATTACCTCACGTGTAATTTGTAGAGGGGTTGAATTTTGAGACAGACCCTCAACAAAGAATCTTGTTGATCATCGATGATTTGATGCAAGAAACTGACGAACGCGTCACTTGCCTATTCACCAAAGGGAGTCATCATGGCAATCTTAGCGTGTTGTATTTAGTACCAAATTTATTCGGAAAGAATAAAGAACATCGAACAATCAGTTTGAACGCTTATTATTTAGTTGTATTTAAGAACCCTCGGGACGCTTCACAAATTATGCATTTAGCCAAACAAATTTACCCGCGAAACATCAAGTATGTACAAGAAGGCTTTTCGGATGCTACTTCGCAACCCCACGGTTATTTGTTTATCGATTTGAAGCAAGCAACGCCAGATCACTTACGGTTACGAACTGACATACTACGACCCAATCAAGTTGTATACCTACAGAAATAAATACCGGCGATCATCGGGCGATCGCATTCTTATCGCTACACATAGACCATGGCAGAGCGTCTCAGAAAACACGCTGATACATTACGAGTGATTCACAAGGCTGACAAAGAATTGATGAATTGTCTATGTGAATGTGCACTCAATGTTTTAAAAGGAAACGTATCCTTGACTTCAGTTCAGAAGCGTAAATTAGCCCGCCACAAACAAGGTCTGTGTTATAATACTGTTTTAGTTAAGAGTACCCTCTCCCTCACTCTTTAATTATAGAGTACCCCCTCCCTCCCATCTTGATTATCAGCGTGGTACGACACGCCAATACCGAGCGAAATCGTACTCCCGAAGGACTATATAACCAACCCTCGAATATGAATACGGGGAGATTCATCTAGTCAGAGAAACGATTCGGACTGCGAGATTCCAGGGAGCTTCATTGTTGAAATCTGAATAAACCAAATAAGCAACTCTACTCCAAGAATCGCGTTAATTTCCTCTGATTAGTCCCCACTCCAGCAACTACAGGCAGTGAGTAACAGTACTATAACGAAGAGCGTGCATAAACAAAAAAAGCCAAGAAAAACTAGTTTTACATTTGGTGTGAGAGTCCGGGTAGTTGGCAACTTCCACTGTTGTCAACACATACAATTTCCCGACGCTTACGCGGTCTTACGTTAGCGAAGAAAGCTGACAAATGCTTCACACGCCGAAAGAAGAGACACGAGGCTGCAAGCTACGACGCGATCATGATCCAGGGCAACGGCAGCGTACATCGACCTCTTCCACTCGACCTAACTAAGGCGTACTAGCGACCTGGCGCTATCAACACATCGGAGATGACGACCACATACCCCCCTTTCAACTTCTTCCATGGTAAGTACCTCACTCATATTTTACATTAAAATGAGTTGACTGTAAAATTATTATTGCTCATTTGGACCTTCTGTCGTGCATAAGTACCTCCTCCACACAAAACACCCCTCCCGCTATTGCCTTAATTTTGATAAATATTCGAGGTTTAATATCCTTCATAAAGCAAATTAAGTATTTAATATTATGTTTGTTGGCGAACAATATGAGCGGGTCTTAGAGGACGCAAGTGTGTGGCGCGGAAGATGAGCATTACCAATTTTGAAACAAATAATGAATTATGTCTACCTAGCCTCATTGATTCATTTTCATAGTATTCTTCGTACATATTTCCCATTTAGAAATTTTTCCAACCAATGTCATATTATTTTTAGCCATATATTATCTTCTCAGAACAGGACGCCGATATTCATTTTATATGCATAACCATTTTTACATGCAATTTATTTCACACAATCTTCACACACACATTTCTTTCACTATTCCAACCATACAACATTTTACCAACGATACCATCTCAACCACGTGTCAAACGCATTCAAACGCATTAACTTGACGGTTAGACAAATTCAAATTATCAAGGCGATCTCAGGAACCAACTTAAGTGTCAAAGATAACAAAGCTGTGAAATTCAAATGTTTATCAGTCCAATTTAAGGTTTTAACAGTCGGCCCGTATACCCAGGGCTGTTTAACTACTTTTGCAAACATGCTGCACTCAGACATTCACACAGATAAAAGACCCTCATTTGTGCGTCCACCAATTATCAAGGATTAAAGACTCCATTGTAATTGCAACAAACACGACTGTCTCAGAAGGCCCAAGCTGCCACCCTTTAATTGCACCTAATGTAAGTCTCAAAAGGCAGTCTTCAAAGTGACATACACATTTGACGCTTAATCTCACACATCCTTTGCCGCCACACGAAATCCAGTAAACTGTGAGTCCAGGTTTAAATTAATAGAAGACTTTTAAATTGTCTTCTTCCACGCTGCGCCAACTTGACACAATGATATAATCAATTATACACACAATTATTTTGCCTCTATGTCTGCAGATAATAAGACAAAATCTTACAATGAGACAAGTCAAATGCGCTATTATCGCACAATCTGGCATATCATGCGGACACGCGTAAAATTAGCGACCCTTTATGTTACACATTACCCATAACGCTAATCTTATTACATACAAGTATTTTGTGAGGGAGTCAAAGAGAACAAGTCATGGAGGTTGGGTATATATTAAAAATACAAACAGTTTATTAACCAAGTATGTAAATAAAGTATACATATTGATATTGCAAATACAAATACATAACTCAGATTGGTAGTAATTACATGGGTGACAAAATATATATAGTTTATGCTTTGACAAAATTGTGTGATAAGAAATATTATACTAAGTACATATGATTATATAATAGTGAAAATAGTTAATACCAAATACAGAGTGTCCAAATGAGAAAGATACTATAGGGTAGGTAATTTAGATTGGATAAATGTTATGACAGCTAAGAAAGTTTTAACCAATGTACCAAATGCATGAGTAAAAATATGACCTAGATAATGATAAACTGTTAAGACAAATAATTGACAGTACAATAATAATGATAATATATACAATAATTACAATAGCACGAATAGTAACGGTGGGATGTCATTGAAAAGGCTAGGTATGGGAGGGTGGGGCTTTTTTGAAAATAGATGCTTGCAGCTGAAGAATAGTTTATAAACTGAGCAGCGAAGAGCGGTCTCGTGACCAACAGGTTTGCGTCACGTGACTTGTAAGGTGGCGCCTCAAACGGACAGCGGGAACCACTGGGCTATCGCGTTATAAGATATCTTCGACTCCCACACAAAATGCGGCTGGGGCGTTGCCACCACAACCTATGTTTTTGTGAGGGAGTCAAAGAGAACAAGTCATGGAGGTTGGGTATATATAAAAAATACAAACAGTTTATTAACCAAGTATGTAAATAAAGTATACGTATTGATATTGCAAATACAAATACATAACTCAGATTGGTAGTAATTACATGGGTGATAAAATATATATAGTTTATGCTTTGACAAAATTGTGTGATAAGAAATATTATACTAAGTACATATGAGTATATAATAGTGAAAATAGTTAATACCAAATACAGAGTGTCCAAATGAGAAAGATACTATAGAGTAGGTAATTTAGATTGGATAAATGTTATGACAGCTAAGAAGGTTTTAACCAATGTACCAAATGCATGAGTAAAATTATGACCTAGATAATGATAAACTGTTAAGACAAATAATTGACAGTACAATAATAATGATAATATATACAATAATTACAATAGCACGAATAGTAACGGTGGGATGTCATTGAAAAGGCCAAAGTCAGAGACTAGACTGACTGACATCCCACTACAAGATAACAGCAAACGAGAACAAATGGAGAACAAAGAACACAAAGCCCCCCTGCCCGAGGTTCATCGCCTACTGGCACTCCCATCTGAAGCAGTGTGTACTGGCCTCTAGTGAGAATGCAGCGGCAATGAGGCTAGCAAAGGGGCATCGACTGCTTGTAAGATAGGATGTAAAAGGGTGGGGAGGGTGATAGTAAAGAGGTTAAAGAAGTAAGGTCAGTGTGTACTGGCACCTTGAAAGGAGATGTAGAACTGAAGAAAAGATGTTAAGGCCAGTGTGTATTGACGCCTTGAGAAAGAAAAGAAGAAAAAAGGACATTAAGGATTGAAGGAAAGATGTTAAGGGGCAGTGAGCCTGACACCTTAAGGAAATTGATGGTGCTGAGGTGAATGGTTTGGTTTTTATTTGATAATTGTTATGTTATGCTGGTAGTGTGAAGGATTTTGGCCATATGTATTGTGTGTAAGCCGAGCTTTTCCATCTGCCTGTGGATTTGATTAATGGATCAGGATTGATGTCTGCAGCTAGTTGGGTGGCTCTGCCAATACGGAAGGAATGTGTGTTGTAACTGGATTGCGGAAGGGAAGTTAGGGCTAGGCTTTGTTTGAGGAGTGATGTGAAATAATGTTTGGTGCATGGTTTGGCGTGCTTGTCCAGGAAGATGGGTCCAGGGGAAATTACCCTCAGTGAAAGGTAATTTTGAAGAGCAACTACTGGCCAGTATTCAGGTCTGATCAAACTTTGCAGTACTAATTTTGGGGTGGATCGTTGGCTATGTTTGAAAGAGGTGAACTGGATTTGGTAGCTTGTTTGGTTGTGGTTGCGTAAGACTGTGATCATTGGAGTGGACTGCCTCTCCTACCCTGAGGCAAGCATAGAAAGATAGGAGGTAAAGGGCTTTGATCATGCAGCGAGTATAGTGACAGGAAGTACAAAAAGGAATCGAATCTATCAGTTTGTGAAGGATGTGTTTGGTTATTGGTAATTGTTTTGAATCTGGATGAAGTTGTGAGTTGAGGATACCATTTAAAACTTTTGTGACATAGAGGTTGGCAGTAGGGTCAGACTCTGCTTTAAGTCGATGAATGAATGATATAGATGATGTGTATGTTTTGATTGTGGAGTATTTTAGACCTTGATTATGTAGGTGGGCGATAAACAGTGAAACGGAAACTGCGTCTGAAGGTAAGGCGTTATGACTTATGGACAAACAGAATTGTGCAAAAGTATTCCAATGATGTAAATAAGCTTTGTTTGTGGTGGGTTTGAGGGATTTGTTCAATAGTGTGTTGACTGTAATGAGAAGTTTTTGGGTAGTAGATGTGCTGGGATAATTGTTGGATGGGGCTGCATCCCATATCGATTCAAGAGATTGGAGTCCACCTGAAGCCGAGAAATTGCGTCATTTAATAAGTTGTGTACACTAGGAATGTGAAGCGCACTAAAATTGATTTTATACTTAAGAAGGACCAGAACAAGGGGTCGAATTATGTTCATTATCGTGCGTTGTTTGGATGACTGTTTGTTGATAATGGCCACTACTGCTTCATTGTCACAATGGAATGTGATGGTGGAATTGACTATAGAAGGAGCGAACATGCTAACCAGAACAAATATGGGGTACAGTTCGAGAATGGTTATGTCAAGAGTTTGTCACTCGCTTGGCCAAGTTGCTTGTATCCACCTGGATTTGTAGGTGGCACCAAAAGCCAATTTGGAAGCGTCGCTGTACAGATGTATGCTTTATGAGTGTGCAATGGTGGAGGGATTTATGATGGTGATTCCATTATAGTGCTGAAGGAAATGTAGCCATATCGATAGATCTTGTTTAAATTTATTGGTAATGTTAATGAAGAAGTTTGGATTGGAGACCCCTATGGAAATGTCATTGAGTCTGCGCAGGAAGGCTTTGCCGGGACGGACAACTGAGGTTGCGAATTGAAGCATGCCAGTGACTGATTGTAGATCACGCAGAGTTGTTTTGCTAATTGTTGTTAAATGTTTCACGGCTTGTGTATATTTGAGTAGTTTATCATGAGGAAGACTGGCTGTCATTTTGGTGGTGTTGAGCTGTATTCCCAAAAATGTAAGTGTGGTTGTGGGACCTTGTGTTTTGTGAGAGGCTAGTGGAACCCCAATTAAGTGGCAAAGTTTGGTGAAGATAAGAAGCTGTTTTTGACAAATTTCTTTGGTTGGGGCTACAAAGAGAAAGTCATCCAAGACTTTGATTACATTGTGGATTTGGAATTTGTTGTTCAGTATCCAAACAAGGCTTGAAGAGAAAGATTCAAATATTTTACAAGAAGAGGAACACCCTTATGGTAAGCATTTGTCATAGTAGTATCCTTGCCAGAAGAAACCTGTGAGGTGATATTGGGATGGGTGGATAGGTATAAGTCGAAAAGCTTGTGAGATGTCGCTTTTGGCAAGGTATAAGTTTGGTGAACATTGCTGTATTAATTGTATGGCATCAGTGATGCTTGCGTAAGTGACCTGGGAAGCTGATTTGGGAATATTAAAATTGACTGAGTTGATGTCGTATGGATATGATAAGTTGTGTAAGAGTCTGTATTTACCAGAATCCCCTTTTTCTCGTAATGCCAAAGGCGAGCACTTGAAGGATTGAAGAGGGGGTGTACGAAAAGGTCCTTGAATCCTGCCAAGTGCCACTTCTGAACTAATTTCCTTTGAAACTTTGATAGGGTTACTAGTGGCTGATATGGAGTTTTTGGAATTTAGTGACTTCTGGGGACCATGGAAATGTAGTTGAAAACCGTTGGTGAAGCCGGAAATTATGTATTGTTGATGCGAATATCCCGTTAGGAGCTCAGCGAGTGGCTTTATTTTTACTGGGAAAGGAAGGGTTGAATGTGTTGTGTCTGTGGTTGTTATTGAAGCGACGCTTTATTGTACCTGGGCGGGCTCCAAGGGTTGCACTAGCTGGGGACTGGTGGGGGCTAAAGCACTGGAGGAAAGCGGGGTGGCTCCTGCTGCAGCGGGGACACGAGTGCTTGAAAACACAAGGTGTTTTTGTGCATCGTTTGTTGACTGCATGGTATGCGAAGCAGAAGCCTGGGGGGACTTTTGTTGCAGCGTTTGCGCCTTGGGTACGAAAAGAATGAGGTGTAGAGGAGGGTGGGGAATGGTTGGGATGGGGTGTTTGTGGGGGTGGGGTGAGGGATGCCGCTAGATGCAGGTCTATCCTTAATGCCGCCCAGGAGCAACGTGAAAACTCTCTGTCTGTTCTAAACTTTGTGTCATAGTGGAGCCAGTTGTGGCCCTTGTTCATCATAGTTTTGATCGTTTTATCCATATGTGAGCAAGTCGTTCAGTTGCTGTGGGAATTTCTGTGTGTACACTGCCAGAAAATCATCCCAGGCAGTGCACCATTCAGTTTGAGTTAGTGGTTTGTTCCTTTTAGGGAGGAAATTGATAGCGGGGCTCATTTCGCTACCGGTGAGTGACATAGTGTAGCCGGGGTCGCTGTCAGGGGCCAAAATTAAGCAAAAATCAACAAATTTGTCAGTCCAAATTTTAAATTTCAAATTGTCAGGAAGGTTGTGTCCTGCTGGAACGCCTCCGGACAAGAGAACTGGCCTTTGAGTAGCATGTGTAGGGGGGGTGGTCGTTTATGGACTCACCAGCGGAAGAGTAGGTACCAACGATGGATGGGGATGCCTCATTAACGGGTTCACTGACGTTTGGGGTTGGCTTGTCAAGAAGCTGTCCAACCACAGTCACTAAGGAGTTGACTGTGGCTTGTAGTTCCTTGACCTGGTTAGCCAGGTTGTTGGTTTGGGGATCTTGGGTACTTCCGGTTGGTGGAGGATCTGAAATAGGTGTGGCAGATGGTTGCGGAGACCTTAGTTTCGCCGGTGTGCGCTTGGCCCGAACGGGTCGGGAGCTACTACGAGCCCGTTTGGCAGGTAGAGTTGCAGCCGAAGCGGTGCGTCCTCGGGTGGCAGGTTTCATGGTGGTTGCTGGAACATATTGGTGCAGCAAGTCGGAATTGTTGACATCACACAATTGTTTGGTTTTTTTTGGCAACGAAAATAGTTGCGAAAACAAGCAAACAAGTTGTGCAATTTATGAAGAAGAACAGATATGCAGGCAATAGCCTGGTGCTGGCTTTAGAAGGCATGCCAGACAAAAATGACAGTGATTGATAAAATAATTATAATAGGTTACAGTGACAGCCGCGCGAAACAATAACAGCTGTGTGAAAATCTGAACTGAGCGCCAGTGAACTACAGCCATGCGAAATAATAACAGCTGAGAAATTAAAACTGGTAGGTTACAGTGACAGCCGTGCAAAACAATAACAGCTGTGTGAAAATCAGAACTGTGCGCCAGTGAACTACAGCCGTGCGAAACAATAACAGCTGAGAGAAATTGAAACTGTGCAGATATCGTTAACCATGCAATCAATAACTGCTGTGATAAAAACAGAACAGTGCAAGCAGCCGTGCAAAACGGATAACGGCTGGGTGAGAACCAAACGTGCAAAAATACAACCGTGCGAGACGATAACGGTTGAGAAACCAAACAGTGCGTGTGAGAGTTGATCAAAAAATACAGCTGTGATAAACTGATCCAAAAAACATATAACGTCTGTGTGTAACACAACAGTGCTAAGGTGCAACCGTGCGAGACGATAAGGTAAAACTGTGCATAACTTTGAAAATTGCTCTCCGGATGGAAGTTTTGTATTTGGTTCTGCCGATGGAAGTGTTTGAGTGGACACCATCTAGAGACCATTGTTGTACTGGGGCAGCCCAGAAACCCCTGTGTGTGTGATATGTGGCATTTGGATGGACACTAAGAAACTGCTGGAGGTAGTGGTTGGATTTGTCAACCAATGCATTGAATGTGTCTGTCGAGTTGGTTCCGGTGTTGTTAGTGCGGTGAAGAATTGAGCAAACGATGACATGTTTGACGCTGTGGTTCAGTAACAGGGTGTCAGCTATATCTGTGAGAAGTGTGACTAATGAGAGAGGGGGAAGTACCAGAAGCAAGGTCATTGGTGCCAAGATCTAAAATGACAAAGTCTGGGCATGATGCTTGGAGTAGTTGTGTGGGTTAAGTGATGCTAGACGCCTTGAGCCCTCTGACTCCGTGCAGAGTCAAGTGAACTTTATCACTGACTTTTAGAGGGAGAGCTGCGTTTAAAGGGGGGTTAGAGTGTGTGGCCTTATTATTAAGGTGGTGCTGTAAACCAGAGACAAAGCTGTGGCCTAAAAGCAAACCAGTGAATTTCATGTTTTGTTTGTTTGGAGGGCTTAGGGGAAAGTTGATATGTGAATAGTTAAGAGGGACGTAAAGAGAAAGGAAACGTAAGAACGAAACTGATTGGCGCGAAAATGAGACCTAACCAAACAAACAAACAAGGATGGCTGACCTAATTTTAATACGTTCGGGGCTGGGCGCCGCGCAGAAAGCAGGCGCGGCAAGTTACTAAGAACTGTGAAGAACTGTAATAGTTTGTTTGCTGATATGTGGAAATTGTGGAGGAATGCGTAAACGCGGATCGGGGTGGTAAATACAAGTTGTTGTTACCAACAAGATAACGACAATTTTTGACAAAAAGCAAATAAAATGATAAATGTAAGACCTGGTTGACGGCAAGATTTTACTGGTGAAGCAGGGTTGGAGAAGTAGTTCAAAATGTCAGACGAGTAGATGGAGCATATCGCTGGTTTGGACGAGTGGATAACGGTTAACTTTTTTGAAAATAGATGCTTGCAGCTGAAGAATAGTTTAAAAACTGAGCAGCGAAGAGCGGTCTCGTGACCAACAGGTTTGCGTCACGTGACTTGTAAGGTGGCGCCTCAAACGGACAGCGGGAACCACTGGGCTATCGCGTTATAAGATATCTTCGACTCCCACACAAAATGCGGCTGGGGTGTTGCCGCCACAACCTATGTTATGCGGGGTATAATCTCATGAAGGAATCTGCAGCTTAGGGAAGACGTGCGTATTTATCAAATTATTAATGGAGAAGTATCGTAAACATTTAATTCTCAATACATATATATGAGTCGTGTATATTGATCTTCTCCCGCACGTACAACACATACAATTAAAGTGTCACATCGTTGTGTATCCGGACTTACATGTGAGATAGTGGCCACGTGCAACATATATATTCTTTGAGGCATAACTATTCTAAACAGTCTCGCAGCAGCATAGCTTTCTTAAATACTATCTTTTGCAATAACCGTCAATCATTTACACGCGCTCCAATCACCTTATGCAAAGTATACACAATCCTTCAAACACACCTCACACTTTTCTTTGCGTGATACACCAATATTCATTTTGAGATGTTATAATATTAAACATAAGTAACATACCCACTCACACTTACACATTGAACACTCATGTTTTTACTACATCCTACATTACCCATCATCATGACACACTGATCGCTGCCGTAAGTTCATTTGTCCCCAGGTATATTCATGCCATACAAGAGGGAGATAGCGCCTTCACCCGACGCGCCAACATCTTGTAGCCAAAGTTTACGTCTCCCTGACCAAGGATACAGTAGAGACGCACCACGGCTCAACCAGGCGTCGGATAACGCACACCCCTCCCCTCAAGCGACGCTTGGCGAACCCAATACGGCAGCCCTCCAGATATTTCATCTTCAAGAAACATTCAAAGAAATCCACAAATTTCAATAACTTCCATGGCATTAGACCATTGTATTTGTATAATAAGTTTTCATGACATTAGTTAAATACTTTCAAAATTAATAATTGAATTAGCTACAATAGGTTATTTTACTATTTTCACGATTGTCAAGTATAGGCTCATCGCGTTTTACCCATGTGGTTTTAGTGCGGAGTAATACTGTGAAAATGTAATTAATGTCAAAACGGCTAGATTATTCCATATTTTAATTCTTTCCATTTTATTGTAATATATTTATTTTAATACCATTTAGGCTAGCAAAATTAGATCATTTCAAAAATTATTGTAACATAATATAATTACCTATTATTGTTATGTCACTGTTAAACAGTATTGGCACATGTCCAAGCTACACTGGGATCATTCAAAATTCAAAATCTAATAATATTGGGCTCGTGTCGTGCTGTCCATTTACTTTATAACTCTTATTCCAAATTCCATTTCATCAACCTTCAATTAGTTTAACCAAGTCAATTTTCAAAATTCAAGGGTAAATTCTAAATTTATTGAACAGTGGAAGTTCAACTTTATTATGGTTGGGGAGGATGTTATAATACTGTTTTAGTTAAGAGTACCCTCTCCCTCACACCTTAATTATAGAGTACCCCCTCCCTCCCATCTTGATTATCAGCGCGGTACGACACGCCAATACCGAGGGAAATCGTACTCCCGAAGGGCTATATAACCAACCCTCGCATATGAATACGGGGAGATTCATCTAGTCAGAGAAACGATTCGGACCGCGAGATTCCAGGGAGCTTCATTGTTGAAATCTGAATAAACCAAATAAGCAACTCTACTCCAGGAATCGCGTTAATTTCCTCTGATTAGTCCCCACTCCAGCAACTACAGGCAGTGAGTAACAGTACTATAACGAAGAGCGTGCATAAGCAAGAAAAGCCAAGAAAAACTAGCTTTACATTTGCACGCTTTAATCTCACCTAAAACTAACGTCAAGAAAAAGAAAACAGTATTACAAACCGGTAGTTTTCTCCCGGCGTTATTAGGACCTATTTTAGGTATCGCTAGTCCGTTGTTAGGCAAACTGTTCGGCTAATTATGGCTAAGAAAATGATGTTGGTTGATCCCCTATCAAGTGCACGTAACGATCAAGTTCCCACTGTCGACGTGTTATCCAACATGGATGCGGAGATGAGTGATGTGCTGAATCGCAGTGATTTATCAGAGGAGGCTAAAGTAGAATCTTTCAAACAGGTTTTAACAAAACACTGTGAGTATTACCGCCAGCACAGAACCCCGACACCTCCCACGACCTTAGCTAATGCCCTGCCCCTCACACCCAAACAAGAAGCTGTGTCTATCGCGGAAGTTGTAGAAACCATCACTGAAAAATTTCAGAAAAAAGGGCGTTTGTTATTAGAATGCCTCCGAAAAAACCCAGACGTGGGTTGGAATGAATGAGGGGAATCATAGATTAAAGGACAAGTCGTTAGTGGAACTAACGTGGCGGATTTGGTTAACGACGTAAACACTTTGAACCAGAGGGTTGGAAAAGATTTGCTGAAGCATTGCAAGACTCCAACATTCCTCAGGATATAGTAGGTCACCCCGATCGATGGAACTATATCCGACAGGGTGCAATGCAAATAGATAAAAGACCTGGTGAGGAGCCCGCCATGACACAAGCTTGGACGTCATGGAAAAGTTAAGTGTGTATTTCGACCCCAAGGCACCGGCTGCGTATGGAGGGGTGCATCCATTGGTCAGAGCTACGAAACTCAAAACAAAGGCGGTCAGACAATGGCTGGGTGAACAAGATGCATATACATTACATAAACCGATCCGTCGTCGATTTCGAAGACGCGTCGTAGTAAGGGGGATTGACCATCAGTGGCAAGCAGATTTAGTGGACATAGCCCGTTTAGCCAAACAGAACCAAGACATGAAATTTCTCTTGACCTGTATCAATGTATTCTCGAAATATGCCTGGGTGATACCATCCAAAAATAAAACGGGAGACAGTTTGATTTGAGCCTTTGAGATTATATTAAAACAAGGGCGGAAGCCCCTGTGTTTACAGACCGATAAGGTTGGAGAATTTATCAACCGTAAATTTCAGACATTTCTTAAGCAACAGGGGATTCGCTTTTTTATCACCCACAACAAAGAAACCAAAGCAAGCGTAGTTGAGCGGTTTAATCGTACGTTAAGAACTAAAATGTGGCGTTATTTTACCAAACACAGCACCAGTGTTTATCTACGGGTTCTGGGTTCGCTGTTGAAAGGATAGAACCTCAGCTATCATCGCAGCATCAAGCGCACCCCGATATCGGTCTCGTTGCGTAATCAAGAGGACACGTGGATGATATTATATGGAGAACGCTCTGATGAGGTTAAACGACCTCGGTATAATATCGGGGATCGTGTCCGTATCAGTTGAGTACGGGGTAAATTTAAAAAAGGTTACACTTCCAATTAGAGCGAGGAGTTGTTTCGGGTGGAGAGCGTTCACTTAGGCTCCCCTAATGTGTTTACATAAAGGATGATAATGATGAAGTATTAGAGGGAACATTTTACGCAGAAGAATTACAGAAAGTGAATGACAAAGCATGGCATAGGGTTGAAAATTTTTTTCAAAGAACGTAAACGGAAAGGATACAAACAATATTTGGTCAAGTGGTTTGGCTACCCTACCAGTTTTAATAGTTGGGTCAGTGGTGTGGAGCTGTATAATAACTGACATCGGGAACAGAAGTGTCATTAGGATGGAAGATCAGAGAAGTGATCGGGTGTGGACCATATTTGGTCGGGCTATTCCTAAAGCCGAAATCATGTTTTTCTCACAAATCCTTATTTTATATACCGTAATCATCGTCAGCATCTACAATCTATCGGCGGGTAAAGGGGATAGTAATTTGTGGACTGCTCTGTTAAGCAGTAGCTTAGGGTACATTCTTCCCAACCCCACTTTGAAACATAAAGTGACGTCATGAGTTTCTTTCTGAACCTACCTTCCAACAGTTCCAACACCTGACCCCCAGTTCCTACAGTGCTGATCAATTGATAGACACGCTCAATATGCACATCCGCAAATCGCATCTCAGAGGCGTTGTTCGTAATTCCCACTCACAGACCGTGAACGTAAAAATAACCGACCCCAAACTTCAAGTTGTCATGAAGGAAGGTTTTCGTCAAATATTGTGGTGTGAGGAATGTCTTTCGCTTTACGATTCTCAAACTCAATACAAGACTAATGTACTTCGAGGGTTGTACGCACTGTATGTTTATTGTAGTATAATTGAATCACAAGTGGTCGGTGACACGATGACCCCCTTGCTACGCACGGTTCCCGTGGACTACGATCGGATGCACGAAATGGTGACCCAGACATACGAACAGATATTTTATTACCCTGTGGGCACCAAAACTTTTTTTTCTACCATAGAAATTGATATAAGAGACGACACAGGTCAGTTCGTAGCATTCGAAGACGGCCATGTGATGGTGACTTTACATTTCCGTGAAACCAAGAAGAGCATAATTTGAGTCTCAAGTCATCACCATCATGAGTTTCTTTCCGACCCTGCCTTCCAACAGTTCAATGAATTATCACCCCACCAATAGTGTAGTGACACTTACTTTACTCGACTCCCCAAAGCTGTACAGTTGGAAGGGGCTTGGGAAGTGGGATTAGCAGAAATTCAGTACCCTTACACGTGGTACAATATTACAGGGGACGAGGTGTTTGTCGTCATGGATCGCGTGGCTCGGGCGTTTAATCTCCCAGATGTCTGTTGCAGCGAGCGATATGACATTGTGAGTGAATTTGAGGAGACCCGTCCAAAATATTTTCACATTTCCCCGGGTTTTTATACGACCGGATCGTTGATAGAAGCCTTTGCAGACAAGTTAAAGGAGCAAAATGAGGAGCAAGTGTGTCTCACCTTCAATCAAACACGACAGGCAGCAACTATGATCCTAGACAATGAGTCAGTTGTAGTTTACATGGACGAGGGGTTGCGCCAAAGACTTGGTTTTGAAATGGGGCTTTTTGAGAATAGTCAAGTCAGTCAGCACATTGTTGACCCTGATCGAGCATTGTACATATGTCTATTGTAATCTCATCAAAGCTCAGGTGGTAGGAGACACTGTGGTTCCTCTTCTGCGTATTATTCCAATCGATCACGATCGTCGGGGGGGCGGTTGATCAACCTCACATATAAAAAGATATTTTATTACCCGATAGCCACCAAGTCTTTTTCTACTATAGAAATCGATATAAGAGATGACACGGGTCGACCCATTCCATTCGAATCTGGTAAAGTGACAGTGACGTTACATTTCCATAAAACCATGGCTGATATTTACACCCCGTATTATCTAAAACAAGCGGATGGAGGGCTCCCCGTGTTTTCCGGTGCCAGGAGTCAACGTGGTAATGGGCGTTACCGCTGGTTCGAAAAGTTTTACCTGTCGTTAAAAAACACGCCTTGGAAACAGGAGTGAGGGTGGTTGGAGATTTGTTGGGAAGTCTCTGAAACAATTGGCTTAGAAACGAATGTTACAAACCGGAGAGGAAGTGTTCGATCAAATAGTTCAACCCAAACAACCTCGTCGCCAACCTGCCGTCTCTATAAAACGACTGGCACGAGGTAGGAGCAGTAGTTCACACCGTCGTCGTGGAACAACTCGGAGGTTGTCAAAGGATATTTTCGGTTAGATCATGGCACTGGTACACCCCTAATCTTGTCCCCGCGTCAAAAGTGAATTAGACCTATTTTCGATTCCCCCAACTCAAAGCAGTGTCGATCATGGATCGTGGATCGAATTCCATCCGGTAGCTGCTTCAGGTTCAGGTCCAGTCGAATTCTACATCAGCGGTTCGGGTGATGATTATATCGATCTGAACGACACGTATTTACAAGTGAATGCCAAAGTGGTGAAAAAGGATGGGAAGGTTTTGGAGGCTGATAGTGCTGTAGCACCCGTTAACCTATAGTTACACTCACTCTTTTCCCAAGTCGATGACTCTCTCAACGAGAAACTTGTATCCTCCTCCACAAACACCTGTCCGTATCGCGCTTATATAGAAACGCTATTGAGCTATGGTTCGGAAGCCAAAAACTCTCAGTTTACAGCTAGTTTATGGTACAAAGACACCCCAAAACACATGGACGCCATGGGTGGTACTGACAACAAGGAAAAAACGAGCTCAAGAGAGTCGCATTGTGGATATGATGGGCAAATTACATTTAGATTTATTTTGTCAAGAACGCTATTTATTAAACGGTGTGGATTTGAAGTTGCGCTTAGTACGGAGCGGTGACACCTTTGATCTTATGGCCAATCCTGCAGCTGGGTTTGCCCCTAAAATAGTCCTGCAATCCGTGACATTCGTACGCAAAATAAAGTTGACCCCCACCGTGCAACTAGCCCACATAAAGGCTTTAGAACGAAGCCCAGCTAAATACCCCATAAGACGCATAGAAACCAAAGTGTTTTCTGCATCTCAAGGAGCTATGACGATCAATCAAGAAAATTTATTTTTGGAACAGTTACCCAAACGAATTGTAGTCGGAAGTGTTGATAATAGGGCGTTCAACGGTGATTATACCTCTTCAACTTTAAGCATAACAACCTCACATTTTTAGCTCTGTACGTTGACGGGCAACAAGTGCCCGCAAAATCATTACAGCCCGATTTTAATCACCATATATACACCCTCAGTTATGCTAATTTATTCATTAGCACTGGACAACTCTATCAAGACGAAGGCAATGCCATAAGTTGGAATGATTATCCCAATGGCTATACACTATTTGCTTTAGATCTGACCCCAGACCTGGGTGATAGCGGCGCTCATTTTAATTTGTTGAATCAAGGAAATATGCGCTTGGAAATGCGTTTTGGCACGGCCAGCCAAGGCCGAAAACCCCAATACAGCGTACCACCACGATTTCTTAAAGGTTTCTGTTATTTCTTTATAAGCATTATTGAATATTTTTATCATTTTTTCATGATGAAATTATTAATTGTGTATTGAAAAGTGATAGAGCACAAATGTAATTGATGAATTGATTGCTCCAGCTTCTCCAGATACTTATGTTGGAATGCCAAGTGTCTGTAAAATTATCTTGTGAAGCAATGCGTCTTCTTAACAACATGACAGTCAGAGAGGTTTGATGTGATAACTTTATTGTGAAAAGGTTGTGAATTTTAATCTGGATAGTATGTCGCTGAACAAGAATGCTCTTGATAATCTTGGGATATTGTATCTTCAATTTTTTGCAGACAGGAAGTCTTTACAAATTGCTTATTGATGAAGCATATGAAGAATTTAGGCATGCTCACTTTCAACAGGGTAGTCTTGTCCATCCAATCCAGAAAAATCTATGCCCTGTTTGCCCCCCTGTGAGTTTATTAGTGGCATTGTAACTGCTCTTTTTTTCTGGCTATCAATTGAAACATATTGCTTTGCACCTTTGATTATAACGCTATCTATTTCTTACTTTAAGTTACTGCCGTTTTTTATTGTGTATAAATATCTGTTATATATTCAGAAATTATCTATCCATGCACACTATCACAGGATAAGAGAATAGTGTCCATGGATGGAAACTTTGGGCTTGTTTGGCAAAAAAAAAAAGTTCTGGAATGAGCTTGGAACCGCCTAAGCACGGTAATTTGCTGTTTATTGACTCTGATGTTGTAAAAAAGTCCCTGCCACTTGTGGATGATGGCACGAGCAAGACAAGAGATGGGGTAGGTTGTTCATTCAAATAAGTGAATTGCCTATCAGAAAATACTTCATGTTAATACTATGTGTTAAATGACATAAGGCTTTTAATGTAGAATCAGTTTTCATTGGGGATAACGTTATACAATTAAATCAAATAACAGCACAAGAAAAGATATTCTCCGTAACAGGACAGGCAAATAGCTCTTTTGAACTAAGTACGGGAGTGATGCACCGACAAGGTGATAAATATATCCTGAAGTTGGTCTTTTGGGCTACAGGCAAATGGTGAATCAATCATTGATAACCATTAAACAGGCCTGAAATCGAGGTGCAGACCTGTGTTCCAGTACTGCCTGTATTATCGCTTGGTCCCCTTTGGTTGACGTTTTCACACTACATAATAGAAGTTTATCGCAATTTATTGTATTCTAGGCGAACAAGTACTCCATGCCACATCAAATGGTGTGATTCGTTGCGGTATATGATGTACATGATGACGGTATAAAATACGATTATGCTCACACCTACCACAGTTCCCAAGCATTTGATAGAGTATGGCACACAGGGCTGCTTCTCAAATTATCCAGGCTAGGAATAAATAATTATTTTTACAGATATATCAAAGACATGTACTCAAAAACAAAGCTATTTGTCAATGTGAACAATGTAAAGCACGCAGCTTTTTTCTCCTCGGACATAGGTGTTCGGCAAGGAGTCCAAGTTTATTCAATATATACATAAACGACTTAGTTGAACAAATTCAAAACAAAGGCCACACAGATGAGATAACGATAGGTTCAACACATCTCAATAGCATGTTATATGCAGACGATGTTGTCCTTGTTTCAACCAGCCAGCAGGGTCTCCAGAACTGCATTGATGCAGTGAAGGCATATTCTGAGACATGGCGACTAGAAGTCAATTTGAACAAAACAAAAATTATCATATTTAACCAAAATGGAACACATCTCAGGAAAAAATTTGATTATGGAGGCCACCAACTTGAGTGTGTGGATAATTACCCTTATCTTGGGATAAACTAATGGTAAACTTAAGACTCTGTTGATACCCTCTACCATAAAAGCCTTAAGGCCCTATACAAACTAAATAACTCCTGGGTCATAGCTATAATATAAGCACTATGATGCATATCTTCGATCATACCATAAAACCCATACTACTGTATGGTTCTGAAGTGTGGGGAGTAGATATTGGACTGACCCAGTCACGATCCCCAAATGCATTCGAACAAAATCTGGATAACAATAAACTATCTCAGTTAGAGTTAAAATTCTACAGGAGACACACCTCGATTATTGGAATCAGGGGTGAACTGGGCAGACACCCACTTAGGCTTGCCCTTGAGCTGCGAAAAGATGCATTACTAGTGGTTAAGTTCTTTCAATATTACATCATGGTGCCACATGTATACTCTATCCCCGTCTTTAAAGGCAATTATGATGTACATAGACTCGACATAAAGAACAGAAGAGTTCATTCTGCCATTATTTTTATAATCGACCATGGTTACATGGTAAAGTTAACATCGTAATGACGTATACTCGATTTCTTACCTGGGGTCAATCTCACAATTATACACAATAGGAGGGGGTCGCCAATCCACATAGCTTCAAACAATGAACGAGGCGTTTGACCCCGTGGTTGGGGTAGATTCTACAACGGTAGGTGATCTTTGAATTTGACTGGCAAATAATTATCCTATTGTGTGTGGTCTTTTGAAATACATAAACAGAATGGGGAGATGGTGTAATTAATAATTGTTTTTGGTCATTCATTATGCTAATACAGTTAACCTCAAATATGCTGTTATGGCCAATGGCAGTCTTACCACCGCACAAACCAGGCAATGGTGTAATCAATAATGGTTCTTTGACGAGTTTATATTTTATCATGGGTCATTCAATATACTAATACAGTTGACCTCAAACATGCTGAAATGGCCAATGGCAGTCTCACTCCCCCCAACCTAAGTGCATTCCATTGACTTACAGTGCCCAGTAGTGTATTTGTATGGTAAAACCCCTGAAAAACATCTATGCAGTAATAAGTTTATTTACAGACACTACATAAACTTAAGTCAATCCAATAAAGGTAACTTTTCACAAGCGATCTATTAATCATTAATGTGATCAAATACACAATATCAATTTAACTCCACAGATCCAAAATAACACCTGACAAGTAAGCACAGTAAGCCAGTTAGATCATACACTATGTAATTACAATGTAGATAAAGAACATACTGGGCCAAAATGAAACTATAGATAAACATCATACTGGGCCAAAATGAAACTATAGATAAACATCATACTGGGCCAAAATGAAACTATAGATAAACATCATACTAGGCCAAAATGAAACTATAGATAAACATCATACTAGGCCAAAATGAAACTATAAATAAACATCATACTAGGTCAAAATGAAACTATAGATAAACATCATACTAGGCCAAAATGAAACTATAGATAAACATCATACTGGGCCAAAATGAAACTATAGATAAACATCATACTGAGCCAAAATGAAACGATAGGTAAACATCATACTAGGCCAAAATGAAACTATAGATAAATAACATACTGGGTCAAAATGAAAGTAAAATAAAAGTTTCATGACAGGTACACAAATGATTACTTAAAATACATGTTTACTCTTCTACATTAGTTTCATTACACTGATTATTGTTCTCACAAACTAAATTCAGCTTAGGAAGTGAAATATGCATACTAAACATAGATATACAATTTACAAAAACATTCTCTGTGAGAGAAATCTCCCTCCATATGGAGGCCACAAGCCCCTTGTTATAAAGTGATCCATCAACTGCAAGGGGAGGCAGCTGAGTTAGTAAAAATGTGTGGTGGTTGACAAGATGGTGACAGTATGTCACCATCTCCTTCTTGCACATTTCCACCTCCTCCTCAGCCCGTTTTTGAAATGGAAGTCTAAGACTTGCTTCCTTACTGAGGGGGCCAATAAGCTGGGGTCCTTTTGCTCCTGCACATCCAACAAATTGTTCAACTTCAGAGAAATGGATGACTTGTCTCTATATTATTGTGATCACTTGTGCGTCAAATGGTTATTTATCTTTAACTGGAGTCATACTATGGTTGTGATATTGCATTGTTTCTATAAGCATTGTACCTCTAACTTGGTGGTCTACACCTACAAAAACAATGTCTGACTAATCTTATACCTTAGTAAAGTCCTGATAGAGCGGAGATTGCAGATCCAAAACCTGGCGATCATCCAATGGCCGGCGCACAAACACCTGGGTATTGTAGGTTTTCACCAGCTGACTGATCTTCTTGCAACTTTTGTTGATCTGCTTGCTAAGTCTCTCTGATACAGCCTGCCCATCTTTTCACACAGTTATAAATGTATATGTCAGTGTGCAATGCAAAATGAAATAATGTATTTTACTCAAATATTCACCAATCCAAAATTTATCATGCACATTATGTATGGTTGAGTTGAGCCATACCAGGATATTTCTTCTTCAAGCAGAGAAGAAAATTTCGTTCCCTTGCGAGTTGGAGCAAGCGCTGAAGAAAACGGTTGCGCGATGAATCCTCTAGAAGGACTAATGTATGTTGGTAACATTCATCGTGTGGCTGCCATCTTGTTGCCAGACGGTTTCGTTTCTTTACATTCACCAATCGGTTTTAGCACTCATAAATAAACAAACACACTTCAGCTTCTCCACAGTATTCACAGCATCAATCTCTTCAGAGCCACTCTGTTGATGCCTGAAGCAGAAAACACAACTTTACATGACATAAATAATACTGATGTCTGACTTCTGTGTATAACTGGTACCTTCAAAAAGCAAGATATTTCAGAAAAGAGTCATCATAAAGTACCTGCAGGAATCAAGTAGCACACGCACTACATCAGAAACAAAACTAAGTACTTATTTATAATTATGACCCGAGGATAGCTTGCCAGGCAGGTCATCACCCTTCCAGAGTTATGTGAGGCAACTTACTCATAATCTGCTAGTTTCTTATGACAATTTCCTGTCTCTCCTGTTGCTGCCACTGCTCAATGGAATTATTTCCTATGACAACTTCAGTCAAAATGATACATAATCAGTCATGATTTAGATTACAAATATGATAGAATACGAAGTAACTGGGATATTCAGTAGTAATGAAAAGTAGCACATATTAGGGAATTATGTAAGACACATAATTGGTCTCTGTGACTGCTTACCATTAGATTCTCCCAAAATAGATATCTTCTCACATCAGATTATGCGAAGTTCATTGCCCAAATTGATGCCTTACCTCACTGTTTTGATATCAGGACAATATGGGAATTAGTTGACTAATCTAAGCATTCAGTAACACTTGCACAATGATTACAATATAACCAACTTTTGTCAATTCACCTCTCTCCATGCTTCATATCAAGAAACCTGACTGGTATTTCAGTCGACAGATGCTACCAAAAACTCCTGTAACATCAAGCTTGGCCGATTTATTCTTTGACCTGACTTTGCTTCCTGTTTGGAACTGATTGCAATCCTTAAATACAGAAATTTGAAGCCAATCAAGACTGAATTAAGTCCTGTCAACTATAAAAGCCTTATGTCATTTAACACATAGTATTAACATGAAGTATTTTCTGATAGGCAATTCACTTATTTGAATGAACAACCTACCCCATCTCTTGTCTTGCTCGTGCCATCATCCACAAGTGGCAGGGACTTTTTTACAACATCAGAGTCAATAAACAGCAAATTACCGTGCTTAGGCGGTTCCAAGCTCATTCCAGAACTTTTTTTCCAAACAAGCCCAAAGTTTCCATCCATGGACACTATTCTCTTATCCTGTGATAGTGTGCATGGATAGATAATTTCTGAATATATAACAGATATTTATACACAATAAAAAACGGCAGTAACTTAAGAAATAGATAGCGTTATAATCAAAGGTGCAAAGCAATATGTTTCAATTGATAGCCAGAAAAAAAGAGCAGTTACAATGCCACTAATAAACTCACAGGGGGGCAAACAGGGCATAGATTTTTCTGGATTGGATGGACAAGACTACCCTGTTGAAAGTGAGCATGCCTAAATTCTTCATATGCTTCATCAATAAGCAATTTGTAAAGACTTCCTGTCTGCAAAAAATTGAAGATACAATATCCCAAGATTATCAAGAGCATTCTTGTTCAGCGACATACTATCCAGATTAAAATTCACAACCTTTTCACAATAAAGTTATCACATCAAACCTCTCTGACTGTCATGTTGTTAAGAAGACGCATTGCTTCACAAGATAATTTTACAGACACTTGGCATTCCAACATAAGTATCTGGAGAAGCTGGAGCAATCAATTCATCAATTACATTTGTGCTCTATCACTTTTCAATACACAATTAATAATTTCATAAAATGATAAAAATATTCAATAATGCTTATAAAGAAATAACAGAAACCTTTAAGAAATCGTGGTGGTACGCTGTATTGGGGTTTTCGGCCTTGGCTGGCCGTGCCAAAACGCATTTCCAAGCGCATATTTCCTTGATTCAACAAATTAAAATGAGCGCCGCTATCACCCAGGTCTGGGGTCAGATCTAAAGCAAATAGTGTATAGCCATTGGGATAATCATTCCAACTTATGGCATTGCCTTCGTCTTGATAGAGTTGTCCAGTGCTAATGAATAAATTAGCATAACTGAGGGTGTATATATGGTGATTAAAATCGGGCTGTAATGATTTTGCGGGCACTTGTTGCCCGTCAACGTACAGAGCTAAAAATGTGAGGTTGTTATGCTTAAAGTTGAAGAGGTATAATCACCGTTGAACGCCCTATTATCAACACTTCCGACTACAATTCGTTTGGGTAACTGTTCCAAAAATAAATTTTCTTGATTGATCGTCATAGCTCCTTGAGATGCAGAAAACACTTTGGTTTCTATGCGTCTTATGGGGTATTTAGCTGGGCTTCGTTCTAAAGCCTTTATGTGGGCTAGTTGCACGGTGGGGGTCAACTTTATTTTGCGTACGAATGTCACGGATTGCAGGACTATTTTAGGGGCAAACCCAGCTGCAGGATTGGCCATAAGATCAAAGGTGTGTCACCGCTCCGTACTAAGCGCAACTTCAAATCCACACCGTTTAATAAATAGCGTTCTTGACAAAATAAATCTAAATGTAATTTGCCCATCATATCCACAATGCGACTCTCTTGAGCTCGTTTTTTTCCTTGTTGTCAGTACCACCCATGGCGTCCATGTGTTTTGGGGGGTGTCTTTGTACCATAAACTAGCTGTAAACTGAGAGTTTTTGGCTTCCGAACCATAGCTCAATAGCGTTTCTATATAAGCGCGATACGGACAGGTGTTTGTGGAGGAGGATACAAGTTTCTCGTTGAGAGAGTCATCGACTTGGGAAAAGAGTGAGTGTAACTATAGGTTAACGGGTGCTACAGCACTATCAGCCTCCAAAACCTTCCCATCCTTTTTCACCACTTTGGCATTCACTTGTAAATACGTGTCGTTCAGATCGATATAATCATCACCCGAACCGCTGATGTAGAATTCGACTGGACCTGAACCTGAAGCAGCTACCGGATGGAATTCGATCCACGATCCATGATCGACACTGCTTTGAGTTGGGGGAATCGAAAATAGGTCTAATTCACTTTTGACGCGGGGACAAGATTAGGGGTGTACCAGTGCCATGATCTAACCTAAAAAAATATCCTTTGACAACCTCCGAGTTGTTCCACGACGACGGTGTGAACTACTGCTCCTACCTCGTGCCAGTCGTTTTATAGAGACGGCAGGTTGGCGACGAGGTTGTTTGGGTTGAACTATTTGATCGAACACTTCCTCTCCGGTTTGTAACATTCGTTTCTAAGCCAATTGTTTCAGAGACTTCCCAACAAATCTCCAACCACCCTCACTCCTGTTTCCAAGGCGTGTTTTTTAACGACAGGTAAAACTTTTCGAACCAGCGGTAACGCCATTACCACGTTGACTCCTGGCACCGGAAAACACGGGGAGCCCTCCATCCGCTTGTTTTAGATAATACGGGGTGTAAATATCAGCCATGGTTTTATGGAAATGTAACGTCACTGTCACTTTACCAGATTCGAATGGAATGGGTCGACCCGTGTCATCTCTTATATCGATTTCTATAGTAGAAAAAGACTTGGTGGCTATCGGGTAATAAAATATCTTTTTATATGTGAGGTTGATCAACCGCCCCCGACGATCGTGATCGATTGGAATAATACGCAGAAGAGGAACCACAGTGTCTCCTACCACCTGAGCTTTGATGAGATTACAATAGACATATGTACAATGCTCGATCAGGGTCAACAATGTGCTGACTGACTTGACTATTCTCAAAAAGCCCCATTTCAAAACCAAGTCTTTGGCGCAACCCCTCGTCCATGTAAACTACAACTGACTCATTGTCTAGGATCATAGTTGCTGCCTGTCGTGTTTGATTGAAGGTGAGACACACTTGCTCCTCATTTTGCTCCTTTAACTTGTCTGCAAAGGCTTCTATCAACGATCCGGTCGTATAAAAACCCGGGGAAATGTGAAAATATTTTGGACGGGTCTCCTCAAATTCACTCACAATGTCATATCGCTCGCTGCAACAGACATCTGGGAGATTAAACGCCCGAGCCACGCGATCCATGACGACAAACACCTCGTCCCCTGTAATATTGTACCACGTGTAAGGGTACTGAATTTCTGCTAATCCCACTTCCCAAGCCCCTTCCAACTGTACAGCTTTGGGGAGTCGAGTAAAGTAAGTGTCACTACACTATTGGTGGGGTGATAATTCATTGAACTGTTGGAAGGCAGGGTCGGAAAGAAACTCATGATGGTGATGACTTGAGACTCAAATTATGCTCTTCTTGGTTTCACGGAAATGTAAAGTCACCATCACATGGCCGTCTTCGAATGCTACGAACTGACCTGTGTCGTCTCTTATATCAATTTCTATGGTAGAAAAAGTTTTGGTGCCCACAGGGTAATAAAATATCTGTTCGTATGTCTGGGTCACCATTTCGTGCATCCGATCGTAGTCCACGGGAACCGTGCGTAGCAAGGGGGTCATCGTGTCACCGACCACTTGTGATTCAATTATACTACAATAAACATACAGTGCGTACAACCCTCGAAGTACATTAGTCTTGTATTGAGTTTGAGAATCGTAAAGCGAAAGACATTCCTCACACCACAATATTTGACGAAAACCTTCCTTCATGACAACTTGAAGTTTGGGGTCGGTTATTTTTACGTTCACGGTCTGTGAGTGGGAATTGAATTGAAATCGAACAACGGCTCTGAGATGCGATTTGCGGATGTGCATATTGAGCGTGTCTATCAATTGATCAGCACTGTAGGAACTGGGGGTCAGGTGTTGGAACTGTTGGAAGGTAGGTTCAGAAAGAAACTCATGACGTCACTTTATGTTTCAAAGTGGGGTTGGGAAGAATGTACCCTAAGCTACTGCTTAACAGAGCAGTCCACAAATTACTATCCCCTTAACCCGCCGATAGATTGTAGATGCTGACGATGATTACGGTATATAAAATAAGGATTTGTGAGAAAAACATGATTTCGGCTTTAGGAATATCCCGACCAAATATGGTCCACACCCGATCACTTCTCTGATCTTCCATCTTTACGTCATGTGCTACATAGCACAGCGTGAACGTCTGATTGTCATTGCCGCCTGTGGAGCCAGGCAGCCAGGACACATGGAGGCTTCTGGACGTAGAACCATCCGTTTGGAACATACGCGGAGTCTGAGGAGCGCCATATGGCATTAAAATTAACTCAAACAGCTGAGTATGACTCTCATCCAGTATAATGTTGGTCACTTGACACGTGTAGTTTCCGAAGTCCTCCAACTCAACATCTGTCAGTGTCAGGCTGCGTCCGTCATCAGTGATGCTGACGATGTCTCTAACCGGCTCCCCGTTCATATACCACGTGATGTTCCCCCGGGGTTCCATACACAATTCACAGAGGAGATTGAAGTTATCTCCGGGAGAGGTGTAGTGTGTAGGACAGGGTGCAGGGCCCGCCCAGTGAGCAGGATCTAGCGGTAAATGTTCTCAACATACTTGCAATAATAACTCAAAACTGAAAATCATACAATCATTATCAATTCCACACTTTTCTTAAGTTTTTACCAATCGAAATGGTCACAATTGCAATCACTGATGCCATATCTGTATAAGCGAGGTATGTGGGACATGACGAGTTAAATTTGCACACATTAGACTTACATTGTGTGATTAACTGTATTGCAGGAGACCTGATGGATACCCTGCCCGGGTGGTAGGCCTCACACTAGTACAGCCCGTCATACTTTGTTATGTTGTCACATGTGAAACGAACACCCGCCACATTTCGACCAAGCAGGGACCTCCAACCATCACGGAGGTCATAAGAATAGTCACCTTTGACGTGTTCTTTTTGTACTAAAAAGTCGACGTTTCTGACTTTCAGTTTATTTCTGGCTTGCCAACACCCAAGCAGTGTATGGCGGTGTCCGCGTCGTCGTAGAGAATCACAAGCGTGTAGTTTTCCTGTCGTTCCACTATTTAAGGTGACACTGAAAGGCAACTTCTTAAACTTACTTTATGTAATGACTGCCATGGGCAAAAATGGTCAACTAATTCATGCTCAATAGAAATCGTTTTCCCGTAGCTCTACATAAGGTAAAGCTAAACCATAACCATTTAAACTTACTTAAGGTGGAGACTTAATACTCCATGAAAATCAACGTGGTATACCGTTGACTGTGAGAAATGTTGGATCTGATTCACTTCCATTGTTCCGAACACCCAGTGGATAATTGATGCCATAACAGGTGTAATTTCCTTCCTGTTAAATACTATTTATATTCAAAGTAATATGGTTGCCTTCTGTATCCACAGGTAGCGTCCTGCCCACAAACAACCAGGTGTACTCCGTCACTGCCGTCAGGTCCAGGTGTAAACACACACGTCAGCTCGGCCATCGTTCCCGCGTACACAACAGACTCTTCAAACCTCAGAGATGGAGATTCAGGGATGTCTAAAACAGCTCCGGAGAATTCGATATGTGAAAGCATCTAAACATGCACTGAACAACAAAATCTACTTAATAACTACTTCCCTACTTACAGAGGACCTCAATATCAAGAGTGTAGTTTTCGGGGAAGCCTAACCGTTGTCGGCTGAGCAGGTCACTCGGCAACTTCCATGTTTGCGGACATGTACATCTTCTGTTCCCCATGTTAGGTTCATGTGTGAAAGCGTCAACAATGGACGATTATTGGATGTATTCTCCTGAGGATCTGTCACATTCTCATTGCCCTAAATAGATACGTTGTAGACATGTTCGTTGAAGTCTGACCACGTTACACTAGGCTGTGGGCGGCCGATGTATTGACAGGGTACGTCGAAACCGTCCGTGTTGAGGACGAGCAGCTAACCGTCATTCTGACCCTCATACTCAGGCACAACTGTATTGGCAATATCAGAGATAAAGCAACATTATCTGATCACTCTAGATATCATTAAATGAACATGGCGTGGCAGTTTATAGTAGGTTTGATGATCGCATGGAGGCGATCATCAAACCTACTAGAGGTGCATTAAGCGTTGAATTTCAAACTGCTTGGAGCCACGGAAGTTGCTTATATCAGAAATGGTAGTGTTAAACCATTAAAGGGTATCTTAGTGTGAGATAAAGCGACTTTGGTGTGGTAACCGGTGTATGCCGTCGTCAGAAGATCCCCCACATACCCTTTTCAGGTATTGGACCACAATGTGATGTTATACGGCGAGCTGTAAAGGTTTCAGTCCCAAAACTAAGCACCCCGATTCACCCACGGTATAATCGTACTACAGAGATATGACCGCCTTGTGACCGGCTCCATCTGAAGTTATACACGGGCGGGTTTCCTTCTCCTCCTTGTGCGATCCCACATACAAGAGAAACGTCAACAGGTTGATGACTCCCTATTATCACCGTGTGGGTTGCTGAGGAGTTTGCCGCTAATGGCGGGTCTATACAAAGAAACATCAGTGTGATTTCTCCCGTGTAAATAGTGTTAGAAAATTAACACCCAGGACGAGAATTTGATCAATGAACTCACACATGATGTCAAAAGTCTGCCTGTCGTACCTCACACCAGATACATACCTCGTTGTCGGCTCTACTCGGTTTATATGACCACGTGTTCATGAAGTTACCGTCATCATCACGCCAGTCTTCCCCGTTATGATTGTTCCTCCATCGCCGCAGGATGAGGTTGTCCACCAGGTAACAATAGGGACTGGAATCGCGCCATTGTCTGTACCGCATGTCAGGTTGTTTGCTGTGCCAGAAACAAAGGTTGGTGTTTCCGGCTGCCATTCGGATGTTTTAGCTCGATCTTCAGTCAAACCAACACATCACCAGATAGATTTGCGTCTTCGAGTATAAAAATACCGCAAATGACTGAAAACGTTAATTATTTGGAGCCGTGTTTACTAAACTGATAGAACATTCCACTTTGCCTGCATCCACCGGGGTTGTTTTTCCTACCAGGGTCAAGTCAGTAAAGTAATGATAATGTGTTATAATTAGTTCATGATATACATTGTATAATACTGACTGATTACG
Source organism: Urechis unicinctus (assembly GCA_034190875.2). Lineage (NCBI taxonomy): Eukaryota > Metazoa > Annelida > Polychaeta > Xenopneusta > Urechidae > Urechis > Urechis unicinctus. The sequence goes on along the minus strand of CM067347.1, from coordinate 57,143,524 downwards.
ACTATTGCCAAATTTTCTTTATCATTGAATATTTCGCATCTCCAATCTCCATCGTAACTATCTCTACCTAGCGACAGTATGGTGAAATTGTACTGTCTGAAGGTAGACGATTCCTCTCCAATGCATGAGAGACTGTGGTTAGTGGTGGGAACGTCTAAAATGCAGTTCCTGCTGTAGATGATGCCCTTTCTGTTCCAACTCTGTTCCCCTCTGGTATGGTTCAATATCGTACAAACCAGCGTGATGCTTTTTCCTGTTTCTGGAAACTCTGGTTCCATGGACACAGTTATCCCATTGTCAGCGCTAACGACTGACTTTACAGCTGCAAAAGTATATGGTCATTGTTTGTAACATGTAACTCACCGATGTGTAGTGTTAAAAACGCACCATCTTTACAAGTGCCATACTGACCTGCCACTATCGGTATTGCTGTAATACACCTTCGAACCACAATTATATTCTCGTCTTTGTTTTGTGAATAGATGAGGTGCATTCTGCTCTTTCACAACTGTGCTGTCATGTGAGCAAACGGGTGTGCTGGTCGTTGGGGCAACTGGTAAATCCAGCTATAATTGATCTCTGTAAAACATTGGTTATATGGTTGCTGTGGTTTTGTAGCTCTTTAACGCCTCATGATACCAAGCTCTCCTGCTACAATATTTTCAAATTTTTACATATAATTTTTTTGGACATATGATATATACGCTTCTTAGTAGTAGTGTCTGGTAGAAATACAAATTTGATAGCCTACAAACAGCGTCAAATATAATATTGATGGCATGGATAACATTTATGTTGCGCTAATTGCCCAATAAACTTCTGCCAGTAACCCCACCATCATTGTACGCTTTCGGAACGGTGGATATGCAGCGAGTGACATTGCACAACAACTCGATATCCTAAGGAGCAAGTTACATCGGGCTATGGTACCGCTTTGATATCCATGGATAAAGTGTTTAGTATCCTTGTAACCGGCTGGCTATCACTCGTTGGTTAGATCTTTTTCATATATTGTTACTGTGATGGACGTTCATTTTGTTTTTTTGCAAAAGAACGTGACATACTGACGCATCAATGAGGCTGTGGCCTAAAGGGGTTATGATAACATACACCCCCATACACACTCACACAGACGCACATGCACACACACACACACATATATATATACATATATATATATATACATATATATATATATATATATATATATAGAGATATAGAGATATATCTATATATATATAGAGATAATATATATATATATATAGAGAGAGAGAGGGAGATAGAGATAGAGAGATATATCTCTCATCTCTCTAGGGGAGAGAGAAGATGTCTTATATATAGAGAGAGTCTCTCTCTCTCTGTCTCTCTCTCTCTCTTTAGAGAGATATCTCTCTCTCTCTCTCTCTCTCTATACTCTCCCTCTCTCTCTCTCTCTCTCTCTCTCTCTAGAGATCTCTATCTCTCTATATCTCTCTCTATCTCTCTCTCTCTATATATCTATCTATATATCTCTCTCTCTCTCTAGATATATCTATATATATATATCTCTCTCTCTCTATATATATATCTCTCTATATATATATATATATATATATCTCTATATATATATATATATATATATTATTTCCTCTATCCTGTCCACGTTGATGATTTTCTCCTCGGGGGCTGCCGGTATGGTTAATCCCGCCGTAAGCCTTCCTCATCAGTTATCGTGAGAATAGGTAATTCCGCAATTTAGGATTTATCTATTTGCGGCTAAAAGTGTGGCAAATTTCATTAGCAGTTCACTAAGAAGTCCATGCCAAAATTAGCCTAAAAAAGAATAGGACGAACTCTAAAACATCATGTGTTTATTATAACAATAAGTCATCATTTTCAAGTTTCAAATTATCCACTACCTACAACCCAGCCGACCCCCTCCCCGCCCCCATTTCATCTACTCTGTAGCATAAGTTTCGGTTAATTGCTAAGATCAGTTTCCCTGGATGTCAAAAATATTGTTATCAGTATCCGTTCTCAAATCGAGTTGATTTTCTTTCTGTTGACTCTTCCTCTTACCTCTCTTCTGTATGTCATTATTACATATTCCAATTTCGTGTTAACCGCGTACATGGAGGCTTCTTCCTGAACCTCGGAAACAACTGAGATCGTTGTGGGTTACTTGCTTATTTCTCGTCTGATTTTGCCCACACCAACATAGTGTCGCTAAACTGAAATATCTAGGAGGTGTGGCTGAGGGACTGCACATGAATGCCTAACATTCTTTATCCACTATTCTCCCTAATTTCGCGCTGATGCTTCAATCACTTTGCGTACCTCTGATAGATGGTGCGATACACCATCAATCTGACTATTTTCACCTCTAGCTCACTCGCCATGTGAAGTGCTCTTCGAAATCGGCTGCATTGTGTAATTCTCCAAATGGTATCGCGTTTCCACGTCTATACTATCTCAGATTCTTATCAAACATCTTTTTTCCCGAAAACCGCTACTTAACCATTTCTGAGCTCAGTAGTATAGAGGGTAGGGGTTCTGGGACCATCCCTAGGAGAGGGTTTTGGTCCAATCTGCGCTTTGCTCAGGCCCACACTATATATATATATATATATATATATATATATATATATATATATATATATATATATATATAGAGATATATAGAGATATATATATATATATATATATATATATCTAGATATACATATAGGAGAGATATATATATATATATGTAGATAGATATATATATATATATATAGATATATCTATATATCTATATATATCTATATATATATATAGATATCTTTTTTATATATCTATATATATCTATATATATATATATCTATATATATATATCTCTATATAGATATATATATATATATATATATTATATATATATATATATCCAACTGGGGAATCCCCAACGTCCTCCTGACGAAGCAGCACCACACATGCATGTACGCTAGAGAAGCTAGCCCACAAGCCACAAATAAACAGCACCAACCAGCCAACAGGGGAATCGGTTCTGGCGCAGCGGAGGGACGGTTCTAGGATCACCCCTAGGAGAGGGTTTAAGCCCGATCTGCTCTTTGTACAGGTCCACTAAATATATAGCCAGCGGGGACGGTTCTTGGATCAACCCTAGGTGAAGGTTTTGGCCCGATCGGCTTTTTGTACAGGCCCACCAAATATACTGGGAGATGGCTGCCAACCTATTGGACAGCGATGGTTCTGGCGCTGCGGATGACGGTTTTGGGAGCACCCCTAGGAGAGGGTTTTGGCCCGATCTTGGCTTTGCACAGATCAACCAAAATATATAGCCAGCTAGGGATGGTTTCGGACATTGTATCTGTTCATGGTATGTAGATATGGCCCCATGCAAAGCCTTCAACTCGCTTTAGCTCATTCACCCCTGCACCGAACTTGCCACCGCCCCGCCCCCTTTAACATCTTCATGTACGAAGACAGCCACAGGCATAGTAGTTGGAGTCAAATGTCGCAAGATTAAGCTGGTTATATCAAGCATATCAATCAACAAGATAGTCAGACATTGTTGTGCGGATCATAATTGTTTAAGGCAGCAAGATCACGGATCCTTGCAACGACAACGCAGATCACTTAACATCTGATATCAGCAAAAGCCCAGGTTTAGTAAACCCAACAAACGTACGACGTATTGTTAACCTGGACTTGTACACATAATTTGACTCCTGCATCGCGAGGTCAGTATAGCCATTCCCACACTAAAAGTTCTTTTTGCCGAACTGTCTGTGGCATCTGGCATCTGTTTGTGCCATTGCACCTCACCACAATATATCAATATCCCAATGGCTCTTGCTGTTTTTATTTTGCTGTTGTTCTTTTCGGGGTTTAATATAAGGTCCGTTCATACTCTAAGTAAAATGGCCTCAAAGTCTGCATGTATGACGAGGAAAGCCTACGTTATAGGTATATATTTAATGGCTGCTGAATAAAGACACAGGAATTATTGTATTGACTTCCTCCTCGTGAGACGTCCTAATCTAACAAGTTTGGTGCGATTAAGTGCTACCATACATACCAATGCATCTAGAAATGGTGCTACTCATCGACGGAGGTTGTCGCATTCAGCTGCTTAGGATTTAATGATGTGTAGGTAGCCACAATGACTTATAGGACAGGACGTAAAATGTTTCGTCCTTAGTCTTATCTTTTATCAAGCTTAACTAGGGATGACTTTTCACAATCATGTATGTAGGTGGTAAGTTTCAGAATGTAATATATGACATTTATGTAATATTACGCCTATGTTTGTCTAATAACATTTGGATATCGAACATATATTTTAGTAATCAATTATCGTAACAACAATATTTATTAAAACATGCTCGTGGAAACAAGATAAGCGCACACAGATTAAAAGAGGTTATGTTTAGCGGCTTTAGAACGTCTGTTTACGAGGGATGTTCCTTTAAGAAAGATTAAAGATGAGTCCTGCAGGACAATATGAGGCTTATTCTATGATAATGCACAACTAGCACTTGTACGCGTCCGTAGTTCTAATTCTATCAACGCAGATAAATAAGTGTTGAAACCAATCCATTTAAATGGCATGGAAGTGTTTGTAGTATTAATGTCACGCTATCAAAAGCCATTCATCGAGATATTCTTCTGTGTTTGCACAGTTGAGCCGTGTAATATATCTATCAACGGCTCGATATACCAAGTGATGGGAGAAAATGCGACCTTCACGTGCTCGACTTCTTTGGCAGCACCACGACCAACCTTTCAGTGGTTTACGACAGATAGTAATGGTACAGAAACAGATATCGAAGGAGATACAAATGACATGGACGATGAAGGCAGACATTACAACACGATTTACATCGTCATACCTAGCGGAAAAGAGATTCTGGACATATGGTGTGTTGCAAAACAAACCGCATTTGTCGTGGATATAAGTTCTCAAAAACTGGAAGCTGACATACTTGGTAAGGAATCATTGCACTATATTACCATCTAGTTATTCGTTATACGATGTTGATTACACGCTGCCACCTGAGTGGGAAAATGATACAGAGCGAATATTTTACGAGTTTGATGAACTCATATTTCTGGTTGTATCGTCTAATGACGCTCGACCAAAGGCAAACGCTACTTGGTTTGATCTAAATGGGACAGAAGACCAAATTATAGATGGTAATCAGTCTTCATGGAGGGCATATAGCAAAATATGGCATGACATCGTGTTCCGTCCATCTGCATATCACGATGGAGTGGATGTATATTGTAGTGTCGACCAGGGACCGCCATTATATGCGCAGAAATCTTCTTTGAGACGACTGACGAGATCTGACATTACAGCACAAGACCCAGGCAATGTACAATTCCAAGTGATATATCATTTCCCTAACTTTTAGCTCCAATAGCCTCTTCAATGGGATTTAGTGTAAATTGTTACGGCGATTCAGAAGCTACAACAGATTCTGACATTGTTCAAGGTATGCTCGGTATGCTATTTACACGTCGCGATTAAATGTACATAAATGTACCTATGAATAATACTGGCCAGATATTGTGCCTTGCGTGTGTCTAATTTCGCTATGCGATATAATAGATTATCTTTCATTAATTTCCCAAACCATCTTATCTATTTCAATAAAATTCACTTTCTCAAAAGAAAAAACAAGATTTACATTATTTCTGTTCTTCTTGAATTTCTATTTGAACTTTGGAATAAGTTTCATTATTTCAGAAACAACGGATTCATCTGGAACAAATCAAGGTATACCATCTCAGTTGCTTTCAATATCATCTTAAAACCGACTTCTGAAATCAAGTTGCAATGATTGATCTTAGTAACTCTTATTTTCTTATATTTGCGATTCTCGAATAACACTAATAGAGTGCGACCTTTTATGAACACCTAGTCTCTATCTGCGACTTATGCTATCATTATTTAGCATTATGACTTACATTTATAAATATATTGCTTGTTCCATTTTTCTTCAGGTCGTAGTGGCAAGGACATTATTGCTACTGTTCTTGTATCTGAGTTTGCCGCGGCGACATTGTTGGCTATCATCGCTATCATCGTCATCTGTTGTTGTACGGCAGCGTCTGCATCGTGTGGCCTGCTGACATACTGCGTGAAGTCAGCAACGGTGAAAAATAATGACAAAACTATTCCAATCGAGTGAACATACTATAAAAGAAGTTATAGCTACTCTAATCGGATTATGTGGTGAGCATTTCCACAAATTAATTGTTGCATTGACCAAATGTTGAATGTTACTTATTTACTATTCTTTCTTCAATAAATAGTTTATAATGTCTGATTTTAATATGGATGACTTTCAAATTCATTCACAGTTATATGGGCTTGGCCCCTAAGAGATATTTTTATGTTCTTATGTTTCTCTCTGTCTATGTTAATGTTCGTTTATGCATGTTCTATGCGCAGCATATGATTCTTCGTCACAATGGTACAGCAATCGATGATAATCTTGCCTGTATCATTGCAGACTAAAACTTCTACATTGAGTGTGAGACACAAGTTCTGGATTATGAGGTGTTTGTAATGGGCTTCCCGACTACTCCAATATGCGCCTAATGCTATCCTAATGGGGACAAGTTCGTTCACTTAAGTTGCAGTGCCTTTGTGAACTTTGTATGCATCACCAATGACTCAATACTTGGTCAGCTTGAAGTGAACACACCACCCATTGGTCTTTACCGTTGTACAAACACTAGTAGGCTTAATGAACCGCATCTGCTGGAAGGAAGGAAGTATATCGAATGATTACTATACTTTTCGTTGCAACGACATGTATCAGTTTAAATGTCAAACGATTATGTCTGAATATCCAACTAATATTTGTGGTTATTCATGTATTGAATAGATACGGAGCAACTATTTTAACTGAAAACGCTCTTCTGAATACAAATATGCGTAAACAATCGAAAAAGGGTATTGAGGCTTCAGTGCTCTTGAACAAGTGCCATATAAAAAAAACAGATGCATTCTTGATGATGTGTGGCATCCTATATGACGGTTTTTAAATTGCAATCCACTTTATGCATGTGTGCACCCTTTACGACCCCATTGTCATCTTAATCAGCGCAACGTATTTATTCTATCATCTCCATGCTAGTATCGCTAAACAGAAGGGAAATATTTCACAAATGCAACGTACAACTCATATGGGATAATGTCGTGTATGCCTTGCCACCTAGGGTCATTCATTATCAAATCTTTATTGTTTTTCTATGTGAAAACTGGAAGCTGACATTCTTGGTGAGGAATAGTATAAACCATACATTAGCATCACCTTATTCGTGATGAGAAGTTGCGTACACGTTGTCATCATGAATAAACCTTTCGTCATGTCACTGGTGTATTTCAGCGTGAGCGACGCCATCTGAATGGGAATATGACACAGGTAGAATTTTTTTACCAGCCTGATGAACACATATTTATTTGTATCTAACGACGCTCGACCAAAGGCAAACGCTTCTTGGCTTTATTTAAATGGCACAGAAGACATCGATTAAATCAGACCTCATGGTACCAAAGCGACAAAATATGGCATGACATCGTGTTCCTTCCATATGCATATCATGATGGAATGGATGTATATTGTAGAGACGACCAGGGACCGCCATTATATGCCTAGAAACTTTATTCAGACTATTGTACGATCTGACAGTACAAGACAAGAACCTGGAAATTTCTTAGCGATATGTTATCCCCTGCAATTCAGCTCAAATAGCCTCTTCAATGGGATTGAGTGGAAATCTCAAGTACAACAAAAGAGTACAATTATTCCTGCATTTTAAAAATTATTTGGATATTTTGAATAAGTAACTGTACTTAAGAATCCAGAGTCTGACAATAATCAAGGTATGCTTGGCTATTTGTTTGTTAAATGTAATATAAATGATGACAAATGGGATTATCATTCATTAATTTCCCAGCCCATCCAACCCATCTATATGGGACTCATATTCTTCCAAACAAGTAAGATTGACAGGTACAACGGATTAACTCGGAACAATCAATGCAAACCCTATCTGTTACTTTCAATGTCATATTAAAACTGTTTTCTGAAATCCGGTTCAAATGATTGATTTTAGAAATATTTAGCACATTTTCTAGCATCCACAAATCTGCGTCCAATTATATAATTATTCAGAAATATGACATGAATACCTTTAAACTTATGAATATTTTTCTTCAGGTCTTAGAACTGGGAAATCATTGGTATTGTTCTTGGATCTGTGTTTGGCGCTGCAATATTGTTAATTATCCTCGTCTACGTTTGTTGTCCGGCGTCGTTGGTTTCGTATGGTTTGCTACCTTGCTGTGTGAAGTCTGCAACATTGAAAAATACGTCCGAAACTATTTCAATCCAATGAACAATTTATCAAGGAGTTTTAGCTACGCTAAAAAGGCTCCCTCGAATTAGTTTATGCAGCGAACATTTCCAGCACGCCATTTAAACATCAACTACGGCACATTGGAGTGTTATTTATGCTGAAGTAATGGAGACATTTTATTGGTCGAAGTAAGCGCGTCTCCAGTTTTCCTCGTTGTTTTAAGATAGCCTTTTTATCCCCTTTAATCAGCATCATAACAAGTCCGTTTCCAAACGACTAACGTTGCGCAATCTCGCCGCCATATTGGAAATAAGTCAACCAAGTTAATCGTCTCCCACATTTTAGAAGATTATGCATATTTACAAGTTATTGCGGCTGCTGAGACTCATTCACCGTACATAATAACGATTCATTATTCAATTGGAATTGTTACATCAAGTGGACATCGTGAAGGTAAGGTCTTCAACATGTCTGCTCGAGAACCAAGAAGCTCCACTTCGTTCGAACGAGCTACATTTTATTGATCGAAGCAAGCACGCCGCCAGTTATCCTCATGGTTTTAAGATGACCTGATTTGAAAAACAGTGCGCTGCACACGGCTGTCTCGTTCACATATTTTTTCGGAAGTTAGCCTTCTTAGCGTAGCTATAAGCTCTTTTATGGCACTTTCACCAAGTATATTTGGCACCTTCACCAAGATATAGGAAACACATAAATCATAAACTGCGCTCTTAATTACCGTTCAAAAACCCTCGTGATTTTGATTATAATGATCGACAACGAGAACAAATGAATGCACCGAAAACTGGGATTACTACCTTGTATTGATACTCATTCTCAGTTATTGTTTGCCGATCCCTGCTGTCAAACTTATACCAGATTCCGGTGCTGGATTTTCCTTTCATGGGAAGTGACTTATTGAACATAGCAACTGTAAGGTGTCAGTTAATTATGCTGTAACATGTGGAGTGTGTTTAGGGTGGGGGTAGGTGTGAGATATCAGACATAATATACTTACAACAGCCCAATAGATGCAAGCAATACATAATGGTCAACCAATGACATCGGATGTGGGTCAGACACAGAAATAGTTCCCTACGAAAGTGCAGCTCACAATCACGGTACCATAGCAGTCCATGCCATTACCTTTATTCAGTAATTTGTTCTGGGATGGCATGGGTTACTGCCAGTAACTGCCGCCACACAGCGCTGTCACTGCGACTCAAAGATATTATTGACAAGGTAAGTGTATAAAATAGATCAAATGGGTTGTCGCAGCAACAGCAGTCGATCGGTTTCCACAAATGCCAGCGATCAAGAAATGACACATCTGATACAGAGAAGAGCACAAGTTAACATGGGATTCGACACGGTGTATATATTCCGTTTGATACAAATTACTTTCATCGAAAATTTAATTATTGTGGAACAGGTGTGATATACGTTTTTAGATGGCTAATTCCAGGCTTCAAGTCCTTCTTTTTTGGAGGAAGGAAATGTTTTAGACACATTTACATTTCTATATGTACGTTCACAAAGCCTGACTAGGACTTCATTAAGTTTGAAGAGGATATCATAATTATTACAAAACTTTTTCTCTACAAGCTAGTTGCCTGGGTTAACAGTTTCTGAAATCAGATTCGGTTAGAAGATATAGTCGCAGAGAGAGTCGTGGGACTGCAGAATGCGCTGTTCAAGCAGCGCTAGATCTCACATTGTTCTCAGTCTGTGCTGGATGGTTGGGAAGAGCATGGTTGGATAACAACATAGGGGACAAAATATGACAGGGTGGCTAAGTGGTCAGGTTAATCACCCACTTGCTATCTGGTAAATACATCCAATAATTGTCTATTGTTGACACGTTCACCCATGAACCTAACATGGCTAACAAATGATGTACAGCGACAACAATACAGGCTTCAGTGATGATAAAGGTAACTATTGAATTTTTACTTCCTCTCAATTATAGACAATACCAAGAAGTTATCGATTCATTGCGTACAGTTGATATATATATATATGTAGATGGACGGTTTATTTTGAAAACACAAAATCATGTGTGTTTTGCTTGGATTTAGTGCAATATGAGGACATTGATGAGGAGTCACGTGACCACTCAGCACCCAAAGACTCGTTGGTTACATCATCACAAGTAAATTTTAGTAAGCGGTTATCAAAGCTGCAGAACTGGTCATTAAGCATTTGAAAGCCATATTGACTAAACCTGTTACAGAAGATGGTGCGTATGGACACGTTGCTAAGATGACCATCGTGCACACCAGGGGCAACATTGAACAGTACCAGGTAAAATGTTTGCCAACTACATTGTGATGACAAAAGGTGGACCGATAGCTTTGCAACCACGCCCTCACTGTTTTATTGATGTCATTAAGCGTGCTCTGTACAAATGGCGCAGTCTGCATCGCCGTCTATATGAAGCCGTCCTTTGATCAGGTCGAAGAGGACGCGCCATATATGGACCTCCATCATTATGGCAACGTGCACAACACGGCCTATGAAGAACCAGACTATGTCGTAGTGGTCACATGACAATTATGCTTCAGCTGATCAACGGCAACGAAAATGATAATATAGAGTAATGTTTGTAGAAAGGACACGATGGGTTAAGAGTTTAGCTAACACAGATACTGATGGACAAAACAATGCTCATTCATCTTAGATCGTTGGTGTCACTTTCCAACTTCTATGTGTCAAGTAGCTTTATGTTGAAAGACTTCGTCTTCGGCCGGTAATTTACGCCTCTTGTGGTCTCGGTAACTAGGGAATATTGCAATTAACTTTGTTTCGAACATATTGCACTTCACCGGGGTCCTTGCACCTAAACAATACCACCAGATCAACATCCTGCTATTGACCGTTAACGCAGATGAATGGGTTTGAGCTTTACCATGCGGGACCTACTATAATCATACCATATTTGATCTTAATTGTGCAGGGATATTTAAAATGTCTGGAATGTCGTAACCCACATCACAGCTATATTCATTAGTATCTCGTCTGATGTTCAGAAGACAATTTTCTCATGAGGTTATTATTGAAAATTTTCTTTAAAGAATGATGTAATCAATGGAGATGCTAGATTGCTGTATATCAATGCATTATGCTGCAAAATTAGCTCTTTGATATTGGCAATTGGCTCTTTGATATTGGGCGTGAATCCTAACTACATACAACTATAGTAAATATCACATGTAAAAGTTATAATTCACTGACAAATATTTCCCGTGTTGGGGGTTGTTTTCACCACCTAACCACAACACAGGCTCACCTTTCTAAGGACGAAACAATCAGTCAAACTTTCACGATACAATTCAGACTCGTCTTCTACGGTCCGAGACTAAAATGGAACTGGCGCGAAAACTACATAAAGGACGTTATCCGCACTATTTTTCACAATGTCAACATTTAAATACAAACCTAAAGCTATCAGGTCAAATGTTACGGAAGTTATGGTGAAATACATGATGATATAAAAACAGACCATATCACCTGAGACAGTCTAACATGCAATTACAAATAAAATAAAGACACAGGCAAAAGAGGCTGCACTATTTGATAATCTGTGAAAGGAGAAACCAAATTGGTGTGACCCGGTCTAGTTTCGGCCTGTTCACAAACATCCAAATGCGCAACCAACATAACCGGATGTTAACATTCATAAATATAGAAAGCGAAACAACATTCACTGAGCAACATCTACGTTATGACGGGTAGGCTAGAGTACCAACGAGACCCCTTCTCGTCACACTATTATCATATCTACCACTGGACAAAATGACCAGATATCTCAATATATCATAGTGGTAGGCAATGAAATCGTTCGACACGTAATTGTTTAGGTAAAATAACTGTGATTGATATGCTTGGGCCTCGGATGAATTCCTCATAAAATATTGTCATATGACGAGAGAAACCAAGACGTTTCCGAAAAGATAGGAGAGAAAACATTTTTGACATAAGATTGGTGAGCATTGCCCCATAAAACAAGACCATATTCTAAATATTGAAGAATGGGATAATAACTAGAGCTGTTATTGTGATAGAATTACCTTAATTATTTTATGATAAACCGAGATGAAGCTAATTCATATTTCATATGATTGATATGCTCGTGCCAATTGTGATGCGAGGCAATAATTACACCAAGAAAACACAGGTTTTTTTTTCAAAGATTGGTCGATTAGGAACTAAAAGAATGAAACTGTGAGCAGCAGTTAAAAGGAATTTTTATTTGTTGTGATAGTCTATTCGCTGCAAACAACGAACTGATATAATCATTCAGCATTTATATTAGAACATAAAGTAAGCTGATATAATAAGGTACGCTAGAGAAGGTGGGGGTTGGGCTCAAGTTGGTCAGCTGCTGGCGCTTACCAGTTGTCCCGTGTAATGCTCACGCCTTATGGCGCCTGCGCTATTGTATTTAATTTAACTACGAACATTTCTGTAACCCCACTCGATTATTGAAAAGGTCGTAATCATCTAAGGTAACTTGTTGCACAACTGACGGTTCTGTTCAAATGTTGGTCATAAATCAAGATGTGCGATAGGAATAACAGCATGTCCACTGGTAACGTATAGAATGATCTTCTAGAACCGAACGCACTTATCCCATCCCATGAGTCAGCGGTATGTATCGTTAACTTATTTCTTAAAACAGAAATATCTAATTCAATGCATTTTAAAATCCATTTTGCCTTCATGATGGAGATACTATGTTGGTTTATACTGCTCGGTTATATTTAATTTGTGATCTAACATATTGCATATAGGTAGTGCCCAATGACCATCGAGTACTAAACGGAAGTGGGAGAGCACAAAAGGTAATGACATAGATCCTGAACGGGACAAGTTACGTAATATGCTGGCTAATATTGCTGTTCCAACCGAAACCTTATTTTGCGTGAGCCTAAGTCATTGTGAGCGTGCTGAGAAATGAGATCAATTCTGGCCTACCGATCAATGAAACGCCGGGCTGGAAGGA
>CM067347.1:57117664-57122664 GCA_034190875.2 Urechis unicinctus | reverse complement strand
CACGGTCAACTAATTAATACTCAATAGAATCGTTTTCCCGCAGCTCAACTGCCTAATGTAAAAAGCTACAACATAACAATATAAATTTTCTTTAGATCGAGACTTAATATTCCATGAAAAACACATTGCATACCGTTGACTGAGAGAGTTGTAGGATCCGATTCACTGCCGTTAGTCTGAACACCCAGTGGATAATTGGATCCGTAACAGGTGTAATTACTTCTTGTTGAACGCTTCTTATATTAATTGTAATCTGGTCGCCTCCCGCATCCACAGGGAACGTCTTGCTCTGAAACAACCAGGTGTACTCCGTCACAGGAGGGTTACCGTCACTGCCGTCAGCTCCTGGTGTAAACACACACGTCAGCTCGGCCATCGTTCCCGCGTGCACAACGCACCCGTTAAACCTCAGTGATGGAGATTCAGGGATGTCTGAAAAGGCTCCGAAGAATTCGATACATGGAACCATCTAAAAATGTGCTGAACAGCAAAATATAGTTGATAACTTCTTTCCTTCTTACAGAGGATCTCAATATCAAGAGTGATGTCCTCTGTGAAGCCTACTCCGTTGTCGGCTGAGCAGGTCGCATGATATCAACAGTCCGGTTCCCGGATAGCTGGCGGAGTACACTCTGTCGTACCTCACACCAGATACACACACAATTATCGGCTCTATTCGGTTTATATGACCATGTGTTCATGAAGTTACCGTCATCGTCAAGACAGTCTTCCCCGGTGTAATTGTTTCCTGTTACACCACAAGATGAGTCAGTCCACCATGTGAAAACAGGGTTTGGAATTCCGCCCTTGTCTGTACAACATGTCAGGTTGTTAGCTTCGAAAGGAACGGAAATCGGAGTTTCTGGTTGCAATTGGCAGGGGGCGGGGGGTTGGCTCGATCTTTAGTCAAACTAACAAGCGTGGACTACCGCACAACTTGTCCTAATAAAAATATTATAACTAGGATCTCTGACAGTATATGTAAATGAGCGTTCTATGCTGGTTCTGTAAATCAATGGAACCCTCTTTGTCGCTAATATGTTATGAATAAATAAACTTTCGACTGAAAACGCTGATTATTTGGACGATTTGGGTTATTCCGTATTATACGCGTATGTAGAGGCTGCTTCTTGGACCTCTGAAGCAGCTGAAGGTCGTTGGGGTTACTTTCTGGTTTCGCTTCAGATTTTGTTGATTCATCAAACTTTCGCAAAATTCTCTGATCTCAGATAACTATAATATTCAAAAGATGTGGGGAAGGGGGATGTACTCAAGTGGCCAACGTTCTTCATCCTCTCAATACCTTCTCCCTAATTCCTAATTCCACGTTGGTGCTTCAATTACCTAGCGTACCTCTATAAGCAGGTTAGATTGGGGGCTGGATGTTTGTATGGCTTTTACATGACTGGCTATTTTCTCTTATTTACTCACCATGTAAACTGCTCCGTGGAGATTGACAGCGTTTAGTAATGTTTCAACTGGTATCTCGTTTCCGCGTCTATACTTTGGTGGTGTATACTCCTTGAACATCATTTCCCCCAAAAACGTAGACGAAATAAATCCCCTTCTCATATTTAGACCTTCAATCGAGTTGTTCTATGACCAGATATCGTCTTTCGCATTCCTCTAAGTTGCGTACCATCATAGGATCCGGCGGACAAATTGGTGTTATGTGCAAAACCTTGTGCTCTGACAGGCATTAGGTGTGAGGTAATGCGAATGTACGGTTTAACGGCACCTCATCCTCTCAGGCTTTAGGTGTGGTTGATTTACATCATTCGATAGTGCTGCATGTTTATAGGTAATAATGCGCGACACCAAAGGAATAACGTGCAGCCCATTATAAAGCTCGTTAAGGTTTGAGCCCTCTACGGAGCGGTACCATTTCTTAAACGTGCAGTGTATTGGCTTGTCTTTTCATTTCCAGTGGGTACAGATACGCGTGCATTTGTGGTTTCGATGACCTTGGGCGCGGTATTTGGGGGATTCTGCATCCTCCCCTGAAATGACCTGCCCCACGGCTGTATGCATTAATCTTGCTAGCGCGAGTGCATGGTAGGAGAGGGCGGGTGTCCCATGAGAAGTAGCGTCAGAGACCGCTTGTCATTGGCGAACACGCTGCGCATGCGCAAACTATTATGACAGGAGATATAGATAAAAACATGGAATGGGTAATAAATTGATCATATTTCGAGCCAGCCTGTTTTTGTAAGAGATACTCAGTAGCTTTGGGACTCTACCAACAATATTACTTTGTCGACCTATGGCCTTTGTCGACTTCTGTCTTGCTGTTTTCACCACCATCTATATAAACCCTCATCCGCAATATTTCCCAAATTCTTCGGATCAACAATGTCTATCATAGCAGCTCCCTCACCAAATTCATAGCTAGATGTTTATGGAGCCTCACGAGACAGCCAAAACAGTGACTGCTGTACCCCTGCACCACCAATATTACTAACTCTAAAATATGGATACTGGTGATAGAGCAGAGGATGCTTTGATTGTACAGCCAGAACAAGCGGTTAATCGGAACCGATGGAAACGTTAGTCTTTTCCTTCGTCATAGATTAACCAACATTCTTATGAATTAGAAACTTGCAACAGTCATGAACAGAATTACTTTAAAGACATGCCTGGTGCGTTCGATCTGCCTCTTCAACATAAAGACCGTGATGTTGTTCATCGATGATACCGACTGAATGCACGGTTAGAGAACGGCCAAACGACGAAAAAGTGCACGGTACCACCTGAAATACGCATTGTGGCATGCCATGCGAATTACTGTTAAATGCCCTCATATATGCGCCTCAGGAAGTTGAGGCTCTACGTGGAATGAAATCTATTTGTACCGAGTTGTGCATGTCCGATTTTTCATAATAGTTTTTATCGCGAAACACTGCTCAAATCGCTAACTCTTGTCAGCCTCTTCACCCCTCCGCCATTTTCCAATATTTCAGACAGCATCACATCCAATTCTTGCGCTGGTCGTAAAGATCACAACCTAGATCACATCTGATATGATAAAACCTTCATAAAAACCGTTTCGTATCATAGAAAAGCATATTTTCAACTGGACGAGTTCACAGAATGAAACACCTACCACGTGAGGTCAGTGTAGCCATTTTGCAGGACCACCTGCAGCATCTGGCACGTTGCTTGTGCTTTTGACCCTCATCATGATATATGAATATTCTGAGGGCCATTGGTGTTGTTCTTTCCGTTTGATTGAGGCATCAACGTATGTATGTATGGTGAAGAATGCTGAATTGGTAGGTACGAATTTGATGGATGCTGAAAATAGACACAGGCAATGAAATGTATCTCAAGAGACGTCCTAATCTAACAAATTAGATGCGATTTAGTTCTACCATATGAACCCATGCATCAATAATATTTTCTATTTATAACAGTTAATTGACTTATGTTAGAAATTGTGCTACTCATTGACGAAGATTCTCTCATAATGCTATTTATATAATTGCGAGGATGGCTTGGGTTGTTGTAGTTTTTGAGTTTGGTTTTATGAATTTCTTTATTCAACGAAATCTCTGGCACGTTCGCGAATGGTTACGTGCTTTGTTGTTTTGTCTCTTGTCTCCTTGCCGATCTTTTCTCTCGTGGGAGAGGTGTGTTTAGTATCTCTGTGGGTGTGTTTGTTTTCTCTTTAAAAGGAAATGAATTAGGTATTGGTAGTCAATTTTTTAGTGGTTTTGGGCAGCTTGGACGTATCTGAACATGTTTTCGTTGTCCTGTATTTATCACTGAGTGGATTATGTAACGAAAATGGTTCCTGTTGACGAACGCTATAAGCTAAAGTGGGACATATTGACATGGTGAAGTGTTAATTTGGAATAAAGGCCAACAAACATGCAGGTCTAAATAAGGTAAATTTTGCTTGTCCCGACGTACCTAATATGGAGGTTGTAATCAAGGTATCTGACTATCATGTCAACAGTGATTGGCTGCTAGCGTTTTCGTCGTGTGGTTTGTTATCATGCTGTATGAAGTCGAATGAAATTGATTTAATCTATTGCCCATAGGAAGACCATTAGAAATCACCCCTTGTAGAAAGTTGTGGTCATATGCGTTGAGGGCAGTACGGGGCTGTGGCCCGTAGGCAGCCCATATGAAATCATCCCCAGTAGGAAGTTGTTGATACATGCTTTACGGGTGGTGTGCGGGCGTTTACCCTGGGGTCTATATAACCAACACGTGCACTATACGGGATCCTAGAAAAATCATCAAAAACGTAAGGGACCAGTGCGGGGCAGCACGACAAACTGTGGGGGCCCGCATGGACTCGCCCGCATGGACTCGCCCATACAGGGCTCGTAGACAGCCTGTAAGTCTCATGTGACTTAGGCATAAATCGTAATATGGTTTTATGGCAAAATAGTTTGGTTGACCGTCTATCTAGTATCTGTTTCTGGGATTAATAGTCACCAAGGAAGGAATAACATCATGATAGAAGTTGCTCAAAACTATAGCCCCACAAGAGACTACATACCAGAAAGGGTTATTTAAATAATGTTAATTCCCCATAGATGAATCAATCATTTTGTGATATCTTGTCGACGATTCGTTATCATTTGGGTCGATCTAGACATATGCATGCCATATAACCTGCCCTAAACGTAGGCATGCAACCTCAATGGAGTGGCCTTGATTCCCGTTTGTGGTAACTTTATCGTTATCCTCTTATTACAATATTGGCTCGAATAATGTGTTTTATGAACATGTCTAGAGCCCTGGACCCTTTGTTTAAAGAACTATAAGTGAATTGTACAATACAATGCTAACCAATAACTAATAGCTTACACATTGGTTGAGGCCGGGATATAAGTGTTAGGGTGGAAGTGAAAAATCAATCACCGTGTACCGTCTACAGCTCAGAACAAACGAGCAATATATATATATATATATATATATATATATATATATATATATATATATATATATATATATATATATATATATATATACTATATAATATATAT
>CM067347.1:56937664-57115164 GCA_034190875.2 Urechis unicinctus | reverse complement strand
TATCAATCCCTTTATACATTATTTTATGTATATAAATATATATATTTTATTTTTTATACATGTATATATATGTATATTTTTATTTTTATATATATATGTATATTAATATGCAAATTTATACATATACATATATGCATATATATATATACCTAAACATGCATATACATATATATATATATACACATTTTGATTCGCAATATATATATATATATATATATATTATATATACTTCGATATATATATTTTATTTGAATAAATATTTACGTATATATATTTTAATATATAAATATATAGAAGCTTTTCAGGTCAGGTGCATATAGTTATATATATATTATAGATATGTATATACATTATATTGAGTGTAAAGTAGCTGTATGGTAGTAGCAACAAGGATTGGCAGGTTTATTGTTGGTGCACCAGTATATTGGCAGGTGTGTTGTTGGAGTAACAGGTTGAGGACAGGTGTATGGTTGGAGTAGCAGGTTATGGGCAGATGTATAGTGTGAAATATTTAACAACATAGGTTTTTGACTATTGTAGTGCATATTCAACAGTTTAACATGAGTGTAAAACATTTGCTATCTCATTATCTTTTTGATGAACTAACCCGTTAACCAATGAGCTCTCGATAGATTAATGCTCGATTTGGGTTACTGTTGAAGCAATTATTGTTAAACTTAAACCTATGACAACCGGTGCATGTGAACCACAAATCATCGCTTATCAACTCTGCCTGGAAATACCGCTGGGTCAGTATCGCCATTGATGATTTCATCAGTGGTAAGACTTACCTTAAAGTAGAAGTTTGATGATAATTCCACCGAGCTGAATAAACAATGAGGGATAACATGAGATGACGTCAGGATCAGATATAAAGCCATAGTTTTTACAATCGCCACATTCATTCTGTGTGTATCCGTTCTACGCACACAGGCGCACATGTTCTCAAGTAAACCCGCCCTTAAAATAGTGCAGCAATTGCTCATGCATAAATGGAAATGGAAAAGATAAAATGAATGTGGCGATTGAGTCGAAACCTGATGAATTGTCGGTTCGCCGATGAGTAAGTTGATATGTTTATTATGAAGCAAATTATGGAAATGATCAAGCTGTCAATAGGTGTATGAAAGAGCACATCCGCCCATTTGTATGCGATGCATTTTGATTTATTTTCCGGTGCTTTTCGGCTAAATTAGAAATACATTTGGGCGTGGTAAATATTGAAGCGTTCGTTGTTTAACGTAAACGTATGTCCCCGGTGCCAGTAAACTACACACATAGTGTCCCAGTTATGCCTCATCAATGCTGCCACATTGACTGGTAATGCTGATCAAGTCGTTATCATAGAAGAACATCTAATGGGGGGTTTAGGCCATTCGATTTAAATCCTAATTCATATAAATACCATTCAAAATCTCAATCATCAAAATCTGCTTTCGGAACAAAATCGAAAGTATTATAATCTAATCTGCTGTATTGCAAAGAACACCTGAAATTGCCGTCTTGCTACTCTAAGCAACCGCAGCTTTTCCACAGAACCGAAAAATAATTGAACACTAATGTTGCATTATCCTAAAATAATTTATTAACGGGGAATTCCCAATTGAGCATTGCAATTATTCAAGCGTGTGGCTTGCTTGGCTGGCTCTGAAAGGCCCATGGAAAACGCTTCATTGGTTGCAGTCTCCACACTAGGCTGACTGGGTGCCAATTACACACTTGCAACTAATGAAGAGAGGTAATTATAAAATATAGTCTGACCATCAAGTGAAAGTACATATCTTATAGAAAGCTTGAATCAGTGAGACACAGATTACGCATAACGAGTAGTTTATTGTCGAGGGTTTGGCATTGGTATGTCACAGTAAGATAAGGTGAGTGTTTCAACATTGTGTTACCATGAATTGCTCAAGTCTACAATGATAAAGAATAACAGCGAAATCAAAGAGTCTTGTTAGTTATCTAACATTGTATATGACTAGCATCAGCTCTCTGCAACCGAGTAAGACAATCGAAGACGGGTGGTATAATGGAAACACAATGGTTGGTCAATATTACAGCCAATCCCAACCCTGTTGAACAAGCACAGGTGGGTGGCACAATAGAAGGACAGTGATTGGTTTATGTGTCCATAGCTGCCCATGGCATCCATATTGGGTAAATACAGATGGATGATATCGGGGAAGCACAGCAGTGAGAAACAACGCAGAGGCTCAATGTTTGAGATAGCCAGATGTTCATTGGAACATTCCGTGGAAGATGGCAGATGGATGCGTACAATAGTAGATTCGGATTTAATGTTCACCAATGTCTTTGCGTAAAACCGCAATAAACAGGCAGAGGAGCTTAGTGAAGTTAAGCTCCTAATGTCATAAAGATGCTACTTTTAAAACAGCAAACCCAATTGAGTATGTTGACATGGTCTTAAAGTATAGTCAATAAAGAGCAAGGTGTTGGGTGTTAAATTTACATCCTGACAACACACATAACTATTATCATAACGTACCCCTTTCAGTCATCAGTTTAATGGAGTAGCCCCTCACAGCTGATATCAATTATAAACATCCATTTTCAAGACACACGAGTGACCTACGTGTCACCTGCCACCTCCACCATTATCTGGCTAGAGATGTAATACAGCGTCCACCAGCTACCATTTTACGAGAGACCTAGGAAGAGACAATAAGAGAGGGCATTGTACATTGAGAGGAAGTGACAAGGTCGTGTGAAGCACGGAGGTCATAGCTTTCATATGAGATGAGCTTACGGGAGGCTGTGAAGCTTATAAAGCCGTACTTACTCTCAATGAAAAGTTAGGAAATGTTGTAGGTTAGATCCTCTTCAAACTTCAATATCGCCACCCCCATCAGCTTCCAGTCCTTCCCTTCGGCCAACCTCATGCACGACATCCCTGAAAGCCCCAAGTTCTGCCACTCTGCTAATGTCAGTTAAGCCATCCCCAAGCAATGGGCATACGCAAGTGAAACGACTGTAACTTGCTTTGCGCGAGCCCTGCTTTGCTAGTTTAGATTTACGAAACACGACAATGATTTTCTCGGGCAAAATTCCTATTCCAATGGTATAACCAACCCCTTTATTTAGAATAATCAGGTTTACTATTGCATGTCTAACCGTACTTATCTCTAATAATAGTAATATAAATACAAATGTAGTAATAATAATAGCATCTATATTTTGATTGAATCAATCCATAATTAATGGGACCAGTTTAAATGAAGATTTGACGATCCATAAATGCTATAATTGGCCAAACTCTAGTATAACATTGTACTAAATCTATCAGAAAATACACTAGAATCTGCCTTACCAAACTGCCATTAAAGTACCACCCAACCCTTAGTTTAAAAAATCAGGGTTTCTCTAGCGGGTCAATCAGATAAATAAATACAGTCATAGGTTATTAAGAACGCGTAGGAGGTAAGTTGGTGATGTGCTTAAAGTATAGTTAATCAGAAGGTACTACTCAAGGGAGTTTGATAAACTTGCAATAATAAGCGCGATGTACTGTATAAATACCAGAATTGTCCTTTTATAGAGAGGCAGTGGGAAGGAGAGTGAATAGGAGAGATAAATAATGAGAGAGAGACAGAGACAGTTTAAAGGCACCATATTGACATCATGTCTTTTTGTATAACAGGCATGAATAATTTATATTGTCTAGGGTTGGTATCGAAAAATTAATGGGTGGTGACTCAAATGTATTATCAGTTCTGGTTTCATGGCAAAGTTATGGCAAATCCACATTTGCTAGAATATGAAGACAACTATGCGCCTCGATGCGTCTTATAACAAATTGCATAATTTCATACTGTTATTTTCCTCTGTAGATCTATACATCTATTTGGAATAATCTTACCTGAGTGAGATTATGTGTTATTTCCACGAGAGAGTCAGTTAATATGGGTTATCATAAAGTTGTATCAATAATATGTTCATGAATGGTCCACATTGTATCAGAAGAGCCGCGCCTTACAACTATGAGCTTACACATCAGCGCCAATGCTAACCTACTCGGGGGTGACAACAGCTTCGCTGTCAGCAGGGTAGTGTCGACTACTGGACTGACTTATATTGCATGGTAATCAACATTTTAATCAAAAGTAATTTGGTATGTTGGCATAGAGCATTATATCATGCTCTGTGTGAGCGCCCTCACCCCTATATGGGGTCAATGTTTAACCAGATAGAACGAAAGTTGCCACTTAATTCCTCATCTGTCTGTGATAGCAGTTTTTATAGCACAACTTACGTAAGAGAAATGAGCAAAGTACAGTCGATATTTTTTTTCTTTTTGACCTCTTTCAATATTCAAAGTCATCCACTTTCCTTTGTCTATTGTGGCATTCATTAGGTTTAATTTGTCAATCACTGATCTGATCAAATTAATCTCATGCTGTGTGCATTCACTAAATGATATACTTTTTCTGGACAAGGGTACGTTTCTGAAGGGCATGTTGTACACTCATATCTCCTATGTATGGTGATGTCATAGAAGTAACTTGTTGCCATTCTACTCAAATGTCTACACAATATTTGAAAAACTTACATACATACATATATACATACATACATACATACATACATACATACATACATACATACATACATACATACATACATACATACATACATACATACATACATACATACATACATACATACATACATACATACATACATACATACATACATACATACATACATACATACATACATACATACATACATACATACATACATACATACACACACACATACATACATACATACATACATACATACATACATAAAAACATACATGCATACATGCATATTACATACATACATACGTACATACATACATTCATACATACACGAATGCATAAATACATACATACGTACATACATACATGAATACATACACACATACTCACATACATACATACATACATACATACATACATACATACATACATACATACATACATACATACATACATACATACATACATACATACAATAAATACAACATACATACATACATACATACATACATACATACATACATACATACATACAGACATACATACATACATACATACATACAGACATACATACATACATACATACATACATACATACATACATACATACATACACATACATACATACATACATACATACATACATACATACATACATACATACATACATACATACATACATACATACATACATACATACATACATACATACATACATACATACATACATACATACATACATACATACATACATACATACATACATACATACATACATACATACATACATACATACATACATACATACATACATACATACATACATACATACATACATACATTCACTGTTCTATATATACGCAACTGAACCTGTTTTGTTAGCTACGGTTATATATTGATTACAAAGTCATCTTTACAAGTTTCACCGCTTTTTCAATGATGACGAGAATCCCGTGTTCTTACCATCTATCGACTCCACAGTCGTTTTACCAACCGTGAGGTAATGAAATACATATGTCCGACTAATTGTGACCACTGCTTTTACTTGCTTTCAGATATTACCGAGTGCGGAAGTTCCCCTTGTAACCGTGGCTCCTGTGTTGATCATCCGAACGGGTATGCATGTAACTGCACGGCTCTGGCTTCACGGGGGACCATTATCAGAACCGTGAGTCAAGCAGCAGCATGTTCTCCATCCGAGCATGATTACGAGATTT
This sequence comes from Urechis unicinctus, assembly GCA_034190875.2. Lineage (NCBI taxonomy): Eukaryota > Metazoa > Annelida > Polychaeta > Xenopneusta > Urechidae > Urechis > Urechis unicinctus. The sequence continues at coordinate 57,109,403 of CM067347.1, read as the reverse complement.
GGAATATGTAAACTATGCTTACCAAAACCTCACTAGGTTATTTGAAATTTGTAAACTATGCTTAACAAAACTTCGAAAATAAACTGTTCAGCAAGTCATGTTCACGAATGCGTCTTTGTGGATATAAAGTAGTTCTAAATTATACTGTCTTTACAATATTTCAGAATTTGTTTTCATATAGAAATTTCGATGTATAGTTTTGTATCGTAATATTACTTGTATTATATTATTACATTCAGCATGATATTATCAACTTCTGTATCATGTTAATACTTTTCAGTGTTATATCAATACTGTCAGTATTATATCATTAGTTTCAGTATTGTATTATCCTCTTTCAGTATCATATTATTACGTTTCGGAGCTACCTGCTATGAAGAAATCCCCGGGTTTGCATGCATTTGCCCCCGGTATAACCTGTGGTCTTTGTGAGACTGGTGATAAACCTTATCATATCATTAACATCCTGATGTAGTGTGGATACAATTAATGTCTAGTGAACGAAAATGTGCGACTGCTTCCCGGACGGGTTCCGTTATACTTAATAAGGCAGTTTCCACAATTTATTTCATCAGCTAACGATTTTTTCCATAAAACAATTTGAAGATGCCTAAAAGTCTTAGGCACATAAATAAGAGTAGTGTCAGGGTGTGGCGGGGTGAGGGGGGGGGGGGGTGAGGATGAGGGCGAGGTGGTGGGGTGAGTGGGAAGATGGATGCGTAGGGTTGAGGGTTGGGGTGAGGGCGTGGGGTGAGATTGGGCGAGGGGGGTCGGCTGAGGAGGAGGAGAATGATGTGGCTCACCCACTTCCTGATCGTATCTACCAGAGCTGTTACCCGAACCTGATACGCATGATATACACTGACGCTGTCAGCTGTCATCCATTAGTTTGTCTACAGTAGTGCTATTGATAGCTTCAGTATATACTATAGTACTCATGGGTTTGGGACTGATGCTAATGGCAATCAATGACTTTTGTCTAGAATATATTTCAAATAATGATCTTAAATTAAACACCTGCAGCCAACGGATGAAAAACAGTACGCAGCATGCGTAATGTTCTAAGTGCGCGCAGAACACTCAAGGCGCCACAATCCGAGTTTCCTTCCAGTTGAGTGTTCCAGTATCACCTTCGCGAAGGAAAATACTAGCGCCAGGAAATCAAATAATTTGTACGGAAGTAGCCTTTGTTATTTAGCGGGCTTGCGGCTCGGGCTATTCGAATTGCGGGTGGGGACCGACTTAGCTGTAAGGGTACTTGTGATTGGTTAGTTTATAGCGCGCTGTGCGGTTGGCTTTTATTGGTCGGGGTTTGGGTCAGGTTACCGTGGGATCGGGTTTCAGTTTCGACAGTTGATATATTGTTGTTTTTGAAATGTTTGTTTTGCATGCCACCATGGTAACTCTTTTAGCGGGATTGTTTTGGGTATATAAAGGGAATTTTAAAAGGTGAAGCTTGCTCTGTTTTGATTGTAAAACGAAAAGGGACAAAACTCTTTAATAAGTAAGTCTATTTGGTTTGGTTACAAACCATGGGACTGTTTATCTCACATTCTCGGGGCTTGCCGCTTGGGGGTTATACGGTGAATTAGTCGGTTTAGTTAAGATAGAAACGATACTGGGGAATATTTGTGATATATATTGCTTTAACTGTAAATGTATTAGATAAGTTCGTCAAATAAATCATCAATACTATTTCTATCCATATCCATGGCATTTTCATTTGAGTTAAAAAGCGAGCCAGAGGCTTATTCATATTTTAAGTAAATATCCTGGTAAATGTAGAGTGCCTTCTGATAAGAACCAAAACCAGTATTTCCCGAACCAGAGGGACGCTACATAATTTCTGGTGCCGTGACCAGGATTTAATCAAGTTATATTTGAATAAGATTAAGTTGTTTGGGAAAGTTTTGCATATTTTGACATAATGTCTTGGATTGGGAGTTTGTTCAATAGAACTGTCGGGTGGATGTTCTCCCCGAAAAGTTCAACACCAGTACCAATTAAGGTTGTACGAGAGGTTGAGCAAGAACTAGATGCAAGCTCTGAAAGGTTATTCGGGGACAGACAGGGTTACTTAAGCTCTCCCCATAAGGAGATGTGTAGGGATTATCTGTCACCTTCTGAGAATGGTACTATTGGCCAGTTACATCGCCCTCCGATGTTTGGCGATATAGTCAAAGATTCAAGTCAGAATCAGTGTGACACTTTTGATAGAAGAAATAGGAGTCAAACAGGGCATCAGCAAATGAAAGTTGACAAGTTTAGTGGTGAGTCAGACTTGATGGAATATTTGGAGCATTTTGATAGGGTTGCAAGGTGGAACAAATGGGGTGAGTTTGATATGGCTGATCAATTGGCTATGGCCCTTACTGGTCCTGCTAGGGCAATACTGACTGAATTACCACGCCAGTGTAGTTATTTTTCTCTGATAGATATGCTTAAGCAGAGATTTAATCCTGATGGGCGAGCAGTGGCATTTAAGGCTGAGTTTAAACGTAGAGTCCGTCAACAGAAAGAGTCTATATCAGACTACGGGTTTTCTTTACGCAGGTTAGCGGCTAAGGCTTTTCCCAAAATGCTAATGGAAGCCAGGGACGAGTGGATTATGGATCAGTTTATAAATGGTCTTGGTGGTATAGATATTCAGCGTCATGTCCAGTTTGCACACCCTGAAAGTCTAGAGAAAGCTATCACATTAGCCATTGAGTTTGAAGCATTTGGTGGTCACACAGCTTCACGTAAACCTGTTACTGCAGCAGTAGTGAATAGTGACTATGTTAAGGAACCAAAACAGGGAACATTGGAAAAGTCATTCAATGGTCAGAATAGAAAACACAACGAGAAGTCAAAAAGTACGGTCAAGAAACCTATGAGTGAAGTTGAATGTTATAGTTGTCATAAGCTAGGACATTTCTCTCGCGATTGTCCCTCTCGAACTTATGCGGAGGCGAAATCACATTTCTCTCGCGACTGTCCCTCTCGAACTAATGCGGAGGTGAAATCACATTTAAACTAGAAAGGGCTGGGCCAGTGGTCAAACCCCCAGTCTTAAGTAATAAGTGGCCATCTCCTTGCTCATTTAGAGTAGATAAGGGCTCTGGCTGGTACCTGCATGCCAGGGTGGAAGGTAGGAAGTGTGAATTTTTGATTGATACTGGAGCTTCATGTTCCCTGATAGATTGTTCTTTATTTAAGAATTTTAGTAGGGACAGATTGGTTGAGCTTCAGAAATTTGACACTGATTTGCACCTAGCCAATGGTAGTAGCATGGAGGTGGTTGGTATGATTGATGTCAACATAGAGGCTGGTGGGAGAATGTTTATTCATCCAGTAGTGGTAGCTGATCTTGGTAACCTACAGGGTATATTAGGACTAGATTTTCTCGAATCTTACAATGCTACACTTAACCTTTCTTGTGGTGAGCTTAGGTTGAGCACTGGAAAGCTTAAGCTGCACAAAGATTGTTCAGTTGGGTGTTGTCAAATACAACTGGTAGAGAGGGTTGTTATCCCTCCTCAGAGTGAATCTATAGTATTAGGTTGTGTGAATAAGAATAAAAGTCACAGTCAAGGCTTTGGAACTGTGGAAGGTGTGCAGTCTTGGATGACTAAGTCAGGTTTGATGTTGGCCAGAGCTTTAGTTGATACTACAAAGTCAGAGATACCTATGAAAATAATGAATCCTAGTTATAAGCCTGTAGTGTTGCACAAAGGTCAGACTGTTGCTTTGCTACAAGAAGTACAAAGTGTGTCAAGCATTAAGACGTTACCTCCTGACGATGTCGATGATAAGGATATTCAGGATTGCCGGGTAGCTGAACATTTGAAACCAGTATTTAAGGATGCTTGCACCGAGTTGACTACAACTCAGCGGCATCAGGTAGCAAAATTGCTTGTAGAATTTGAGGATGTGTTTATGTCACCTGAAGGTGCTCTTGGTTTAACTAAGTTAGTTAAGCATAGTATCAACACAGGATGTACTCCTCCTATTAAGCAACCACCTAGACGATTGCCTATAGTTAAGAGGGATGAGGTAGACAAGGAGGTGAGCAAAATGTTGGAACAGGGTATAATTGAGGAAAGTGATAGCCCTTGGGCATCTCCAGTTGTCTTGGTGACTAAGCGGGACGGTTCTACTAGATTTTGCGTAGATTATCGCAAAGTTAATGAGGTAACTAAGAAGGATGCCTATCCACTACCAAGGATTGATGATAGTCTTGATTCATTATCTGGTGCATCCTGGTTTTGTACCTTAGATTTAGCTAGTGGTTTTCATCAAGTTGCCACTGATGAAAACGATCGCCATAAAACAGCTTTTGCAACGAGGAAGGGCTTATATCAATTCAAGGTAATGCCATTTGGACTTACAAATGCGCCAGCCACTTTTGAAAGACTGATGGAGTTAGTCCTTAGAGGCTTGCAGTGGGAAAAATGTTTGGTGTACATCGACGATGTTATCGTCTTTGGGAAGGATTTCATTGAAACTATTGCTAATTTGAGGGCTGTTCTGTTGAGGTTCAAGGCAGAAAATCTGAAATTGAAGGCTAAGAAATGTCATTTGTTCAGAAAAAGTGTTGCATTTCTTGGACATGTTGTTACGGCTGAAGGGGTTAAGTGTGATCCCGAAAAGGTCAGCTCAGTGAAGGATTGGTCACCGCCAGGTAATGTTGTCGAGGTTAGGAGTTTCCTCGGATTGGCTTCTTATTATAGACGGTTTATTCCACACTTTTCCACAGTTGCGGCACCTTTGTCTAATCTGACTAAGTCAAAGACAAAGTTTGTTTGGGATAAACAGTGCGAGGAGTCTTTTATGAAATTAAAACAGCTCCTGGTGTCATCCCCAGTCTTGGCTTATCCAAATGCTGATGGGAAATTCGTGTTAGACACAGATGCTAGTGATTTTGGGATAGGGGCTGTGCTTTCACAGATTCAAAATGGTTCTGAAAAGGTTATTGCTTATGCTAGTAAGTCTCTGAATAGTTCCCAGCGGAATTACTGTACGACTAAGAAAGAGTTGCTTGCTGTTGTGACATTTGCCAAACAGTTCAAACACTACTTGTATGGTAGGAACTTTCTGATACGTACTGATCACGCTTCGCTGAGGTGGTTAAAAAATTTCAAAGATGTTGAGGGAATGTTAGCTCGCTGGTTATCAGTACTTGATACATTTGATTACGTGTTGGAGCATAGGAAGGGGTCTTTGCACACTAATGCTGATGCTTTGTCGAGAAAGCCGGTAAGGAAGTGTAAGCGTGAGGACTGTCCTGATTGCTTAGTAGTAAATGTAGTCAGGGGTGATAAGCCACAGAGTAGTGATAGAAACTCAGCAGTACCTCTGGGAGGTGATGAAATTGGTAACCTAACTCAAGTGGGGTCTGGGATGGAATATGTGCCGGGTGATGGGGAATGGCTAGATAAGTGGGAGCATAACCAGTTGAGGAAATGGCAACTACAGGACTCAGACATATCTAAGGTCTTAGAGTGGAAACGTGCACTCAATGACAGACCAGTCTGGAGGAATGTTGCCCCTCTTAGTAACACTACCAAGGCTTATTGGACTCAGTGGGATTCGCTTAAAGTACAAAATGGAATGCTGTATAGGCAGTGGGTAGACAAGCAAAAGCAAGGGGCTTCTGTTCTACAATTAGTTGCTCCAATAGAACTTCGAAAACATATATTAGAAACTCTCCATAGCAGCAGAATTGGTGGTCATATGGGCATCACTCGTACAGTGGACAATATAAGACGAAGGTTTTACTGGCCGGGTTATAAAAAAGATGTCCAGCTCTGGTGTCAGCATTGCGATTCGTGTTCTCGAATAAAGCCTGGTCCGCCACGCAAACGAGCACCGCTGCATCAAGATTTGGCTGGTATGCCTTTGGACAGGGTAGCAATGGATATAATTGGTCCATTACCTAAGACTGGGAAGGGTAACTTGTACATACTTGTAATCGGAGATTATTTTACCAAGTGGATGGAGGCATTTGCTTTGCCAAATCATAAGGCACAGACAGTGGCTGAGTGCTTTGTGGAAAAGTTTGTATGCAGATTTGGCACCCCTGTCAGACTACATACTGATCAGGGCCCAGATTTTGAATCCTCATTATTTAAGGAAGTAAATAAGCTGTTGGGAATTCGCAAAACTAGAACCACTCCTTATCGTCCACAGTCAGATGGGTTAGTTGAGAGATTTAATCGTACTGTTCAGCAGATGTTGTCTGCTCTAGTTAATAATGCTAGGGATGACTGGGATGATCATCTACCTTATGTCATGATGGCCTATCGCTCATCTACTCAGGAGAGCACAAAGTTCACTCCAAATAGGTTAATGATAGGACGGGAGATATCACTTCCTATAGATTTAATGGTAAATAACCCGCTGGACAATGTTCCTGAGTGTCCAGTATTATATGCTGAGTGGGTCAAAAATGCCAGCCATGAGGCGTTCCAGCTGGTCAGGGACAATTTGGTGTTGAGTGCGAAAAGGCAGAAGAGGCTTTATGATGAGCGTAGTGGACCTAGTACCTTCAAAGTGGGTGATTGGGTGTGGTACTACTACCCACCAAAAGCAAGGGAAAAGTTGGGTCGACCTTGGCAAGGGCCATATTTAGTCGTCGGTAAGATGTCAGATGTGACTTATAACATTAAATTAAGAATTGATAGTCGAGATAAGGTTGTTCATAGGGACACATTGAAGATGTATGCTGGGTTGAATGCTCCCGATAATTGGCTTTTGTTGGAAAATGAAGGTGAATCAACGCCTGAACATTTTTCTTCTAATGATACTAGCATTGCCTCTGAATATGGGCGGGATGGGATAATGATTGAATTGGATGATAAAGGTGAATCAACACCTGAACATTTTCCAGTTGAAGATAATATAAGAAGAAGTAAGCGTGTGCGGCACGCTCCCGCAAGATTGGATCTTTAATATTGTATTCTTATAAATTTCTTTCTCCGTGTGGCTAATTATTTGCTTTTATAGAATGGAAATCGAGATATATGCTTCTGAAGAAGATTTGGATGTGGACGTAAAGGCCAGGGAGTGTTCACCATCATCTTCTGAATGGTGTTGCCCCGCGCCAGTTTGCAAGGGGAAAGATCTGAGGTCATCTCGGTCTTTCTCCGAACACTGGCGTGTGGCACACCTGAAAGAGATGATGGTGTTCTACTGCCCTGTCTCCGGGTGCTCGGACTATAGGAGGAGGAGGACAGACTTGAACCGCCATCTTAGGACACACCGCAACCTATACGCAACCCCTGAAGATGTTGCCCAGGCTGCCAAGGTGGTGCCAGTAGTGTGTGGGGTGAGGGCCAACTCTTCCTTCAAAGATCCCCAGGGAGTTGAGCCGCTCATTCCCACACAGAGAAGATTGCCACCGCTTGGTAGTTTAGACGTTCGCAACAAGGCGATTGCGTCACTTAAATTAAAAGAATGGGCGAAGGCCAAGTCAACGGTTGCCGTAACTCTGGAACATCCCTCACTTGGCCAGGCTACTGAGATGTACCAAGAACTATGCCGAGTAAGGAATCAGCTTAGAGCGCTGCAAGCCCATGCCAGGCACGACGAGGCCCTGGCTTTCGTCCAAAAGCACTCGGCCCTAAGTCTGACCGCTTCCTCGGTTGGGGATTTGTCAACACTATCACTCACAGAGCCACTGCTTCTAATTCCGGGGCAATTCACAAGGGCCTACCATCTGACTCCGGGGGAGCTGCAGGACCTTTGTATTCAAGAAAGAATACCAGTTAACCCGTCATGTCCTTTGTAAAAAAAAATTATTTTCATGTTTTTATTGTTTGTTTGTATGATTTGCAGGTTTGCAGTTGGTCTTCATGGTTTGGGATTGTATTGGCAGAGTGTGGGGCACACTCTTGATGGGTAAGGGAGGGATGTGGCAGACGGGCGGAAGTAGCCTTTGTTATTTAGCGGGCTTGCGGCTCGGGCTATTCGAATTGCGGGTGGGGACCGACTTAGCTGTAAGGGTACTTGTGATTGGTTAGTTTATAGCGCGCTGTGCGGTTGGCTTTTATTGGTCGGGGTTTGGGTCAGGTTACCGTGGGATCGGGTTTCAGTTTCGACAGTTGATATATTGTTGTTTTTGAAATGTTTGTTTTGCATGCCACCATGGTAACTCTTTTAGCGGGATTGTTTTGGGTATATAAAGGGAATTTTAAAAGGTGAAGCTTGCTCTGTTTTGATTGTAAAACGAAAAGGGACAAACTCTTTAATAAGTAAGTCTATTTGGTTTGGTTACAAACCATGGGACTGTTTATCTCACATTCTCGGGGCTTGCCGCTTGGGGGTTATACGGTGAATTAGTCGGTTTAGTTAAGATAGAAACGATACTGGGGAATATTTGTGATATATATTGCTTTAACTGTAAATGTATTAGATAAGTTCGTCAAATAAATCATCAATACTATTTCTATCCATATCCATGGCATTTTCATTTGAGTCAAAAAGCGAGCCAGAGGCTTATTCATATTTTAAGTAAATATCCTGGTAAATGTAGAGTGCCTTCTGATAAGAACCAAAACCAGTATTTCCCGAACCAGAGGGACGCTACACACATACACATATTAAACATTTACATATAAATATATATATATATATATACACACATATATATATATATATTCATAAGTAATTATATCATAACAAGTGAGTACAAGACACATGTGTATGAAAATAATCGTAGGCCAGATTGACACGGCGCGGATGGAATCAAGGTACTTAAAAATATCTAATATGCATCAATATAGGTGCAAATGTCGGACATGCCAAAAGAAACCAACAGCACAGGCTCCCGTGTGAGGTATAATAAAATGCGAGGTAATTGGTATTTAGCAGATGGAAAAGGCAAGGGAATTGATATGGCTTAAGGCTGGCGTATTGGACTCATGCGAAGATTGTTTGGATAAACATGATGCCGTATTTGGAAATGAATAAAGTGTATGTTAGTTGTGATGAGCAAGGTAGACAACATAAGCGGTAAATGTTTCGCTTATTCACTAAGAGTGCGAGCATGTCGGCATTCGCTAAATAAAATAAACCCTTGTTATTGCTAATATAGAACAAGAAGACGACCCTTGGATACATCGATTATACTCTCAGGTATTTGCTGGTCTAAATAACTTCTTGACAAAATCAAATAACTCAGGACAGTCTAAAATTTAAAGGCGATACAGTAATGCTAACAAGTGTTTAGCTGCAAAAGTCTTATAATTTGACTGTAACAACAATAACAAAAAGATGAACGATGCAGCAACAATATAGTTGAACTAACAATGCAGCAGTAACAAAAGTTGTGCGATCGATCAATAAATAGAAGAAAAGTGTCCTTTTAATATAAGTAACCTTGCTCACCAAGTGTTGTACGTTAATGTGAATGGGTTAAGGCGTAATTGATCCGAAAGTTCGGTTATCATGCTTGCTGAGATTTTTACAGATGCTCCATGGTTTTATGGGTTTTTAAGACCATGAAACCATGTCAGGACAAACTGTATATTAAACCCGCAAGTATTTTCAACCACTCGTGGAAGTTGTCTAAAAATTGCAAATATTTTGCAAATTTAAAATTAATCAGGTAACAAAAGGTCACTTTTAAGTAACCCCCGATTTGACATAAAATACTTATGCAAGAATCTGTATAATGCACACGACAAATCAGTGACAATGCAAGCACTTCTGTATATGGGTGTACTGTGTCGTGTTGACTTAATTTGGTGTAATTGTATGTCACAGCATAAATATTAAACAACCTTTTGTAACCTCATCGTAAAGGACAAAAGATGAATGGAATCAATTAGCAATAGTACTTTATGTGATATAAAATTTAGATTCGCTCCTGTGTCAATCTTAGCGCGATAATTGTGGCCCGTGATTTTGACATTCATAAATTATGATCCAGTGAATGTGCCTAGCACTCACCCATGACATTGTTGTTTTGTTAGGAAAATCCATGTGGATCCAGGTCGTCGTCAATTTCTCCCAGTAGGCTCGGTCTTGACGATAGTCAGCAGGCCTTATCCGTTTAACTATGGCGTCTTTTGTAGTTTCTTAGAAGTTGGTCGTTGTGGAAAACTCGAAGACTTGTATAATCTGGATAATTATTTTTATATAATAATTTATTGCCTCTCGTGTAGTCTTCGTCTCTCCTGGCAAGCTCCTCCTATGCCCCCAATGTCTTTCCTTTTATCCCCACCCTGGAGCTCAACCACTCCCCCAACCAGACGCATAGACTATCGTCATTGGTCACGACTGGTCACCTGGTTGGAGTAATTGATTCGGGGTTGGGGACGCCAGGTGGAACACGGGTGGCATCTGGAGATAAGCAAGCTGAGACTAATCCAACAAGGTCCGTTGTAATTAAATAGTAGACGCCCGGTATTAGTGTCAATTTGGATTAATGCTGGGGATTGCTCTAGGTCAAAGGGATTAAAAATGTTATTGTAACCATCAGATAGATAAAAGGGATAGAGTTTGTAAAGAATTTATACCATCAAAAGGGGGTCAAAGGTTTGAATAATTTACGTGTGGAATAAGGGCCTTGATATGGCAATTTTGAAAATACCGTCATAACACTACCTGTACTGCCATTCTGATGAACACGGTTGCGTCCACGACTGGGGCTCCCTCAAGACCTGCACCATAGGTTTCACTTTTAACGGACCTCACAGTCTCACACTAGCCTTTAAACCACAATGACCAACCTGCATTCTGATATATAATTGCTCATAACCCGGTTATAGACCAGTTCAGAGTCTCGCAAGCGCGGCACTTCCGGTACCGGGTCAAAGGTCAATTCGGGAAAACTTTTGTGTATTCGATGTGGATGCATGTGTTTTGCTGCACAAGTTGTGATATTTCGTGCCTGGAGATCAAGTAAACTTTGTGAATATTGTTACATGCATCTCAATTATGTACATGTATTAGTTAACTATCTAATTCTCATAGAAACTTTGAAGTCAACGATCGGGAACGCTGCCGGCCTCGCGGAGTAGCAATGTGCGGCGCTCGCGCTAGGCAAGAGTTTTCCAGAAATCACCTTTTACCCCGCACACCAGACAGACATCGGCGCATGCGCAGCCGGAACTCTGAACTGGTCTACTGAACAACCACGCTGACAGCCACGCCGAAAAACCCCAACCTCGTTCTGGGAAAGCTCTGCCCCCGTGGTTATCTGGAACGCTGGTAACCCTCAAATGATAATGACGCAACTAAAACCAGTTGAGTTCATTCATAAGTCATTCTATATGAATACAGACATAAGGAGGGAAACTTACCAGAAACGAGACTAGAGGAGGTATCTGGGAAATAATCGTACATTAACATGCTCTCGACAACGGTAGTGACTCTCTTCAGCGTAGTCGTCGCCATTGTTCGTGGCCAGTCGAATGAAACCTCGCCCACAGCAGGAGTTGGCAAGCTGACAACTGCTCGCTCGTCCCGGGATGACGGGGATCGGTATACATCAGGTGAATATAAAGTAAAGTGCGATTACATGATCTTCTGTGACTTGAGGAGGGAATATTGCGCGCAGCAAATGAAACTTTGTGTAAGCTGTGAGCTAATCTGCGAGTTATCGAACCCCGCTGATATAGAAGAATGCGCAGAGTACTGTAAAGGTTAGTTCTACTGAAATATTAATGATTGTTGTTGGAATGTATAGTTATAATGGCACCTTGTGTGACACAAGGCGAGGTGTGATGTTCAATCGCTCACACATGCCCCCATACCTATATGCTGTGTGTAGTGGGTTTGTGATGTTCACAGTGTTCGTCGAGTTTCAAAAGAATACATCAGCAAGTATTGCTCCTGCTCCTACTGTGTCCTCGTCAAAGCGACCTCAACACGATGGTGCACAAGGTGTGTTCTGTTTATTGTCACCAACGACAATGTCATTTTTGGTAGATGTCGAGACACAGCCGGGGCATCTGCTGACCTATGTCATTATCGGCAGCGTGCTTGCTATCCTGGTCATCGCATTCTTGGTGACGGCGGCAATATTCTGCCTCCGCCGAATGAAACTCGCCCATCAGAAACGTAAGTCGTAATTAGCCATGTGGTCAAATTCTGTATTCTTTAGCAACTTTCAATACTTGTAGGGATTTTTTTTACAGAAGCTGGGAAAATGAACCGCCTCACGGAACCCCAGATGGAGGCTTGTATTTGGATGTAGCTTAAGAATGCAGGTGACGGGGATGGCGGACAAAAGATGCGGTCCAACAGAAAGATGGCAAGTGATATCATGTTCTGTTTAAGAAAAGAATTCCCCACATGTCAATTAATTTCTTTTATGAAGTAATATAATTAATATCTTGGCCTAGGCATCTAAATCATTCACCAGCCACATGCTGCTATTTTCCTGTGTGATTGGTAATTTAATTCTTACCCTTCAGTGAAAAAATTGTATATAAATATACTAATTGTTAATAAAAAATTTCATGTCTACTTGATTTCAGAAAAAGAACTGAATGAAGAGCTACAGATGACAAGGCTCGCCGCATTTATTGATTATAACGATTTGTCTTCTGAGGAAGAAATTTAATTTTCTTAATAAACTAATAAACTATGAGCGGCTGGTGGGCCGACGGCTCCAAGCTGGTCACGCCACCGGTGGGCCATCGGTGGCTGCCACCGGTGGCCCATCATATATTGTGCTATCTATATATTATATATATATATATATATATATATATATATATATATATATATATATATATATATATATATATATATATATATATATATATATATATATATATATATATATATCAACAAGTTATACTCAATTTATTCAGCGTTTCTAATTACGTGCTGAAATTTGTTTGCTGTGTTTTCCTGATATCCTGTTATATTATGGATATAATTAAGGACACGACGTTGTAGAAAGGCATCAGTAAGTGCATACGGAGGTAATTGTAAGATTAAGTCTATTGCGTATATTACCAGCCCATCTCCGAAATAAACATGATCAATCAAATAATATTCATTGCCATCGTCCTTGCGCAGCCAATGTAGAGGCATAACGCATGGAACTTACGCTCTGTCTAAAACGTTATGGCAGCTATGCTTTGTCCGAACTGGGAATACATTCTATGAACTAATAACCAACGAGAAAGGTGTGTCTGTGGTAAACAGACAAGACCTGATACGAGTGTGTGTAGCCAGGCGGGTTGCGACATTTACAAGACTTAAAATTTTCTTTTATAATTATTCTCAAAAAGGGTATGAATGCAGTGGACCCTTTGTGTCAAAGCTCAAACTGAATTATCTTCTTACAATCATCGCCAGAAAAACATGTTTTTATAGGTGATCCGTGCACAGTCTGTTACTGCGTCGTCGTTCTCTGTTTACCCCGATCGCGGGACTTCGACCCACCAAGCTGATCTATTGATTTTGTGGGTGCTCAAGCACACAAGGAAGTACTTTCCCAAACCACTGGAGAACATTATTTATAGGAATCGGACAAGTGCTGTCCTGTGTTGTCTGCTACTTGTCTGATATAGCGACTACGTATATGTTTACTTCAAGCACTTGAAGGCGACGAGTACCAGTCACAAAAGTCTTGCACAATCCAGACCAATTGGTAAAGGGTAAACATCGATACGTAAAGCTGCAAAGGGAGAACAAATACAATACGCGACCGTGTCGATATACGCGGGAATTCTCAAAGCTTACATTAACAGTTCGTCATTTGTAATCTGTATTGCGTTTTCTGCTACTTGCTACATTGTGCATCCCATTCGTTCTATACTTACGGCACAACAAAAGGCAAACTGAAATGTATTCCATGCTGACATTTAATCTCTTGTCAGAAACTTTATTAGTATAAGCAGGTCATGGACTGACCGCAGAAGGAAGTACGTACCTCAAACAAAGTACGTACTTCGTTCCCAGTACGGCGCACCTCGATTGAGGTACACATGACAGTCGTGCCCCGCCCTCTGCTGTTTTGCATTTTATGACATAATTTACTGAAATGTGATTGGCTTTGAAAGATTTAATTATGCAAATATATTATGGCCTACATTTGGAACCAAATCTGTTGTTGTGAGCGATATCGGGCGTTCACAAGAAGAGTTTTCACTTCCATTATTCGACAGCGACTGCAAGATTTTCGTCGTTCATGGTTAAAATTTTGTACACACTTCAACATGGCAGAGGTAAGGTCTATGTTTTCTTATTTACAAGTATATAATCTTATTAAACATTATATGTTATTCAAAATTCTATGGCATATTAATGAGCTATCGCTAATAATATAACACCCCTGTTGAATGATTTTTCTGAAACAACAGCGTATTGATGCGTTCGTACATAAATCAAAGTATGGTGTACTTCCTTTTGAATTGCTGCCATAGTCTGTTAGCAGATCGTATTCAGATAAAAGAACCACAGGTCGAATGTTGCCTTTCCTGGTGGTGTTGTTATATAAAATAATTTGTTTTAGAAATTTGAAACCTCTTACTTATGAAGTGACATAGCCCCACTCTGACGGTAGTATACATATAAATCAACAAAACGTCGTTCACGACTTGAAGTGACAATGTCAATAATTCCAACCGAATATGATTTAGTCTGTTGGTAGAGGGTGATATAAAAAATCTCACAAGAATTGCTGGGTTGTGTTGTGTACTTTAACATTGATCATAATATGTAATGTTATGTATTTGACTAGACAGTGTCTGAATTACTTTGGGGTTTTTCCAGAATTGAATAGCTATTGTCCATGCCATTTTCAAAACGGTGTGCTTCTGAAAGCCTTCATTCACAATGAGCATGTTTGGAAACTGGAAACCTGGTGTCAAAGAAAAACTGTTGGATTCGGTTGGAAAAAAAGAATCTGTCCATTACACTGCTTAGTTCTGTCAATCGTGCATTGACAGAATAGTGATGAGATGAGTACGTGCAGCCGCCTTCCAACCCGCTGAAAGTTGGTTTCAACTCTCTCAATGAAGAAGCTATTCCTGTGAGGGGAGTAACAGGTCTCGCCGGAACAATACACCCGTCTTTTTTTGTTCTCGTCTATATACTCAACCAGAATATTCCCCTCACACCGCTGAACAAGTTCATTAGACTTTTTGCATATTATCCTCTTCCTCTGTTTCTGCTCTCGCGGCATTCAGTACCATCAAATCTCTGAAAGTTTAAATAATTGTTTTCAATATATTCCATTCCAAACAACAGAGACACAGAGAGAATATTTTATTCTGGATTCCATTATCATGAAAACATAGGTTGGGGCGCATTTTGTGCAGAGTCGAATTTGTAAACGTTATCGCATAAGTCCTTATCTTTGCTTCTTGGCAGGGAAGAGGCTGCTCGAATTAAATCCCGTACGGATAAGGTCAGGTAACCAGCGCTTCTTTGTCTTTCGGAATTAGATTTCAACGACATCACATCGATTTGCTCTCTGTTCCAAACCCCTCCCCCCTTTCCGTTTTCAATGCCAACCCACCTTTTGTACATGCTTTCCTCTAGTTTTGTCATTCAACACTCGGACATTCGGTCTGACAAGACTATGAAGCATAGTAAATTTCAATACAACCTGATCGGTGACCCCGTGATTTTGTGAACGATCCATTCCATATCTGGTAAACCTTAAGTATGCTAAAATGACAATGTTCATTACATATGTAATGATGCTCGTTTCCATCTGTAAAGCCTTAAATAATAACCTAACATCCAATTAAAACAAGAACAAAAGTTTTCAAAAACTCGAACAGAACAGGCCAACAAAAGTATGAAAACTTACTGTTGTGGTATTTTGGGGGGCATTCTGTTCAATATAAAAAAACCTGGCTGCTTTGTTATTCTTTTTGAGAAGACCATTCATTTTTAAGCACAACTGAACACGTATATGAACACTCTCAATCAGACCCGATCGGACAACAAGCGAAATTTGAAACACTCATGATACGGCGTACTTCGATTGGAGTACAAAAATATCAGGTGTGCAAATGGATTGACATGGGGTGTGATGTTATCATCCATAAGTCACAAATATGCCATACAATTTTCACTAAACTATATTTCATATAATCTAGACAAACTATGCTCCGCAAAAAGTAAGTTCTTTACTTTGCCAAACTGATTCAAAAGGATTTTTGTCTCATCAATCTTCGGGAAAGACACTCGATGGCCGCCCTACTAAAGTTTGAAAACGCGTAGAAAAGCCTTCTCCTACACGTGCAATGCTAAATAGGGTCCCAAATCGAGGCTGAGACAAGTAAGGGGGTTTCCACGATTTTATTCAACCATATCTCAGTAAATGATGTCACAATTTTCTAAACAGTTGAGAAAATTAATGTTTATGTATGCATACTTCAAACCAAGTACGCCGTACTGGGAACGAAGTACGTACTTTGTTTGAGGTACGTACTTCCTTCTGCGGTCGTCTTTGACCTGATAAATCTCGCTTACATACACGGTAACATTGTTGACAAGGACAATTAAGGAATGTGATTAAGCGACCTCATATTTCACAAAGCCCCACCTGATGGAACCCAGCAAAGATCCTCGTGCTTGAAAAAATTGCCATGCCCCCCATTTATCCACAAGTGGCGTGAATTATCGACCGAGGACGACGTTCTGTAACATCAAGCTACCTGGGTATTGACATCGTCCATCGAAGATGAATGAGCTTCCTTGTCAATAAACTAGTGTCTGTGTTAGTTTAACTCTTCACCCAGGATATAATTGTCCATACTGTGAAGTTCTGCTATATATCAATCACAAAACTGATCCATGAATTTTTACACGTGTTTATTCTCGAAACGGAGCCGACTATAGCGCCGCCCGGCGAATGCTATCGCAACAAGTGAAAAGTAGTCATTCATTATGTCAATAATGCAGGGATATCACATTCCTCCACACTTAAATCATAACTTCCTTGATATCAGACAAAATGCAAACTATCAATATTGTACGAATGTTACCAATAATAATAATATTAATAATAATCATCAAAATAGCTAAATGTTCAATGGTATCACATCTGTTCGATCAATCGCGTTGGTGGATTACTCCTACGTGTAGGTTGGCGTCCACCATTGATCCGGACAGGCGACACACTTACTTCAGGTTTGGGTGTCTCGACATTGGGTGTAGCAGAGGTTGAAACACTAGGAATTTCAATGATCTGAGATTCAACTGGAATCACTCTAGGTATATGCACTCCAGAATCAGGTAAGTATGGTTTTGCACGTACGTCGTCGTTCGGTGTATCTATAGGCGAGTCCACGGGTAGCGCATCCTCATATGATCCAGATGACGACCGATTACTCTACTGTCCTCTAGTTTCACACGGAATGACAAAGGTCCAGGGTTTGTCAGTTACAGTACCGGCTAGCCTGGGAGAGCCGGATGCAAAGTTCAATGGTACGTGGATGGGTGTGTCGATCATGGTAGTAATTCTGCTTTGATTGAGAAGCAAGAACACGTGTTGTGATGCTGGGACGAATAATATCCAGGCGTGACCTGACTTTACGTTCCATTAACAGTTCTGGTGGTGTTACACCGGTGGTGCTGTGAGGCGTGATTCTATATCGAGCCAGGAAGCGTGACACTTTACTTTCCATAGTTCCTCATTCCATCTTTTTAACACCAGATTTCATAGTCTGCACTGCTCTTTCTGCCAATCCGTTGGTAGCGGGATGCCACCGGCTAGATGTGATATGTTGGATGCCATTTGAGAGAAGAAATTTATGGAATTCCTCACTGGTGAATGATGATCCATTGTCACTCACAATTGTCCTTGGAAGACCATGTATGGCAAAACTTTCAGTTAATTTCTCGATGGTTACAGTTGAGGTGCTCGATGACATGACAGTCAATCCATTTAGAACATGCATCCACTATGATCAGTAGCATTTTACCCATAAATGGACCTGCGTAATCAATATGGAGGCGATCCTAGGGGGTATCGGGCCATTCCTAGGGATGTTGGGGTGCTTCCGGGGGAGGTTTACGATTAGATTGACAACTGTTGCATTCACGCACCACTGACTCAATGTCCATCCTCCTGCTAGCATATGGTTTCAAAGTTCATCCACTTGTAGACCTTCAGGCCAACCTTGTTGGAGTAACTCATAGATCTTACCCAATGTTGGATCTTTCTGAGTCCTTTGTCTAATCAGGTTCACCGATAGAGTAGTCTGATCATTAATATGATTCAATAACAACACAATTTCTCCAGGAGGCTGAGGGTTAATTGGTTAATCTTTCAAAGGAAGTCTGCTCATTGCATCAGCGTTGGCGTTAGCAGATCCAGGTCTATAAACTAGGTGGTAGTCATATGTCCCTAGTATCAGTGACCAGCGTTGAACACGAGGAGACGCCATAACTGGTACAGGCTTAGTTTCCCCTAACAAACCCAACAAAGGTTTATGATCAGTCATAATGGAGAATAAACGCCCCCAAAGATATGGATGAAATTTGCGAACTGCAAATATGACAGCTAAGCCTTCTTTATCAAGCTGAGAGTAGTTTCTCGACAACGCTGAGCGATCTTGAAGCGAAAGCAATTGGCTTTTCTGTACCATCAGGGAATACGTGGGACAGAACGGCCCCAACGCCGTATGGAGATGCGTCACATGAAACAACCACTGGCTGCCCCTGATCATAATGTACCAACAACCGAGATGAATTCAAAAGTTTCTTTGACTTGTTGAATGTAGCTGTTTGAGAATCACCCCACTTTAAAGCAACATCTTTCCTCTGTAGGTGATGAAGTGGAGCGAGCATGGTAGCCAAATCAGGTAGGAATTTACTGTAATAGTAAAGCATGCCCAGGTACGATCTCAACTCAGCTATACAGGTTGGTTGTGGAACTTCTACGATAGCTCTCACTTTGTCGTCAAGAGGATGCAGTCCCGATGCATCAATCTTGTGTCCTAAATATGATACTTCACTGGATAAGAAGGTGCACTTGTCCTTCTCTAGACGGAATCCTGTTGTACAGAGACGTTTGAATACTCTTTCCAGAATCGAGAGATGCTCCTCTCCAGATGGTGCGGATACGTGCACATCCTCCAAGTAGCAACATACACCAGGTAGGTCACCAAGCAAGTTGTCCATACATCGCTGGAAGATTCCCGGACTTAACGAAATGCCAAGCGGTAAACGTTTGTATTGAAACAGTCCACGTGGTGTGTTGACTGTAGTAAACTTCCTGCAATCCGGATGTGGTGTACGCATTACTGAGATCTAGTTTACTGAACTTTTGTCCACCAGAAAGTCTAGCATATAGATCCTCCACACGCGGAATTGGATATGTGTCTGTTTTTGCTTCTGAGTTGACAGTCATCTTATCTTCTTTCCATCGCGTTTAACTACTGGTACAATTGGGGCGGCCCAATCACAATGCTAGACCTTTTCTATTACTCCTTGTGCTTCCAGATTATCAATCTCTTCATTAACACGATCCCTCAGTGCATAGGGAATGTGTCTGGCTTTGAAGAAGCATGGTCTAGCATCAGCAGGTACTTGTAGTTGTGCGGATACTCCTTTAAGCTGACCTAGTGCATCACTAAACAGTTCATCGTACTGTTCTAGCAACTGGTTGATCTTAGATGTACCGTGTACATTGATAGCATGTACCTCGCCCCAGTCGACTTGACATGTTGCAGCCAGTTCCTACCCAGTAGTGTTGGACCATTGCCAGATACCACTAGAATGGGCAGATTCTTTTCCTGTCCATTATGTTTGACTGAGACTTCAATTTCTCCTTCCACTTTGATCTTCTCATTTGTATAGGTGGATAGACTACATCTACTTTTCTTGAGCTGCTTTGACTGGGAAAATTCATCAAATTCTCTCTACTCGTCAGAGTGGCTGACGCTCCTGTGTCAATCTCAATTTCTAGCTCTTTTCCGTTTATCCCCATCACTGCCATTAGTGGAGACGCAGGATCGATCCAGTCACTGACAGAGTAAACAGTATATTGTGATTCTTCCACAATGTCATCGGTGGTAATGGTCTGTAGTGGTTGTTTGGAGATATGATATGTCTTTTGAATTTGACAACCATTTTTCTTTCTACATGCCTTGACAATGTGACCTTTCTTGTGACAGTAGTTACAAATCATATATCTAGCCAAACATTTGCTGCGATGATGTTTTTGCGAGAGGCAACGATAACACTCTTTTTGTTGTTGGGGTGGTTGGAATCATCGCTTCTTATTTCCAAGCTTGGCATAATCTTTCTTGGCTTGCATTTTATGCACCCTATTTCCTGTGGCACCAGGTGTATCATTGATGGCTTGTGATTTGGTGCTTGATGATTGAAGCGCTGCTACACTGATATCTGTGGCTTCATAACTTAAAGCAATGTCCAATGCCTTAGCATATGTCAAGTCAGTCACATCACACAATGCTGTCATTATCCGTTCATGACGAATACCCACCAATATCCGATCTGCCAAATTTTACTCCAATTGATCGCCAAATTTACAATGTTCAGAAAGTCGTTTCAGCTCAGCAATAAAATCAGAAACTGACTGGCCTGGTTCTCTGTAAGACGAGTTAAATTTGGCTCGCTGGATAGTTGCAGATGGTTTTGGACAGAAATGATCAGTTAACAGCTTCACAATATCCGGATAGTTCTTGTCAGTCAATCGACTTGGCTGTACAAGATTCCGAGCAATACGGTATGTTTCAGGTCCCCAACATCTCAACAGAATGGCCAACGTGCGGAAAGGCCAACGTGCTATCTTCACATTTACCTCTTGGCGACCTGCTTCCGTGCAAATCATTTCTAGTAATATGCTAACCGACCAACCTTCATTATTATAATACCTCGAAACTACCTACCGACTTTCTACATACCTTACTATATATCTTCCTGGATTTTAAACTTCCCATCCTCTCCACCGACACCCCTACCAACCTACCTATCACCATTTTCTTGTGTGGTGCTACATTGCATCATATTTTCACCGTGAATTGGTAGTCTTTATGGTCGTAGTGATGAAGACGAGACGTCAATTGAATGGTAACTAGAAAACGGATGTTTATTTCTGAATGTGGGGGTACGGATTCCATATTCCCACAAGTCCCATTACAAATTGCAAAACTGTGGTATGGAGTCACTCTGGTGATGTCCAGAGGCTACGTGCCGTACGGAGTTGGCCTTCCAACTTGGTCCATACGACGGTGACTGTATATTTGCCCGAATACTGACTGTCTTGTGTGTGAGCGGAGCCTGGTATTTATAGGGCAATGGATGTAAGGCATTGGTAGCCAATGTCGAGTGGTATGAGGGCAGCTTGTGCGTATCTGAACATGTTGGCATTTTCCATTATTTATCGCTGATTGGATTATGTAACAAAAGCGGTATCTGTTGACAAGCGCTATAAATTGTAGTGGGACATATTGATAAGGTAAAGTGTTAATTTGGAATAAGGGCCACCAAAACAGAGGTTGTAAATAAAGGTATCTGTATTGTGGCGTGCCTTGCTTGGGTACAATGGCTGACGACGCTTATTACGATATCTTATCAATAAGGGCGGTCGCAATATTGCAACAGCAAATATTCATCATTCATTCAGTCATCGTTTTCGTTGCCGACGATCAGTTGCTATATCGTTGTCTTGTCACCATTACGCAATTGTAGCGGTGACGTGAAGTTCTTCATACACCGTCTTTGGTCGAAATAATTTAATGCACCCCACAATAAGGAGTTGCAAATATCAACCCGCTCGTCTAAGCGCTAGATATGCGGGTCCACTCAGCCAATATCAACCAATCTACTTTGATAAAAATGTTAGTTATCGCATGGTCACGTGGGTGATATGCGGAAAGAACACGAGGACGCGGAGCGTCCGAGTGTCTTTCCCCATATCATCCGCTTACTTATCGCGATGGCACCTACACGCGAGATGGGATAATACCGTGACTTCCCGATGAGCGCTACGCAACCACATTAGCGGCTGGCAAGCAAATAACTCTTGAGAAAACTTTCGTTTTAAGACTTGTTAAGTGTGCGTGATATTAAGAACCTCCGTAGTGTTGCCATCCTAGAGCAGCGGTACTCTGTGAGGGACTATTTCAAGTGAAGTTGTTTCTCGGTGATATATCGACACGGTTGCAGTTATCGCATGACAAACTGTGCGTTTGAGGTGATATGGGAAAAAGACCGAGCTTTTTCTCGAGCTCTTATTGGCTGAAGGTAGGGTGCCATGCGATAATATATAGCACGCACCGTGAGCAGACTTGAACCAAACTTTTGTCACATACAGCCAACGTGTTAAGGACATCGATTTACTCCATTGGTCGTTATTCTGTCTGAAACATATAAGTATTTAAGCAGGGCTGCATACCACAGCCCCACTTAAAGTCGTCAAGAGCTGCTTACAAGCATACAAGCGTAGTCCATACTTGTCTAAGGTATGCTAGTATATCTGCCAGTCTGCTCGCCTGTCTGTCTGTCGATGTATGCAAATATTTATGTATGTATGTAAAAATATTTATTGATATATATGGCTATATATATATATGGCTATATATATGTATATATATATATATATATATATATATATATATATATATATATATATATATATATATATATATATATATATATATATATATATATATATATGTATGTATGTATATATATGTATGTATGTATGTATGTATGTATGTATGTATGTATGTATGTATGTATGTATGTATGTATGTACGTATGTAGGTACGTACGTACGTACGTACGTATGTATGTATGTATAAATGCATACATGTATGTATCTTTTGTGTGTCGGTGTATTTATGTCTTGCGGAAACGCTGAGAGGTTCGTGGGTCATTTTCTGTATATGATATGCTGTATTACCTGCTTGCCTGATTCTTCCGTCCAAGATTACATCGATTCCTTGTTCTTTTTTAACGACTCACTGTATAGCTGCGCCGGCTGTAACGTTGCCACTTATGGATTGCCATACCGGCTATCGTGATTCAAATATATGGCTCTTGTTAACGAGCCATGGTTTGTTTGTCGATGGTCGATCAATGTTAACAAATATTCACACTAGACAATCAGCGAACTGTAAAATGGGTGGGGTTACTGGCTAATATTGTAGGTACAATTATTAGTCATACAAGTATTACTTTCTAAAATTCGGTAATGGTATGTTGCATTGTGTATGAGTAACAAACCTAAATTGTAGGACAAAACCTCTTAGTCATACAAGTATCTTGCATTTCTATGACATGTATTATGTAATGAGTAACAACCACCTATTGGCACCTTCCTCCGACATGATAAACCTCTCGATCGGAACCAATCTTGCATTCGTTATCTGTGGCACAAAACGTGTATAGTTAATTGGTCATCATAATCTCTCGGAAACAGGATGTGAAATCGATATTCTGGTATCATGATGTAGCAAACATATAACATTATCTCTTGCAATTTTTTACGGGATTACAATGTTCTTCTGCAATTGTCGTCAAAACGTTTTACAATAGCAGTTGATCCTGGACGTCATTGCTTGATCCTGGACGTAAACTGTCAAAAAAGCTCGATACATGTTGTCAAAATTGACCATCAAGTAAGAATCGGTTTTCTGATTTGCTTATCATTGACCACAAGTATAAATTCATCTCTGATTACCCCGCATCAAGTGCTCTGATTTGCTTATATCCCAACTCGCATTTTAATTGGAATCACGATATTACCCCGCATTTTAATTGGAATGAGTTACCCCGTCAAAGAACATCGCTGCAGACGATAACCGGGGCGCAGGTGATTGCAAGGTTTTAGCATATCTCCGAAGCTGTGACGAAAATGTTGGCATGATAACGTGAAAAACGAGCAGTTTGAAAGTTAATCAACGAACGCCGAATGCTTGGTTATCAAAAATTCTTTATTAAGCAGCATAAACACCCATACCAATGTATAATGTTCCCGAATTAAAACAAAGGTTTCAATTGTGAATGTGGGGGAGAAGAAGCAGCTGCAGCGATCCATTTAGCAACTTGTAGATATGCATAGATGCAGCACGCTCGGGTTTAGAGACGCTTGGCATCGGGAACCGAGCACATGAGGGCAAAATGCTTTAATTGAACCCAAGCTGGTTAAATTGTAGCGTTTTCTTATCGTATACCAAACATCGATATGTTATGCTACAAGTGGGTAAAATAATCAATACACGACAATGTGGATCAGTGCAGACGTCATTTAAAGAATACATAGACAGCTGCGATCTGAACTACGTTATCGGCGAGTTGATCCTAGTCCTTCTTAACCTAAACTAACACAAACTTAAGCATATCCCATTGTGACGTTTAATACTTTGTCAGCAACTTTTCCAGATAAAAGTGTTCGTGTTAGGTTAACGAAATATGTGATGCAATTTTTACACACCCTATCCACAAGGAGTCATATTCCACTTCAAACAAGAGCCGGAATGATGTGGTTATGTGGGTATGAAAGGTACACATTAATTTTCTGCCAACCTGCTTTCCAATTTAACAGTTATATTAATCTACTTACCAACCTACCTGCCTTGATATGCACCTACCTATCTATTTAATACCTACTTACTTTCCGTCATAACTATCTTTCAAGTTTCCAACAATTCCCATTTTCTCCACCAAAACACCTGCTTATCTACTATCTCCTGTGAGGTGCAACATTCCAATAAGAACTGTCTCATATTTTTACAGCAAATACTTATTATTTATTATTTCATCGTTTTGGATGTTGGTGGCAAATTCCAATATAATGTGACAACTATGTCGTTGTCACGGTGACCTGTAGTTTTTCGTACACGTTATTGTCATTGTTGTCATGGTGATGGAGGCCCATATATGACGCGTCGTTATCGACCTCATCAAAGGGCAGCTTCATAGGGACGTCAACGCAGACTGCGTCATCTGTACAGGGTAAACTTAATGGGTGGAACCGGCCATGTATTATAGAGAAGTCATGGCATCGACAATATATTGAGAGCGTGGTTGTTAACGCATCATTTCACTGAATGCATGCATTCAAACATTTTACCTGGTCCTGCCCGTTGTTGTCGGCTGGTAGCCATAATTAACATCTTGGTAACGTCCTAGTATGTACCATTCTCTGTAACAGGTATAATCAATACGGCTATGAGATGTTTAATGCCCACCTCTAATAAACGCTCTCACTAACATGTGCTTGATATCATGCAATGAACGAGCCTCTGAGTGCTGAGCTCGCCGATGACACTGAGTGGTCACGTGGCCCCTCGTCAATGTCCTCATATTGCACTAGATCCATGCAAAACACAAATAATTAGGTGTTTTTTAGATAAAAAAATCCATCTACTTATACATATCAACTGTACCCATGACAGTCGAGAACAAATTGGTATTGTCTATTATTGATGTCAAAATGTATGTGGTTACCTTGATCATCTCTGAAGCCTTTATTGTTGTCACTGTAATCAGGTCTGTAAGACAATAGCAATTCGTGATCTTAATATGAATGATATTTATCACCGACAAATGGTGTAAAGGAATTCGTAAACGTTACCTCTTTGAACTGTGGTCCTCGCCATCTGTACAAAACAAAATGTGAAGCGTTTGATCTTATTCCCAATAACAACAAATACAATGAAATTGTTTGTAGATTAACAACAGTAGGTCATGAAAGATATGCTGTCCTGCATCATTAACAATGTATCGATAAATAGGGTATATTCGTCAAAACAAATAATCAAGTGGGCGACCGTACTATTTGATGAAGTAATTGTAGAAAGAGACGTGCTACCTTTAGTTGCCTTTTTGCGGTAGTAAACGAATCCACCTGTCGCCAATGCTGCGGCAGCGACCACAGCCAGTACAATACCCACAACAAGTCCTATGTCCACAACATCAGATGTTCGAGGGGGGATGTCCCGAATAGCGTTATCATCATCTGTATTACTTCGATCGTTTAGTCCTGGCTCATACGCCCACAGGTTGAATCTATTATAGGAATAGTCGTCGAATGGCTCGCCTTTTGAGCCTCATAAGTGTAGGTGCCTACATAAGGCGGGATGTTTGTAGCTAATTCTCGCCAGGTAGCTTTAACATTCCTACGTGACCTCTGCGATATGACGTCACAATCCTTCGCTGGGCAGTGAACCAGAGTGAGATGACTGGGCTCTCCAGCCTCAACAACCCAGGTTACTGTTACACGCGTTGCCGAGAAGATGAGATCAACGACCTTGATCACAGGGGAAACTGGGCAGCAGAAGGAAAACGACAGGTACAGTTGCATCATGAAGACGATCTCTGATGGATAAGACATTCAGCAGCTATCGTCCAACAATATTTAACACCAGATAAAATATAGATAGCCATGCCTGTTAGATCATGATTAATGGATGGTAATTATTTAGAAATTTGCCAGTGTAATGAACATATATAAAACCATTTATCTCAGTAATAACCCAACATTCAGTGGAATGATTCATCGCAGTCACTGAGCTCCTGTTGTTGCCATGGTGAGCATTCTCTGCATAAAGCTGCAGCTGATATGTTGTGTTCACCTCAAGGTCACTTAGACTCTCCCTGATGAGGTTACCAACAACTAGGACCTTTATCTCCTCACACGTCTGGTTTACGTCATGTGCTACATAGCACAGCGTGAACGTCTGACTGTCATAGCCGCCTGTGGAGCCGGGCTGCCAGGACACATGGAGGCTTCTGGATGTGTAATCATCCACTTGGAACGCAAGCGGCGTGTGAGGAGCTCCACGCTCCACCAACGAGATGTCAAAGCTCTCTGTGTAGCTCTCCTCCAGTATAATGTTGGTCACTTGACACGCGTAGTTTCCGAAGTCCTCCAACTGAACATCTGTCAGCGTCAGGTTGCGTCCGTCATCAGAGATGCTGACGTTGTCTCTCACTGGCACCCCGTTCATATACCACGTGATGTTCCCCCGGGGTTCCATACACACGTCACAGAGGAGAGTGAAGTTATCCCCGGGAGAGGTGTAGTGTGTAGGGTGGAGAATAGGGCCACCCCAGTGAGCAGGGTCTGTTAGAAAATATGAAACCAGAGCAAATGCAATTGACGAACGGTCAACAGGCATGGGTGTCCTGAATACTTGGATAATAATTGCTTAAGTATGATATAGTGGAACCAAATATGTATAAATCTGAGTTAACGCTTACAGTGAGTAATAAGTCTGACTGGCGTGGACATGTTTGACACCTCCTCAACATTGTGCGCCTCACATTGGTATTGTCCGTCATACATGGTGATGTTGTCACAGGTAAAATATGCTCCTCCTTTGGCCCTCATCAGGTAGGACCTCCATCCCTACTTAAGGTCATAAAAGTATTCACCAGCCTCCACATTTTTCTCTTCAATGAAATCCTCCTCGTCGACTTGATCTCCATTATGGTACCAGTTAAAATCTACCTCTGGTTTACCGGCGCCCTGACAGGACAGATAAGTATTCTTGCCGTTATAGAGAACTACCACAGTGCCTGATGGCTCAGACGGCTGCACCAAGTAGGGGGATACTGGAAAAGTAACAGTCAATACCGCTATTTATGGTACAAGGTCGGACTAAATACCAGTGTATCAAAGATTTAAATACAGATGCTCGGATGCAATTAATGTGCGGAATGACCGAGGATATTATCTCTCATATCAATCTCATACCCCCCCACCCCCAACCTCTTCCCCAAACCCCTGCTCCCAATGAGACTTACCATTCACGGTGAGATATACAGGCTGCGAGGCATCTCCTCTGATGTAACCTCCCACAGGATGGTTGGTACCATAACACGTGTACTCCCCTTCCTGAGTCACACTTGTCACATCAAATTTAACATGGCTGCTGTTGTTATCACCCAACGTCTCGTTTCCAAACAACCAGGTGTACTCTGTCACAGTCGGGTTTACGTCGGTGCCGTCAGGTCTAGGTGTAAACGAGCACGTCCTGGTGGCCGTCCGGCCAGCGTAAACCACGTCATCAGCTAACAACAGAGTAGGTGCGCCAGGACCGTCTGGTTCACGGAATAAAAATACATAAAGCTCTTACAAATAGCATGATAACGAAACACAACCTCAGAGAAGCATGTATTCGATAATGACCTGCATTTTCATGATATATGGAACCACTCGCATATTTCTTCGCCAGATGGTTTTGTTTAAATAGTCCAGGAGCCGATGGAGTTTTGTTTAGCATTGCAAGTACAAAAGGTTTGAGGCATGCAACATGTTGATTAGGGTCAATGTACAATCAAATGGCCATTCTTTAGTTTCCACGCCTGTACCAACTCTAGGGGGAGCCACTCAAAATATCCCAAATTTAGATTTAATTAGCATAACTGAGTACATGTATGAAACCAATGATAAAATGTTCATTTTTAGGGTCTAAATAAAGATCCATCTTTCTTAACCCTCAACTCCTGTACTTAATCCATTTAAGAAAGCCACTAATTAGCGCTAATTAGCAATTTAATTAGCATAATTGAGTGCATCAACGAAACCTTCGCTAATGGATTTGGTAGGTTCACCCAACTAAGAAAAGTGGATTCTTAAGTGCCAAAACCTGTACCGTGACCCCTTAAGAAGGGGTCAAAGGTCAGGGTCAGTTCAACCAGGGCTATAATTAGCATAACTGAGTACATGTATGAAACCAATGCTGAAATGTTCATTTTTAGGTTGTAAATGAAGATCCATCTTTCTTAACCTGCAACTCCTGTACTTAATCCATTTAAGAAAGCCACTAATTAGCGCTAATTAGCAATTTAATTAGCATAATTGAGTACATCAACGAAACCTTCGCTAATGGATTTGGTAGGTTCACCCAACTAAGAAAAGTGGATTCTTAAGTGCCAAAACCTGTACCGTGACCCCTTAAGAAGGGGTCAAAGGGGAAGATCGAAAGAACTCGACAGTTTTTGTGTTCAGGTACATAGATTTTAATTAAAATTCTAGTATCTATGATTTTTTTACTGAAAAGACAAACAATGAGAAACTACATCACTAGTGACTCATGCAACATACTGTAAGTTGTTGGACTTGCTGATCGATTTTGACCATAATGAAGGGTGATTGGGGTATACACACACATGAAGTGACTTCCTGAAATAGAGAGACTTGCATCTCCCATGCTAATGACTGAATTCTTGTCCCCTTAAAACATTTTGCAAAGAAACTTACATGCATGTTTTGATTGCATTGACAGACTATGGAGTAATATGTCAATTTCTGCTTTTCAGTTTGAAATTAAAATTCCCAATGATTCGAAATTTCAACCAGAAAAATGCAGAAATTCGCCTTATTTTCTTCATTGCAGGCCGAGCTGATTCCACAGTGTTGATTAGCAATGCACCATATTTTGAATATTAACCCAAACATTATCCAGTTACATACATGCTACATCGAATTTATTGTCTTTGAAAAATTTGGCTATATACATGTTGTAGGCCTATGTCTTCAACAAACAGGAGAACTGGGCATGCAGTGCTCATCACCAGTACAGAGAAACATCTCAAGTGCTACATCTACATGATTGTACTCATTTTAAGTTGGGTAAATAGTGTATATTCAAAGTAAGGTCTATGCCAAAAGACAATGATTGTGGCATACAAAGTAACGAAAAGAATTATTCCATTTTCCCCAAATATCACTAGGAAGGCAAGCATTTCCGTGAAACATCATTTTTATCACTGAGTTTCCTTTTGGTTGAATGCGGTCAAAGCAAATGATGCAAAGCCATGCTTCTGAAATACACGGCTAGCCTCATCATTAAGAACTACAGATTATTTTTTGTGTATCATGAATGTAAATAACGAGCAATTTAGCTGCCATTGCAGGGGTCAAAGTGGAACAAGGTGTTAAAGGTCACAGGCAGCATAAGTTTTTCCCCACTTGCACCTAATCCTCTTCTTCTGTCCAGTCTGACTCATCATCAGAAGAGATTGTCATGTCTACATCTTCAGCGTTTTCATCATCATCATTGACGACCTCGCCTTGTTCCGGAATAAGGGTACCTGGCATCTGGGGTCCTTATTGGCATGTAACATCCATTTTCGAGATCCCAACCATTTGATGCATCTGGGTGTTGTTGGATTTCAGCAGAATCTGCCTTTGCCCACATTTTTGCAACAAATGCAGCTCGTTTCAAATGCACATTCAGCTCTGCCTCACAAGGGGGAATGGCACTAGCATTTATTCCTTTCAACCTTTCCAATGGATTCTTTGACAAGGACTTTGGTCCATAGCCTTTTTCAAACATCTTGAACCTATGTTCATTTAATGTCAACTTGGTGTTTTCCTTGGCTCCGTACATAGTTGTGGTGAACGTTTGAAGTGTCATCTGGGTTCTTAGACTCTGTTGTTTGTCTGTTGCTAGGCCGTGGAAAGCTTTTTGGGCTTCCTTGTTCTTTTCCAACTTGGCCAATGGTCTGACCTTTCCTTTGCGACAAATGCGCTGGTGTAGTCACACCCAGTAAATGCATGGAATCCTGGTAGTGCAGCGCATATCTGAGGTCCGAGTACTTCATGAATGTTGGTGATGCTAATGTATCTCCGGTTGTTCTTGGATGACGTTCCAACATCCATCCACGTTCCAACATCCATCCATATTGGCGACTTGAACTTGTTGCAGTGATACAACAAGATGACTGCTATATCTGTGTCTGATGCCCGAACGACTATGGCTCCTTGTTTTCTGTCATCATCCACTACCTTGGCATGAAGAACTATCTTGGTGTCAGCCTCTTCATGGTTGTTCCTGCAATCGTCATCAGAATCGTGTTCGAGAATGCCGTTGGCAACATAATAATGATGGGTCTCCCCTGGGATGTCAAGATGTAGCTGACAGTCACCTAGTATTGGTCGATATGCCTTGTTTTGCCACTCCTTCGCCAGGAACTTGAGAAGCTGTGTCTTGAATGATCTCGATTTCAGCGCTTTCTCCATGTCCTTAGGTCGTTTTTGTTCAGGACCAGTAATGGCGAACTCCCGTTCATCTATGCCCCTCCTTCCTCTTTCTGTGTCTTTTAGGGATGGCTGAGGGTAATCATCAAAGATAAGATGGACTTCTTTTTTGCACAACGCAACTGTCTGGATTAAAATACTTCTTGCGAGGCCTCCATAGGTAGCTGGTAGATTCGGAGGAAGTGTATGAAGGAGGAATTGGCCATCAATAATGCAGGCTCTGGTCAATCCAGGACTGGCATCTCCATGAACCTTCGACTCAAGCAGGTTGAAGAGGGCACTCTTGTCTGTTTTCGCCATTGTCCCATCTGTGCTACACATGGACAAAGGGACTGGAGTGAGTGGGAATTCGAAAATGAAAGGCAAGTCCAGATTCCGTTTCGTTGCAAGTATTACGAGGCGGCCCATTAGATCTATTGTACCCTTGAGTTCTGTTATTCGTTCGTCCTCTGCTTTATGGTTTCTTGCACTATCATCGGTAAAGGTCTTAAGTTTTGCCTTGGTTATCTTCTCTTCAAATCTCTTTGCGTCAGCTATGCAGGTGTCCAGGAAATCTTGATGTCGTGCCTGACCGGTCTCTGGTATTTTCAACAGACTTTCACTGATCTCATGGCTGGTGGCCTTCCCTGTGTTGATGTTGAAGAGTTTGTCTTTTGATTCAGATTCTTTATCCATCTCAAAGGGGTTACAGGAATCTTGTATGTGTTTCATGACTTTCAAGTCTGAAATGTCACGTTCAATTCTTGAAGGTCGAAGCTCAGCTGCAACATCGTCCTTTTCAATCAATCCCGCCATCTCCTGCACTAGACTTGTAAATGAGGCACGAGTAGATTTTGTGATCATCCAGCGCAGACGAGCAGAGTAACTGTTTGTGGCAGTGAGCCGAGATGCTGCATCAGCGTTGACCGTCTGTTCCAATGTAAGATCCACAGGCACACGGCTGAAAGCATGTTCAGTTCTGCGGATGGTAAATGTTCCTTCATTAAGGATCTTTCTAAGTCCAGGGTGTGAATCATCGATATTCATTAAGTCAAGTTGGAACTTCGTCAGCCAACGGGAGTAGTTTACATGGTTTGTGGCAAAGAAGAGGCCTATCAAGGGTGTCAATGAGTAGATGTAGAGGTCAATATCATTGGTTCTGGTTGCCCTTTCTAGAGTGTGATACAGACGAATGTAATCAATGTACATCATCCAGAACTGGGCGGTGCAGCCATGTACTCCAGATCTTGTTTCGTCCGAGTACTTGGTATAGGCAGCAGAAGCAGTGATGAAGACATCTGATTCGCCCACAGATTTAAGTGCAGTGTCTGAATGACTCGCAATGTTCATGAGTTCCTCAAGCTCGTCTTTTTCTTCGTATGTCTTCAGAAATGTCTTGAAATGCAGGATTTCAAAAGAAAGGGCCAATATTGGATGGAGCCGTTTGCACCGATTAAAATGCTTGCCAGACAGAAAGCCATTCAATGAACCAGGGGCAAGAACATCTGTGTCTGTGAGCATGTCAGGTCCTCCAGAATCTGAGATGATCTTCCCAATGGCCTTAAAGAAGGCCATCTCAATATGAAATGTTCCAGGCATGACAAGCACGTTATCGAATCTGGGTTTTTCTGTGGCCTGAATTTGCATTGCAGGTTTTGCAGCATTTAAGTCGTATGATACAACTGCAAACTGTTGCTCTCACACTCCTTTGCACATCTTTGGGCTGTGGTGAGGGTTTCCTGAATCACATCAAGACTGGTGATTGGCTGGCGTAAGTTCGGCATGTAGCGGACCTCTTGCTTTGGTAAGTTGTCTTGGTACCTGCTGGCATTGAATCCGACCCACATTGGAATTTTGCCTACATTAAGAGCATGGCTCATCATCCAGACCAAATCTAAGTTTTTAGCAGCTGCACTGACATCTTGAAGGTTGTAAACATCTGTCTTTTTGTAGCTGAATACATTCATTTTTGGTTTCATCCTATAAGGAACAAGGAGTACATCTTCGGTCTCCAACGACCTCTTCCTGTTCTTTCTGCTACCTGGTACTGACGGCAATTCTGTGTTGGCTTCAACAGGTTGGGCTATTTCAGATGCAGTTGGGATATTCTGATACATAATACCCATTGTGTCATGCAATGTATCTGCCCCGGATAAGGTGTTAGTCAGCTCGTCGAAATTGTCAAATGCAAGGCCCATAGGTTGCCCTTTAAGTGTGCCATCTGGACAGGCAAGCTGTCTCTCTTGTAGTTGCTCAGCAGTTTCAGTTTCCAACTCCTCCAGGCAGTTGTAATTTATGCAATGGCCAAACCGATTCAACACCTGCACAACCTTTTTGCTACCTGTGACAGATTTTATTGCAACTCCCAGAGCCACTTGCTTAGCAGGCTTGACCGTATCCTTTCTGGCAATGAACAGTGCATCATCACAGGATGACCTAACCCGACGCATTGCTTGCTGTGTGCAATTCTTTGGATTTTGCCCACAATATAAGCTGGTGAAGAACGTTGAGAGCAGGGGTGGTGGGATTACATCGCCTTCTTTTAGGTCATCCAAAGAAGGATTTTCTGGCAAATCCTTCTTTGGTACACTGAGTATGTGCTTTCGGAGTATGAGTGCTGCCTTGGTTACTATACGTTCATCATCAGAGGCATAGTCATAGGCAACACGTACTGCATCGTCAGCTGTTTCAGAATTGTACAGGATCAATCCCAATTTTTTCCCAAAAGGAGAATGAAACTTAAGCTTGTTACCAAACCTTTTAGACAAGTTTCGCATGAGGTTTTGAGCACTACTGAGAGGTGTTTCTGAGGAGATTGCACATAAGTCCAAATACCTAGCATATACAGATGTCAGAAGTTCAGGTCTTTGGTTGACTATGATGGACTGTTCTACATATCCTTGAATGTCAAGAATTGCGGATGGACAGGCATGCACATCTGTACAAGCGTCAACACTTTCCTTGACACTATTATTAGCTCTTGCAGCAGACATCAGGTACGCATTTTTACAGGAATGATGATATTTCACTTCTTTTGCAACAAGATCGATACCACTGATTTTCGACAGGATCTTTGAGTCATTCAAAGTCAAAGCCGCTTCTTGAATGCTTTGGCTAGCTTCGAGTGTTTCACAAGCACCAGCAACTTCATGCAGACCTTTCTTGCGTTTTTTTGAGTTTCCACAAAACAAACAGTTTGGTGGAAATATCCCTGAAGTTGATGGCTTTTCTTCAACTGAAGCAGAGCGTAGATGCTGAATCCTGCTCTTAGCAGTGTCAGCGTCATCTGAAGGAGTACTAGTAGTTGGAGCTGCTGTGAAGTTTTTTTGTAGCAGATGGAATGATAGCCATCTGTTTCTCCAGGTTGCTCAGGCAGATTAACAATAACACCATGGTACACTGAAGTCTCAAAGTTTCGTTTGTTACCTCGGATTACTTTAACGTCTTGTACCTTTGCCCACTGTTGCTCACCAAATGCTAAAACGTCACAGCGAATCCGCTTGGCAGGGTTCTGCTGAGGCTTACATAGGATACAACGTCGTGGATGATTCGTTGTTGTGTCAGAACGTGTGGTTTCTGGTGTAGGAGTTCTAGGAAGCCATTCAGGATCAGTAGCGTTCTCCATGCTGAGGACCCTGAAAATGATGCCACGCATTCATTAGTCTTTTGGTACTGTAAAATCGTGCAGGTCCAACTGCTACAAACCTGGGACTCGGGGACGAGACCTGTATGTTTTAAAGGGTGACAGGCAGTACAATTCAGTAACAGCTGGCTACAGGGCCAACATACATAGCTACCCCTGCATCAGCGTGTAGAGGATGGCGGCAAGACCACAAGACAGTTGTCACAGTATGAGGTATAAAACTGAATTACGGCATCATAAATGCAGTTTCCTGGTAATGTAATTATTTGTTTTTCAGGTCCCATTTCAGGGATGCTCCTTTACATGAAGCTTAACTTCTTGCATGCCTGTTAATTGGCCCCTGCATGTAGTCATTCCACGGGACAGGGGGAAGAGTAAGGGGCCTCAAATCAGAGACATTAGGCCTTGATAAAATATTACACATTATGTACTCACCTTTCACAACTGTTTAAAATCACAAATGGAGTTGGAAGTCTTCATCGTTATCTATCGAGGAAATTTGGCAAGAAAATTGCGGACACAGTTTCATAGGACACAAGTGTTCTCCACATAAACCATCCAGATGCACTGACCACACATTTCCAATGTTTATCTTTAGCTGGCACTGGCTCCAATACAGTATGGATTCATAATTATGCTACATTTAAGTCATCCTGGCCCCCAGTCCTCTCACTGTTCATGCCTCTGTTACTCCAGTTTCAGCCCTGGCCAATCCCACGCCAATCGGTGAACTGACAGTCGGGGATACTAAATGTGTCCAATCAGAGCGCTCATCGCTCAATTACTGCATAAATATCAGAGTTGTACTAACAAGGGGAGGGCACCTCAATATAAACAATGTTGCGATGGCCGTAGTAGAGTCATCATCGTGTAACTGATAGGTTGTTATTTTTAGACCTGACAGTGTTATACAAGGAAGCATCGATGTTTGTAGCTATTCCATCCATGGTACTTCTCCATTTGTTATTTATATATACTGCGCTCATTTCTGGGATTAGTGAGCGATATTTGTACATGGTTACGATGAAAACAGAATATTGTAATAAATGGATGTAATAGGGGCTTTTGGTGGATATTTCATTGCATCTTTGAAGGTAGAAATTATGAAGGATGACATCGGGCCAGTGGACAAGAGCAATTTATGGATCAACAATAAAAGTTCACTGAATGGCTCGGGAATAGCCAGGGCTTGAACGGGAGTAACGTAGGCATGAACCGTGAGAGGTCTGGGGGTCAGGATGCATTTAAGTAGGTCATGAGATAATCTGTAGGCTTTGGTTTCAGTTACCACCCTGTTAACTAATCACAGGTTTTTCCTTTATTGAGAATGCGATGAGTAATACCAAGGGATAAAAACTGCTTGTACTAGCCCCTGCAAAGTTCTGATTTATAATGAAGCCACATGTAGGCCTACAAGTATGCTTCATATCCATAGGTTTACAATGTACAGATGGGGATCTAAAGACTTCTTAAGGGGTCACGGTACAGGTTTTGGCACTTAAGAATCCACTTTTCTTAGTTGGGTGAACCTACCAAATCCATTAGCGAAGGTTTCGTTGATGTACTCAATTATGCTAATTAAATTGCTAATTAGCGCTAGTTAGTGGCTTTCTTAAATGGATTAAGTACAGGAGTTGCAGGTTAAGAAAGATGGATCTTCATTTACAACCTAAAAATGAACATTTCAGCATTGGTTTCATACATGTACTCAGTTATGCTAAATATAGCCCTGGTTGAACTGACCCTGACCTTTGACCCCTTCTTAAGGGGTCACGGTACAGGTTTTGGCACTTAAGAATCCACTTTTCTTAGTTGGGTGAACCTACCAAATCCATTAGCGAAGGTTTCGTTGATGCACTCAATTATGCTAATTAAATTGCTAATTAGCGCTAATTAGTGGCTTTCTTAAATGGATTAAGTACAGGAGTTGAGGGTTAAGAAAGATGGATCTTTTTTTAGACCCTAAAAATGAACATTTTATCATTGGTTTCATACATGTACTCAGTTATGCTAATTAAATCTAAATTTGGGATATTTTGAGTGGCTCCCCCTAGAGTTGGTACAGGCGTGGAAACTTAAGAATGGCCATTTGATTGTACATTGACCCTAATCAACATGTTGCATGCCTCAAACCTTTTGTACTTGCAATGCTAAACAAAACTCCATCGGCTCCTGGTTTAAAACGTTATATATAAATGCGAAATTTACATGTTTAAGCCTACCGGCCCTGGGTTATTACGCCTTGTCTGTTGGAATATCTAACAGTAAATATATGCATTCCATGAATATCAATGAATATCAAATCCGCTTACACTGAACATTGATGAAGACTTCCCACAGCTTTGTTCCACCAAACCTATTGTTTCCTGCACATGACACCAAACCGCTGCCTTTTTTTTTCTCCGGTCATGTGAGGTCACCGCCCAAACCAATTCCTGTCCAGAACGAGTCAGAAAATCGCAGTCACCATTTGCCTCATAACTCAAATCAACCACGTCGAATATCTGGTCATTGAACCCTTCCCATTTCACTTCTGGAGCCGGCTTGGCATTGTAGTCACATCGCAACACAAATGTATCATTGTCATAGCGTACATAGACATGCGCAGTGTCATTGTTTTCTATTTCTGATGTAACTGGAACAAAACAATTCAAACATGTAAGTTTCAATTCTATTTACGTTTGCAAAGGCGTGTTTTTGTACTTAAAGAGAGCATTTGCTGGAATTGAACTAACCTAATAGCGTCAAGTTAATGCTTTGTCCGCTAGCGGTACCAATGCTGTTTGTCAGTGCACACGTATAGACGTTATCAAGACACAGGCTGTTTCCTGCTTAACGATAGACTCAAGTTTTGTGATTTTGGATCCCAATCGTCAATGGGATGAACTGTGTGGCGTGTCCAGGTGTAATTGTAGTCAGCAGGGTTTCCACGATCATCGTCAGTCACGACACACGCAATCTCAATCAACTGCTCCTCGTTTGTGACGACGACAGGCGGAGTGAATGTGTACAGCAGAGTCGAACTTAGTGGCGGAACTGAAACCATCGTGGTTACTGTTGGCATCAGGACGCTGACGAACTATAAACATAATGGCAATGGATATATTATGGTAGCAAGTTATCCTGTATGAGTCCACGTTAAAATCAACCAGCAGTGGTTGGCAACAAAGAACCTACATAAAACATTTATATCAGCAGATTGTTTGTTTGATCCAATCTCGTTGAAGCAGCTGCAAAGGATTCTTCCACTAAATATACAGCAGTTTGTATGGTCAGATTTCGTTAAACAATTATGACGCTATCTGATTCGGTTTGCCGGTAGATGTCAGGGTTGAACTGTTGCCAGGACGCCGTAGCCTCTGGTCGGGCGCTGCAGCGACATGGGATGCTGATGGTCTCATTGTGATGTATGTCTTTTTGTTGAGCAGACGGTTGATCAACTGTGGGTATCACTGGAACGTATAATGTAAGCCAGTTATCATTCTCCATTGTTTCAATGTACCTCACTGATTAGATGAGATTCATAAAACATGAAAATACCTCTACTTTGAGCAAGAATGAAATGCTTCTGTAATAATACATATTTGCATGTAACGTATAGCCAAAAACATCCTATTGACGCTTAAATTCACAATACTTTAAACCGGTTACATTGAAGTTTCGATGTGAGTTGTACTGCCCAAACATTCACATTGAATCGCAAGGACACGAAAACAAACATTCCGATAATGAGAATGAGGGAAACCAGATGCATCTGTACTGAATAAACGTTCATAAATTATTTGCGGAAGAGAACTGGGCTTCAATTGGTTTACTTTGTATTACCCTTCCACGATGAAATTTGATCTCCAACTCAAATGGATCCGGTTCACTTGGGGCAGTGGTAAAATGCACTTTGACCCACCGCATTCGATCCCTAAGAGTGACAACCTGTTTAACTACTCGTTATTCGGAATATCACGTTAAATGGAGTCACGTTAAATGTAGCCGACCCGTAGTCGTAATGTGTTAAGACTTCGTGTTTGACCTTCGTCCAAACGACGTGGGTTTCGAAATTAGGGGGACATGTATGTGCCTAGTGGGCGCTGGCCCTCAAGAGGTGCTGTCGAAGCATCGTAATTATCCTCGCCCACCAACGACGCGACATCCCGTCGAAGTTGCAAATGATGTATTACCCAAGTAGCACATTACATTACTTTCCCCAGCATGTAGAGGCAAAACCTTAATGACACAAAATAAATTGTAATATCACTGTCAAACTACACGCAGAGTGCTAATTGTTAATTGATCGTGACTTACTCCAGACTTTGACGGTCACAAAGTCAGGCTGACCGTTGCCTGCCACGTTTCCCGGGAGACAGCTGTAGACGTCGTCGTATTCTACTGAGTCTATGGATAACGTCAGACGTCCGTCCTCTGAAGAGTTCCCAGTTACTTCCTGACCAGACCACCTGATCCATTCAAACGTTCCGTTAGGGTTACCAGTATCAGGCAAGGAACAAATCAGCTCTGTTGCATTATGAAGCCCTCACTAAAAATCATAACGTGCACTTCATGTGTTGGATGGTGGTTAAGAATAAAGACAGTTCTGTTCCGGTCTACACGGTGTCGTCCTCGTGTGTGTGTTTCTCAATATAGTTATTTGGACATAACATAACATGGTGGCAGCAAGTGAGATCTAAAACGACCCATAGTGATTAAAAACAGTGTTTTTATCTTCCGCTAGTCAGCAGTGGAAACGACTGTCGTCTTGAGGTCAGTGACACCGGATTTCAGTGAACCGAGCAATTCACCTCCTCAAGGCTCAACGACCCCGCTCAAACGCACATGGTCGGCGACGGATTGTGTGACTGTGGTGTTGGAATGTCAAGCAACAAAACGAGCGCAAAGTGCAAATCGCAAGTAAGCTTCTACATGTGACAATATCAGGTCTAGTGATCGTGTTGGACGTTGTGGTAAATAATTGCATCGCGTCAGTGACAGTGTGCAGTTTATCGCCCGCCAAATCATGTCGGAATCAAACCCAGCAGCAAGCGTGCAGTACGTGCACTCAAACGATCTAGCCGGTATCAAGTTGCCCTCATTCAACTGGGACAGTGACGATTTGCCTCATCAGTTTCGCTCATTCAAGCGTTATTGTGAACTGTTGTTGTCGACTCCTACGTACAGTAACAAAACAGGTCACGAAATTGTTAACTACATCCTACTTTGGTTGGGACCCAATGCTTTAGAAGTCTACGACAACTGGTCTCATCTGACAGTAGAGCAGAAGAAAACGCCAGAGTCAGTGTGGCAGGCATTCCAAGACTATTTTGAGCCCAAGGCTAACTATAGACTTGCCCGTTTTCAATTTCGCGACATTCGTCAACAGTCAGCTGAGCCCATTGACACCTTTACAACTCGTCTTAAGGTGCAAGCACGGAAGTGTAAATTCGAGGCTGCTCTCGAGGACATGCTGATCGACCAAATCATTATTGGCACTGTGCACAACCCCGTTCGTAAAAAGCTACTAGACCACGATCCAGAGAAGTTGACACTTGACAAAGTTCTTGACTGTGCTCGAACATACGAAGCCACACAACAACAACTCAATCAGTTTGGGCAGGCTACGAAGGTGGATAGCATCCATCAAAAGCGAAACAACCAAAGGAAAGGACCGATTCCACATGCTGAATCGACCTCAAGGAACACATGCCACTTTTGTGGTGGGACTAGACACCGTCGGGAGGAATGTCCCGCTCGCGACCAGAAATGCAATAAATGCTTAAAAGTTGGTCATTGGGGAAAAGTTTGTCGCAGTACTGCTGCACACAGTTCTACGCAAGGACATCGCAGTGGCTCAATAAAGTACAGTACTTCAAAGTATAACAAACAGAAGCAGAAGCCTGATGTACACTCTGTTTGTGTTGAGAATAAGGATGACCCACAGTTTGAACAGTGCACATTCGACACTCTCTCCATTTCAACAGTAAGCCGGGACAAAGCATTTGCAATCTTGTGCATTGAGGCATACCCCAACAAGAAGACAAATCTACGAGGTAAAGTGGATACAGGTGCTCAAGGGAATATCCTGCCTCTGCGAACGTTCCGCAATATATACCCATCGCATGTAAATGAAGACGGACTGCCAACAACCTTAGTTAAAAGTGACGCCAAACTCACTGCATACAATGGCACTCCGATTCGTCAGTACGGTACACTTACCATCCCGTGTCGTTACGCGGACAGCCAGTGGCAAGCAACAAAATTTTATGTAACTGACACACCAGGTCCTGTAATTTTTGGATTGGAAACTTGCGA
The DNA here is from genome assembly GCA_034190875.2 of Urechis unicinctus. Lineage (NCBI taxonomy): Eukaryota > Metazoa > Annelida > Polychaeta > Xenopneusta > Urechidae > Urechis > Urechis unicinctus. The sequence goes on along the minus strand of CM067347.1, from coordinate 57,068,553 downwards.
AGCTCTCAGTCTGGTGACCATGAACTGTACCATATCTCTCCAGACTGACACTGCAAACCTTGGAAAGCTGAGTGACGTCAAGTCCATGTACCCTGACCGATTCACAGGCTTGGGTAAATTCAAAGGAGAGCATTCACTAATCCTCAAGGAGGATGCTTGTCCTGTAATCCATGCGCCAAGAAGAGCTCCAATCCAGCTCCAATCTCAAATCCGCTCTGAGCTTGACAGAATGCTGGACCTAGATGTCATCCGCCCAGTGAGTGAACCTACAGACTGGGTCTCGAGCATAACATATGTTCAAAAACCAAACGGGTCTCTCCGCATTTGTTTGGATCCGAAAGACATCAATAAGGCGCTAAAGAGGGGTCAGCACCGCACCCCCACACTTGAAGAGGTCACACACAGACTCAAGGGCGCCAAAGTGTTTAGCAAACTGGATGCCAAGTCCGGCTATTGGAGCGTGCAGTTAGATGATGCCAGTCAACACCTCACTACGTTCAACAGTCCATTTGGAAGGTTCTGTTTCCAAAGGCTCCCATTCGGCTTGAAAACTAGCCAAGACGTCTTCCAAAAGGCAATGGATCAGATACTCGATGGACTGCCTGGCGTCATATCCATTGCAGATGACATCACTGTGTTCGGTGTTGACCAAGCTGATCACAACCGCAATCTCCATCAGTTGATGGAACGTGCTCGCAAATGTGGTCTTGTCTTCAATGCAGAGAAATGTAAAATCAACCAAGACGAAGTATGCTTCTTCGGCAACATCTACGGGGAGTCAGGGGTCAAGCCTGATCCAGCAAAGTGCAGGCTATCATCGACCTGAAGCCCCCAGCAAACGTCTCAGAACTCCAGTCATTCCTTGGAATGGTCACATACCTTGCTCCGTATATCCCTAAGCTGAGTAACGTTACAGGACCATTGAGACAGCTACTACAGAAGGACTCTGAATTCCAGTGGCATCCAGAGCATCAAGCAGTTTTCAGCCAACTCAAACAGCTCATTAGTAGAGCTGGATTGCTCTCATACTTTGATCCAACCAAGCCAGCTGTATTGCAAGTTGATGCGAGTCAAGAAGCCCTCGGCGCCGCACTCATTCAAGATGGTCACCCAATCTCGTTTGCCTCAAAAAGTTTGTCTGACACCGAAAAGCGGTACGCAAACATAGAAAGAGAGCTACTTGCATGTGTATTTGGAGCAGAACGCTTTCACACATATTTGTACGGCAAACCATTTACCATCGAGTCAGATCACCGTCCACTGGAGATGATCTCAGCCAAAGCACTCACATCTGCCCCAGCCCGTTTGCAGCGTATGCTGTTGAGGTTGCAACGCTATGACTACGAGATAAAATACAGACCTGGCAAAGAGATGATTCTAGCGGACAGCCTTTCTCGACTCCCAAAGTCTAGTGCTGATGAGCACATTGAACTGAATATTAAGGTATGCTTCGTTCAATTCAGCAACAGACGACTCGATGAGCTTCGTGAAGCAATAACAAATGACGAGACACTCAATCGCCTGTCAAAATACATTATCCAAGGATTTCCCGGACGCCAAAGAGACGTCCACCACAGCATTCATCCTTATTGGCCTTTCCGAGACGAACTAAGCATTGAAAATGGTCTCATTCTGAAGGGAAGTCAACTGCTGATCCCAGAGATCCTCCATGACCAATATCTAACTGACATCCACACTGGTCACCAAGGGATTATCCGCTGTCAGATGCGCGCTAGAGGTAGCGTGTACTGGCCCGGGATCAACTCTGACATCGAGGGCATAATATCACAATGCGCCATTTGTCAAAAGCACCAGGCATCGCAGAGTAAAGAGCCAATGGAACCCGTTATTACAACCGTTCCACCATATCCCTGGCATACAATTGGCTCAGATCTCTTCACACTGAATGATGAGAACTATCTCATCATAGCAGACTACCACTCGAAATACCCGATTGTTGAATGCCTTGGACGTGACACTTCCAGCCGTCACGTAGCTGCTATTACCAGTCATGTATTTTCAATGTTTGGTTGTCCAGACACCATCATCTCGGACAACGGTCCACAGTTTATAGGCAGTGCTTACCAGGCAATGACAAACAACTATGGAATAGCTCATGTCACCAGCTCCCCTCACCATCCTCGTTCACACGGTTTTATTGAACGCATGGTCCGGAGCATGAAAGCCCTCATTAAAAAGTCACCTGAGGAAACCGACAAAGCTATTCTTGTGTATCGAACAACCCCTTTAGGCCCTAAAATCCCCTCACCAGCTGAACTCATTTTCCAAAGGAAAATTAACTTCAACCTACCAGTCTACCATCAAGGCAACGCCCATGACATAACTGCAGCTAGACAGCTAGCCCATCAGAAATCTGAAATGCGTTACAACAGCCAGAGCAAAACCCTTGATGAGCTTGACATCAACCAGCCCGTTTACTACCAGGATGTGGCACGTAAAAACTGGCTCCCCGGCAAGGTTATTGGAATTGGCCCCGAACCACGTTCCTACACAGTGCTATGCCGCACGACAGGTCGCCCTCTAAAACGCAACAGAATATTGCTACGACCTCGACCCATAGCCACTGACACTTACACAAGCCCAACTCCGTCACCACCAGCTGCACCCATAGTTGCCCCACCTACTCTACAGCCAACACAGGATAGCCCCGTACCTGATCCCATCTCCACACCTACTAGTAAAGTGAATCACAACGCAACAGTCTCCTCACCTGCGATACAGAAAAGTGGAAATACTACAATACCTACACCCACGTCCCAAGCGAAATGTCATGCCTCCACGTCGTCTCATAGAAGATATTTAATCTAACTACATATTCATATTGTAGCAGAACCAGATAGTATTGTTTTGTATGAATGTCAACTTGGGACTAGATATAAATTGTATGTCATTTTATTGTAACAGGCAGACTGCTACCTTTTTGTTTGTGACTGCAGACAAGCAACTTACATAATGTCTGTCATTGATGATTTCTTAAAAGAAGGGGGATGTTGCATTATGAAGCCCTCACTAAAAATCATAACGTGCACTTCATGTGTTGGATGGTGGTTAAGAATAAAGACAGTTCTGTTCCGGTCTACACGGTGTCGTCCTCGTGTGTGTGTTTCTCAATATAGTTATTTGGACATAACATAACAAGCTCCACTGTGTTATTGCCGTGGATTCTTATTATTGTCAAAAAAAAATGTCTTTTCGGCCACAGCTTTCCCGGGAGGATCTATTAAGATGAAAATATTCAATGTCGAAATCACAGATTCATGATAAGGTCTTCAACATTTACAAGAGCTTTAATTACCGCTTTGGACATAAACATGTGCTTTGAGATAAAATCACTCATTGAATATTAAATTTGTCGCTGCTTTTGTGCAAGGATAAGATTATTGTCCATTTCTGACACAGGTCCATCGGGTGATCCCGGGTTTATAAAATGCATTAAAATGCAAAGCCAGTAATCTGACAGCCCTAGATATTATCCAAATCAAGTTTGTGTTCGGACACTACTAGCACAGTATAACTTGGCTGGTCGATGCAGAATATAACTTGACTGTTCATCTTGTCAAGGAAAACAAATGTAATTTCTGAGAGGCTTTAGCCAGACTTACAACTAACCTCGATGTCGTGGATATCAGAATCTTGTGACCCGAGCTGCGACTGGTCGATACTACACCAAGCATAAAAGTGAATCTTGGCGCGTGTCGGAATAAAAGTCAGGCTGCTGTGATATTTGCCCGTGCTGTTCCATTCTATCATGGGACCGTCTAACTTTTCTCTGTCACTGCCATCCTTGCTGTCAGACAACCACCAATGAAAAGTCGGATACGGATCGACAGCATTAGTGGAGCAAGTCATATATATATATATATATATATATATATATATATATATATATATATAGAGATATATATATATATATATATATATATAGAGATATATATATATATATATATATATATATATATATATATATATCTATATATATATATATATATATATATATACATATAAATATATATATATATACATGCGTGTGTATATATATACACATATATATATGTATATATATATATATTTATATATACATATATGTACATATGGATATACATACATATGTGTATATATGTATATATATTTATATTTATATATATAAATATATTTATAAATATATATACTTATATATATGATATATATATATATATATATATATATATTTATTTATTTACATATATTCGTACTTTTGTGTGTATGTCTGCATGCATAGATTAAATTAATTTGGATTTGTGAGTGTGCAGTAACCACATAATATCATTATACCATATAACATCTATATAACTAACACAGTTGGCTTTGCGTTCATGGTCTCACCTAGAAGAATAATGTCGATTTGAGCAAATACAAAGTGTTCAAACTCTAGGCAAGTCCATAAGCCTTGATGTAAGTCTTTCTGCAGATGGTGGATTGTGGCATTGTACTGGGCAAACGGGGGATCTCTCTCGCATGAAATGTTTGCTGGTGTGTTATCCACCTGAAGGTCACAATTAATTGAAACAGTTTCTTACAGATGCACTTAAGTGTAGTTGCTGACAGTGGTCACTGTGCACACAAACGTCAGTGATTCTGACGTCACCGCCACATGTGGGTAAGTCTCCAGAGTGAGTAGATCAGCCGACGGAATGAAATGATTTGGCTCAGATAAGCTAATTATAGTGATAACTAGATTGGCACAAGCGCCAACGGCATGTCTTCCAATGGCAAGTTGGACGACCAGCAATACGGTATCAACAATATTACACGAAAAATAGAATACTTGACCTATTAGTTCAGCAATCGGGACTGTGATTGCGCCTTATTTACATAACCTTAAGGTTTATTAAGGAAGCCGAGGGAAGCGATGAATGTCTCTGGTCGATTACGTAAGATTTGGCCCCGGGCGGGGGGACACTTGGCCTTATCCTGGATAGGGGTGCGCCGCGGGACCTCTAAATCCCGTACCAGTCGTACATGGTGTAAATGGTCAAAAGCATACCCGGTCGTACAAGGTATTATGAAAATTATAACCCGTCGTATGTCGTAGGGAGGATTAAAGTGTGGGAAAAATCTTAAAATCTGATCAGCTGATTTCTAATTACATGCAGTAACAACTTGCGCTGTCGAGCGTGTGCTTCTCGGCGCGTCACACAGGGACCATTCATTGCATTTATATTGTCAACGATCGATGGGAAATCACGGGAGAAAATCTCGACATATTGGAACAACATATATATCAAACACGCTGTACAGACGAGAAGAGAAACATACCCCGTCGTACAAAACGAAGCCACCAAAAAACCCGTCGTACAGGTTGCAGCTGAAAAACATACCCCGTCGTATAAGTATGAGGCCCAACAAAACCGTCGTACAAGTGGTGAGGCCGAAAAAAAACATACCCCGTCGCGCGGCACATGTATACTACCTCTATACACAGGGGGGTGGGAGTTGGTGTTTTGGCCTACTTACACATGTCGCGCCTGCAGAACGCCTGCTCGCTAGGCTGACGCAGTAGAAAACATTCAAACTAAGCGTCCTTTTTACTTTTTTTTTTACCGTGAATGCTTAAAATACTGTTACGATCATTATCACGAGGCCAAGTTCTAAGAACTGACAAAATTTCATGCGCGTAAATACAGCCGTTTCAGAGATATCAACGAGGAGAACTCGTACCAAAAATCGCGATAGGTACTCTACAAAACATGTCATTATACAAAAAGTGAAAACAAGTATTTTGCTTGTTCATTTGTTCGTAACTGCAGTAGTTATGGAGGAGATATTTACAGAAAATTGGGGGGAAAATCGACGAAAAATCGATCCCATAAGCCTCCAACACTGCGCAAGCGCGTCAAACTGGATCGGTAGTGGTGTCCCAACTTGATCTATCATTCCCCACAATTTTATGTGATATATCTAACCGTTCCGGAGAAAAGCCCGAAAAATTCTGTCAAAAACTTAATGTCTTTCAACTATCGTTGGAAGACACAATAACAGCAATACCTGTAGTGTAGAGGTGTTTCCGAGCATTTCATCCGTTCGTTTCCCCAATCAAATCGAATGTCTTTATTATTAGTTATTTGAAAATAAACTCAACTTCACTTTGGTCAGACCAGATATTAATTGATTTAGCCTAGATTTACTTACCGAATGTAGTCGTTATGCAAATGAAGAATATATTCACCGCGCATATAGCAAACATTTTAGCAAATTCACAGATCGGTGGTGCTTTGTTGAATATAGTTCGTATTCAGTACACGTGATAAGTAAAATGTAAAGCGATTCGTTGGATGCGAGACCAAGAATACGATCAACGCAAACGACACTACCAATCTAACGAAAGCAGCACATTTACATGTGGGGCAACGCACAAATATGGATTTTGTGATAAGAAAGTTTCTCTTTTTAAGTAGAAGGAGATCATTTAAATAATGTGTTGTTGAGTACCGAGCTAAGAGAATATCTTGTAATTTACAAGAGTTGTTGTTGTTTTTGCTTTCTCTGAACTCGCAATCGAAATCTAAACGTTTTAAAATAATTTTCCCCTCACCTTTTGCGAAAGTTGCCCCTTAACAGAATAAAATGTTTCGCTCCTTCACTTCGCTGTTGCACTCAAAACCTCCTAAATGTCAGCTTACATGGGGTGGTAATCGATAAACACGCAAGGATTGTATTTGACTGGATTGTCATTATTGGCATGGAAGATAATTAACTTCTATACGAGACGTTCAATTTGTATTTCTTGACTTTCTTGTCTTTAGAGGATTGAACTGGAAAACACACGAGATCATTAGGAAATCTAAAAAGAAGTGAAAATTCCAAGAATGTATACGAGGTCCTTATATGCAAATTAGGCCTCATATTTCTTTCTTCTTTCTTTTAAACTGTTGGAGTTACTCCCTTTTGCTATGCCCGGCTTATTAGCATTTACCTGGACCATTTCACCGGGTATGCTGCACCACCGACAATGGTTGTCCTGTTTTCGAATGCATCGCCGATCACGAGTTTGAAAACTCTTCCATGGGATCACTGATCCCACAATACATATCCAATAGCATGACTCACATTCTATCGGCTCGATCTCCTTTCATGCTGTCATTGGTCTTTTGAATGACCCATATAATTGCTGAGTTTGAACATATACGTTATGAATTTATCACAAGAACAGATCACGTTGACATGGGAAGTTGTTTTGAGGTCCCAAGTGACTACCCTGACTGCATTATGATTACCAAATGAGTAACGACTTTCTTTCTAAAAAAACCCGCAGATTACCACATCAAGAGTTATAGAAAGAGATCATCAAAACGATTTTGAAATTACCGAATTGAGTTAGAAATTAGAGAAGTATAGTTTCATATTAGATTGTATATTGGAAACAACAACAACAACTTTATAAACAACAGTTTTGGTTATATGAAGTACAATTGTTTAAAACTATTATTATCATGACCTTATTGCAATGTCTGCTAATTTTGTTTTGAATAAGTTGTGAAATACTGGGCGAGTATTGGTTCGTTTGTACACTTAATAATCTGCTCAAGAAATGAATAATGAAGCACAATTTTTTGTGCGAACGTTGTGTGGAGTCAAGTGGACAAATAACTATATCAATAACGGAACATCTCGAGGCAACATCGGGTATGTTTAAGAAGATATAGCGTTGGCCATCCAGTGTCAAGCTGCCCCGTTCCAAAATGACGGAAATGAGAAGATTATAGGCATCTTGAGAGGACCTTACAACTTCTGCGTTCGTTGCACAAATATATCATTAAGCATCGAATGGTATTTTCACCGTGAACGTCGTAGTCTTTATGGTCGCAGTGATGAAGATGAGACGAATATATATATTACAAAACTGTGGTATGGAGTAACTCTGGTGATGTCCAGAGGCTACTGCTGAGCTGGAATTCCAAACATCTATGTGCCGTACGGAGTTGGCCTTCCAACTAGGTCCGTACGACGGTGACTGTTTCGTTGCCCCGATGCTGAATGTGTTTTGAACTTCTGGGGACGGAGGTATTTATACAAATGTGTGGCGTCGTCAGCAAGCGTGGAGGTACAATCACCTTTAGCTTTAATTAAAGATCAAACGGGCTGATGTTAATTGTTATGTGAATTGACGGGTTGGGAATGTTTACTTCAAAGGGCTCTACTTGCTACACCGGGACTATTTAATTTGGATAGTGGCCGTTTACTTCAGATATCACGGTTAGGTATTTAAGGGGGGGTGGGGGTGTTGCATTATGACTCCGCACTGGTTGACGACGCTTTCTGCAGTTATTACATAATATCTAATTAATAAGGACGGTCACATATACCCTTCCTACACATTAGACTTGACCTCAAGTCTACAACAAATCGTTCACAAACAGATAGATTATACTAACAAAAATCAATTAACCTATACTATTAAACATTAATGACATAGAATGACACCAAAAAAACATTAGCGGTAACAATAGTCTCTTTTACGACTCCTGCATTGAGATATAATGTGACCAACATTATTACAGTAAGCGCACATTTGGGACCGTGCATCATATCTAGATTTCCATCCGTGACTAACGTTCATGACACTTGTAACTGGCGCTTGACTGTCCTGTGTTAGGCTGCTCTGGAGGTCTCTTAATTGATCGGTAAGAGTTTTAGTCCTTTCCAACATATTTATTTGTTCGCGTAGTGTTCGATTATCGTCTTGTAGCCTTTCCAGCTTTTCCGAAGCAGATGTGTTTTTGACCAATTGTCCTCGCAGCATACCTCGCATGTTTTCAAGTTCAATTTGGGCGTCTAGTAATTGGTCTTTCAATCCGTCAATCTCACTCACCAGGTCACGTTCCTTCTTGTGTTGTCTTGGAGTACCTCTTTTATGATGCATTCTTGGGGTGCTTGTATTTACGCATGGGGTTGCCATGGGGCTGGTGTGTTTTCATAGGAGTGCTAGTATTCCACCCGGATCAAGGAGATGCACTGACTGAGTTTAGCTTCACGTTACATCGAATCAGGAGGTAAGTAAAGTAAAGACTAACAATCAGTTGCTGCTTTGCTATTGTTAAGATGTATTGTAAATAAATGCCTTAAACATCACAGGAAATACGCTTTCTACAACCAGCAGCGCAAATTGTGCATAACACTGACAGATGTTTTCGGAAAAGGAATGGACGAGACCTGAGTCAGCGGGCAATGTAGAAAACGCAATTTTGTCAACTTAGCTCATGACTATTTGCGACATTTTAGTAAAGTGCAATCATGGGCATTTTGATCGCGTATCGCTATCGACTCGCACTCAATGCATGAAATGAGTGCACCGCGGACCACTGATACATTGACGCCATTATCATGAGCTCTTTAAGGTTATATAGGCGACTGGTACTCTCGGATAATGAGGCACAAGATGTGGCAATTCTTACTTGACCTACAGCAAACTGCGGAATGGACAGCTGATCATAACTGATGTAACGCCGGCGATGTTTACAAACTGTCCAGGAGAAGAAATTTTGCCTTTACCCTGGCTGTTGAGAGGCGTGTGATGCTGAGTGTAGATAAGAGCTGGTAAACCCCAGGATGGGTTCTGAGGCTGACCTTGAGGCGGCGGCAGAGGAGGCGGAAAGACGTCTGCAAATGTAGGTTTGTATCCAAAAGAGCTCCGCGGGACCGGGAATGCTAAGGGCGCCGTTGTTGGTTAAGGAGCGGTGACAGGTGCGTGCGGGCTAGTAGTCGTGGAAGGTGTGGAGATCGAAAAAGAAACCCTGCTGCATAGAGACATCCCAGAGTGTGCAACGCTGGACGGATGGTGTGAGGTGACCTGGATTGGCGTCGCCGGCAATATAAATTCGAGCTCTCTCTCCATTTCGGCAACCATTTGTCGACGGCACTCGAGATCAGACTGTAGGGCTCGAAGATTTAATTTTTTCTGGAGCGTTTCCTCCTGGCATCACAATCGCTCAATTTCGCCCTGCAGCAGTAGCCAGGGGCGTAGCTTGGATGGAATCAATGTGTAGGCCGAATTGTAGAGGGTGTGGGGGCATGCTCACCCGTAAAAATGTTTGACCCGAGAATATCAGAGGTTCGTTTTGGCGTATATTTGGTACAAATATGAATGTTTCATAGACCATATGTATCATGACATTTTACTTAGATTTTACTTAAGTCTCATGACTGGAATAAATTTGACAGCAACTGAACGTTGATTTTATATTGTTAATTAATACACTACTTGCTGGCAATTTTCCACTTGAGGTTTGTTTTCTGCATTAACATAATTATATTGTTGAATTAAATATATGCTATGCCGTTATGTGTAAACAATATGCTTTAACCCTCGAGTATTTTGTATACCTCATAAATGATTTTGAAATTCCTAATATATCAGTGATTATTGCAAATAAAAGACAAGAGGTAAAACTAGCGACATCAACTTTCAACTATGAATGCGTTTCAAGTCAATGTCAAAGTGACATTAATCCTACGTCAATTTAGAAAAAGTTTAAAAGAAAACGCTCACCAAGCATCCTTTGAATTGTTTAAAAGACGGAACTTTACAAAACGCGGCCAGCCCGAACATTACAATATGCGGGCTCCAGTCGTTCCCACTGTTCCATGGGGTATAAAGACTAAAATCCATTCCATACGTGTAGATTCCGACAAATTAATCACTGTCTGTTCTTGGCAAATCTTGTTTCTGGTGTTCCATTGCCCCTTCCCCCCTCCCCCCTCCGATTTTTATTGCATTGTTGGCATTTTTATTTTTTCGACTTTCTGGGGAAATGTGTAGGCCGCGGCCTACACAGCCTATAGGTAGCTATGCCCCTGGTAGCTCGTTTAGATTGTCTCCAATGAGCAGGGAAATCACGAAGCACGAACATGTCGTGGTTACCGCACCCGCGCTGCTTGCAACAAAAGTCACGATAGAAGTGACTGGTTGAAGTCGAAGTTGAGTTCGTAACGAACGTCATAGTGCATTTAAAACCCCACGGTTTGATGTGACCCTTCAACGGTAAAGACAAGTGCTGCAAAGCTAAGGTGCCGTTAATATAGCGAACTATACGAACAAGAGATTGAAGCGAGTCCAGGCTCAGCGGAGAGTGACCACGAAAGGCAGCGCACGGGTATAAACGACTGAGAAAGTCGTAAACCTGCGGGAGGGAGCTGAGGCAGGAAAAGGGCGCGCGAGGAAAGCGAACGCAAAGAGCGCAAGATGGCGAGAAAGGCGAGGGAGGAAGGGGCAAATACATCTAGTGCATGAGAACTATCACAGAGCAGACTTATGGCTTCTGATAGTCACTACAAGGATTGCTGAGGAATGGGACAATTACCACCCTCCCTCTTTGCATTAACAAAGGCGCTCAGGACTGTGACCGTAGCAGTGATACCAGCTTTCTGAACACGCTTAATCATAGCGTCCTCGTGGCGGGATGCTGTTATAAATCTCAGGGTTTACACGCAATTTCACAGTGTCACTGTCGCTAGATTCACCTCCCTCCTGCTGTGTGTCCTCCCAAGCTCCTTTGACTGTGTATTCTTCATAGAGGCAGCTATTGGACAAAGGGAGTCTGGCTCAGTAGTGATGTCTGTAATGTCCGCAGACACTGCAGATTCAGTAGCCTTTGAACTCTTTTCCGTGCACTTGCATGACACTGGCTTGGCACTATGTTCGGGATTAGAGTTAGCTAACTCTTGGTCCTCCGAGGCGGTCATGGCCGCCATTATCCTGCCAACAAGGTCAGCTTCACACGATGTATGTTGACGCATTAATTCAATTACAGGGATCGTCTATGAAACGATAAAAACACAAAAATCTTCAAAGAGAGATTTAACATCACATTTTTCTTAGTTAGTGTCTAGGTCGCGCCCCTTGCACATTGGTCCTAGGTAGATGACACATGTCCGACCATTATCATGGGTTTACTCAGGCTGATGCAGAGGTAGCATTCGATAACATATGTGTAATGGTTGTTTAGCACAGTTTCTATATGTCCATATTGATACATCTGTTTAACTTGTGAAAACTATTTAGCTGTTGCACCAGTTTTAACAGGATCGAAGCCTCCAGGAAGTATCCTTATGTTCTCCTCAACAAGGTTGTCGACTTATCAATTTGCTTGCAAACTGTAAAATGAGCTAAGGAATATGCTTTACTCCTTAAATAAGTTATGTTTAACTGCCGTGAAATTACTGCAGACATATAACCCATATTGCAGTGTGTAGCACAGGAAATACGAATGCATGCCGATGGTATATTTTGACATATATTTTATATTCCATAGATTGAACTGGAACACAAACTGAAGGTAAAATGGACTAGAATTTACCTGACAACTACATTAATTTATTCTGTCATGAATAATGATCAGAGTCGAGCGTGTTTATTAACGGGATACAAATTAGGGTTTTATTGATTCTTTCAATGTAACTTCTAGTTGTTACCAGTACCTCTGATGCTGTTATTTTGTTGTTGTCAAGTATTTAGGCAGAGATACTTTACGAAGGTACACATTAAAAAGCGGAATGTCATAATCAAAATAGCTCGATTATATAGCATACAGTAAATAAAAATGTATCATGCAAAACATTTCATATTCGATGCGATGAATCCGATAATCATATACGTGCATTGATTAAAACAAATTGTGGTCTATCTCAATATTATCTCACTGATATGCTCTGCGTTGTTACTGTTTTCAATGGGTGGAATTTTTTTCACTGTGCATTGAAGCAATTTCCATAGTCTTCCCTTTGCTACATATCCATATACATATACTTTACGATTATATAAAATGCAGCGCAACTACTAAAGATCCTACAATAATGCCGGCGAGTTCTCCGTCAGTGAAACCATCCGATGTCACTGCAAAAGAAGCTAGACAAGCAGTCCTCTCTACCTGATAATTAATGTATGAGAACATGCCTACGTTAAAAACACACTTGCACAAAATGAATGTGTACTGTCAACGTTCACGCTAACGATTCATTAATGCCGAGTATTTACACCGTTTGAATCTAGATTAAAAAAAATTGATTTATGTGGTTTAGTACTTGGGTCATTCTTATTGCTCACGATTTACCAACCCTTTCAATTCCAACTCAGGTCAATTTGAGCAGAGGAGACGCTGGGCAAGAGGCCACGCCTATCAACGTTATTACATCTCCTTCTTGTTGTTCTGTACATACTGATGCGATGAGCGGTTTCTGGGGACACTGTACATCGAAACATTGTACATGTCTCAACGGCTTTTCGAATAGCATTATGGAAAACATTATCACGTGTTTCACAAACAGCAAATAACAGCAATATGGCAGTGAATGTAAATTTGCACATGTCACCTTATATGAATCAGTGCGACGGGTGATTGCTAAATTATTCAATTAATAACTGTTAAGCGTATGCTTACAACTGCTGTGATTTAAATAAATGCTGTCACATTTGCCACCGTCAATTTCGCTGCATATATAGGTCTGTTTATTGAGTACGTCGGTCTGCTGGGTCCAAGTGATTTCCAAATTATTGGAATTAACAGTAGATATCCCGTAGAAACAATCTTCATATGATATCGTCTCGATGTCATGCTGTAAAGATCAGGTGATAATAGATAGAAATGTGAATAGATAAATAGGTAGGTAGGTAGGTAGGTAGGTAGGTAGGTAGGTAGGTAGGTAGGTAGGTAGGTAGGTAGGTAGGTAGGTAGGTAGGTAGGTAGGTAGGTAGGGTAGGTAGGTAGGTAGGTAGGTAGGTAGGTAGGTAGGTAGGTAGGTAGGTAGGTAGGTAGGTAGGTAGGTAGGTAGGTAGGTAGGTAGGTAGGTAGGTAGGTAGGTAGGTAGGTAGGTAGGTATGTATTTTACCTCTTTCTTTGTCCAGTAGTGTGTAGGTGAAACAATGTGACGGTTATGCTGTCAGCAAACTCTGCAATCGATATTAAGAATAATTGACGCATAACAAGCACATCAATATGCGATTGAGGATTATCACTGGTAAAAGTAACAGCAATAGCACACAAGGAGATTCTCAGCCCTTTAGTAATTCGCAACGGATAATTATTACAAATGTTAGTTAACGAATTATGGCTGCCTAATCCACTCCCACCCCCCTTCTTTCCCGCCCCATCCCACCCACACACGGATACACTCACGCACATCACGCTAACACGCGCCAGCCTTCTCCCTTTCAGATACGATGTACAGCCCAGGAATAAGACAGGCTACTATACATTCCAGTGTGATTGTAATGTGGTGCGTAAGGCATTAACAGAAGCATCTTTTGAGATTAATCTTATCCTGGCCCAGTCTCAAATCTGAATATATTGACAAACAATTTATGGCAATGTTGTTTTTGCCTATCCACATAGTTAATGCACCGAGTGGAAATCGATAGCGATACGCGATCCAAATGCTCATGACTGCACTTAACTTAAATGTCGCAAATAGGCATGAGCGATAAGTACCGAAATTTACAAAATTGTACATTGTCCTCTTACTCGGGTCTCGCTCATTTCGTTTACGAAAACATCTTTCAGTGTTATGTACCATTGTCGCAGCTGGTTGTAGAATATTTCCTGTGACTTGTAAGGTATTGATTTGCAATGCATTTTAACAATACCAAAGCGACAACTGATTGTTTACTTTACTGACCTCCTGTGCCTATGTTACGTGAAGCTGTCCTTCCGCCATAAGAACATAAACTCCCCAGTCAGTGTATTTCCTTGATCCGGGTGGAATACTAGTTGTCCTTTGAAAATGCCATCGGCCTCATGGCAACCCCTTTCGTGACTTTGTCATCACAATACGGTTCGATGCTTGTTGACGTAGTTGTGAAACGAATGCATAAGTTGTAAGGTCCTCTCAAGATGCCTATAATCATCTCATCTTCGTCATTATGGAACGGCACAGCTTGATACTGGATAGCCAACGCTATATCTTCGTAAACATACCCGGTGTTGCGTCTAGATGTTCCGTTATTATAAATAGTTACTGTTTTATCTGCGAAAGGGGGTGAACGCGAGCCAGTAGCTCAATAGTACCACACTGGACCTTCATCCCAGCAGCGTGGGTTAAGCAGCCCGGTCTGGGCAACAGATTTGTGCCATGTGGGCGCTGGCACTTAAGGGGATTTGTCTAAGCCTCATCCATAACCTTCGTGATTTTACCTGCAGATGAAAGTGATGTTGGACCCCTATTTTGGTCCTTCTTACAGTGACTACAGTGGCAAAGCATCTTCTGTTCACTGTGGACATTTAAAATCAGATACATTTGTTTCCTATTCTTAAAATGTTGATGAATCATGTGTATTCAATGATGATGCTTCCAGTGATTCTGAAAGGGACCATGATGAGGATGATTGTAAGCTATCACCCTCTCAGCTGGAGACACATGCTCTTCTCTCATGTGTCACAACCTCACTGGATGTGCTAGTTTAGTCCAATTTTATGTGTGTGACCATATTGAGAGTATATATGCTGTAGCTCCACTGATGTTGGAGCCCAATGTTCGATGTTTTGATAAATTGTCATATTTATTTGACATGTCTTAAGTTGATATCACTTGTGAATGACTGCGAAAGAACATTTGAATGAAAATAAAATTATTGTCTAAGATTCAGTTTGATGGTTATTAAAAGTATTTATGGTATTTTATGCTGAGTCCGTTTCTGGTTGTTGTGACATTTGCTATAATAGCTTGGCCCCCAAAAGGTTCCTTCACGAAAAGTTCATGCAACTTAAAAAACAGAAAAGTTTTTGTAAGCATCTGAGAGCTTACGGTTTTCGTTGTGATGATTGTCATCTGTAGAATTACCACCACCCTGAACTGCAAGATTCATGGCTCTTTATGAAAGTTCATGCAACCAAATATAAAGAAAACTAACTTCTACAAGCCTCTGAGAGTTTATGGACTTCATTGTGTTGATTGTGGCAGCTGAAGGATTAACAACACCCTAAATGTTTGCTCATGAAAGTTCATACAACTTAAAAAATGAAAATACTAACCTCTCTCAAGCAACCGAGAGTTCATGGTTCTTCGTATCAATTGTGTCAGATTAAGATTTTCCAAAACCCGCTAACGTAAGATTCATGTTTCTTTATGAAACTTTATACAACGCAAAAATAGGTAAACTAAACTTCTTACAAGCACCTGAGGGTACATGGTTATTCAATATGTTATATGAGCTGCACAATATTCAACAAACACTTGTGATGAACTATCCTGATAAGTAATGTATATTCCATCAGTTATCAAGAGCATGAATTAAGATTTTCATCAATGAAGAAAAAACATGAATTGTCATGAATTGTATAATGAACAATAGGAACGCTGGGTGTAACCGCGGCAGTAAGAATGGAAATGTCGATGGTCGATTTGATAAGTTAAAAACTGCACTCAATGCCAAATCTTTAACTTCGTATCATGGATTACACATCGGACTACAATCGAAAACCATTGCATATCCGTCTTGGGGCATTTTTAACGAAGGTGTCAAATGAATATTCGGACGCGCCAGTTTAAGACCTTGTCTTGTCGTAGGGCGAGAAGCGTAGCGGAACCCCTGGAGTCTGGGACGCCGACTAGATGTTGTCCAAGGTGAAATTTCTTTGGCGATTGACTACGCAATATATTCTTGAAGTAAGACGAATTAATAACAGAACAGCGTCAGTACACGGGTATATGTCACGCAAGCGAGTTACATCTTAGCGATTATGCAGATTGTGGTGACATCTGATCCTCATTAATTGTAGGAGAAGAACGTGGAAACAACTACATCTAGAAAACCACCAAGATCATTATCGATACCTTGCAAAATATTCATACAAAAATGTCCCCATATTCTGTTGGTGTAATCTCACACAACAGGCCTGTGTGCATAGACCTCAACTGCACTCTTACTATAGATTTTCAGAAAGAGGTTAGCGTCACAAATAAAGTATACATTGGTAAAATATTCTGCGTCTTAAGTGCTTGAACTTTGCAGGAAACTAAGATTGCTACTTCAGAAACATGACACATGGCTCTAAAATTATGAATCCGTTCACAATGCTTTTTGGGGGGCTTGTACTGAAATTCTACCATTTTTCTTTACAGCAATGCACAATTTATATATCATGCAAACCCGATCGATTCTTAGTTGAAACCAATATCAGGAACATCAAAAACTTAAAAGCAAATGAGTGTGTCTGATATTCATTGAAATATAAATACTACATCCTGCAAAGATACATCGTGAACAACGGAAAAGGGTGAATGAGAACGCTACAAACAGCACGCGTTTTAAGTTATGGACCCCAACGACTCTCAGATGATGCATAGCACAAAATAAACAGAAATGGAATCATTAGATGTGTTTTTAGTTCAAGTCCTCTCCCGAAATAATCGATACAACCAGACTGGACTCTTATTTTTCATGACTCGCTGGGACATCGATTTCTTTAGTGTAAAATTGACCCAGTTAGCTAGGCTGTTTCGAAAAGTAACAATAATCGAATAATTTCAGAGTCATAAACTAAGCAGGAAGGACAATACGGCACACAATATAGAGGTCACGACCTGGGTAGCATCCCCGTTAAACAACTTTTTCTCCCTATACTTAGCGTGGATCAAAGAACGGGCTGATTGGCTATGGTTGTTCAAGTTGCAGGCGGACAATGCAGGCGGTGGAAAGCTGGCTAGCCATTAATCTGCTTGTACCACGATTATACAAGAGGTCAAGTGAAACGCTGCGGCATAAGATTGGCGCAAACTTCATCCTCCACGTGTCAAACTCCTTAGGTCAATAGTGAGTATATTGATTCTTATCATACTTTCGTGAAAGTACGGGAAAAGAGCGTACGATAACATGCAAATACGCTAGTCTGTTAGTAGCGTTACTCCCTCAGCAGCTCAATACAACGTGTGCAGTGTGCTCAATAAGCACCGGCGGCGGGCGCTTTTCCACAGCAGCTCTCAATTTTCCACCTTCATCAAACAGGTAGGGGACGACCGCCAATTGAAGTGATTTACGTCGATCGAAGGAAAACCCTTAGATCGAAGTGACTCTTGTCATAAAGTGAGCACCATACAGCGGTTGAATGTTAAATCTGCGATTTAAAACGAAACACATTACATACTTTTTATCAGTAAATATATGATTATTCGTAATATTCAACATGAAACCACTTTTTCCCTGATCAGAATAAGCATTCAAACTATTTTAATCTAAACAGTCAAGGAAAAGACTGACAAATAGCTATGCGGTCCCCGGTTTCATTGGTGGCAGGTGTATGCAGGTGGGGGCTGGGTAGCCGTGCACGACGTAATATAAATATGATGAAGAAACCTAAATTGTTTACTGAAGCGGCGGCTGCATCACCTCAATTGACAGCATATCCAGTGGGTTGATCAGTCTTCAGCAGCAGTTTTGCGTGCTTGGTCTTTGCTAGTAGATGGCGTACTGTGGTACGTTCCTCACTCGTTGGAATCACATCATTCTCTCGAAGGGCGTCTTCAAGCGAGTCACGATCCTTGGTGTGGAAAAGTGCCATCAAACGGGTCTGTTCACGTAGATCCTTCAGCACAGAGTTGAACTTTTGGGTGAGGACCCAGACACTTTGCTGCGCATAACGGCCGCTAAAGGCCAGTTCCGATAACATGTCTTTCTTCTTGGTTAGGGCCTTTGTTGCCGAACAGTCATTGATGATGTAGAGTGTAGGCTCGCAGTGGTAGAAAGCCCTCAAGTGGTCATGGAGCCGCTCCCGGGGTCAACCGCATACACCTCTGAATCGTTCCACACCCATGACCGCGTCTGATAGGCCTCGTTGAAACGTATGGTAGAGCAGAGAACTACAATATGCTCGAAGGCACGGAAGAAGGGCCCTTCAAGTAGGTCGAGAATGAATGCGGTTTTCCCACACCCTGTCTGCCCACAAACAATTGCCGAACAGGGACCATCTGGAAATGTAAACTCAGTTTTCGGTTTCATCAAAACCTTGTTAGTAGACTGCGCTGACGAACCTGTCATCTTTAATGTTAAGCTGTGCATCCATAACAATATACATATAGACGTTCAATGGTGACACCCTCAGACGCATTCTCCACGGCCCAGCCACTGCCATGCAGCTGGTCGTCATCACTCGTCCTTACGTCGAGCCAAAGAGCATACTTACTGGTTTGGTACTCTCCTAGGGAAAGGTCCGACAATGCCAAGTCTGTTACTGCTATTGCTACACTGGGGTCTCGTTTACTCGTTGCTGCAAAGGCCTTCTTCACCTTGTCCCACTGCTGGTAGCCACGCATGCCCTAGGCATAGACAGGTAGGAGACCACCGCCAATTGAAGTGATTTACGGCGATCGAAGGAAAACCCTTAGATCGAAGTGACTCTTGTCATAAAGTGAGCACCATACAGCGGTTGAATGTTTAATCTGCGATTTAAAACGAAACACATTACATACTTTTTATCAGTAAATATATGATTATTCGTAATATTCAACATGAAACCACTTTTTCCCTGATCAGAATAAGCATTCAAACTATTTTAATCTAAACAGTCAAGGAAAAGACTGACCAATAGCTATGCGGTCCCCGGTTTCATCATTGGTGGTAGGTGTAGGCAGGTGGGGGCTGGGTAGCCGTGCACGACGGTTATATAAATATAAAAACGTCGTGCACGGCTAGGGGCAGGGTTGGTACAAAGCATTTTATCAAGTCCTCGGCTGGTGGTTCTCTTCTAAGTAATTAGATATGTTTTATTACTTTAAGATTTGGCTAAGCATTTAATAAATCATATTGCACCAATCCCAGCTCCAGAAGGCAGTTTCCCCATTCAGTCATTGGCAACTCCTGTGCTAGTAAAGGATCTCTAAGGTATAAAAAGTATTTGTATGGTATCAAAATGAACTGGCAAACATTTTATATTTCTAATAGTTACATCACCTGTCAGGTGATGCAACTAAGGTGTCATTAATGTTAAGAAGGAATTGCTTCTTTTCATTTGTAAGGTATGATAAATATCCTGATTGTTTCTTTTGACGTAACTGCTTTAGTGGTGTTTCCCATGTTTGCAGGCATGGCTAGTTAGAGCACCAATATGATTGTAACTCAATTAATTGATATCAACGAACAATGTCCAAAGCAAGAGCATCTAGAAGGAACAACGTCAGCAATGATTCTGTTGAATTTGCTACCTTCACCTGTACAAACAATGATGAGTTTGGAGTAAGATTAGCCATAGACAGAGCATGACTATTTGTACATCAACAAAGTGTCTAAGAGAGCTGTCCAAATAAAGGTCACACACCTTAAGACACAGCTAATGAAACGGCCCATACTGCACCGAAGAGAAAGGTAGCCTACGAATATTGCAATCTTTGTAATTTACATATATATATATATATAATTTACACACACACACACACATATATATATATATATATATATATATATATATATATATATATATATATATATATATATATATATATATATATATATATATATATATATAAGTAGGCATTATAGTTGTCTGATATTCAGGTATAGTATAACGCACACACACATACTACCATTTATTCAAATTGTGGTCTTGAATGAATGTCTGGCCTTCAAGCTGACCTCCTGAAAAATGAAACAGCTTGAAGAACCCTTATGGAAATGATGTTGTAAACCAATTTAGCTGTGTATATATATATATATATATATATATATATATATATATATATATATATATATATATATATATATGTATACATATATGTTCATATATATATTCATAGAGTAGAGGTAAAGGGTTTCACCAAAATCAGGTGTTACCCGGTCACTTTATATCCCAGGGCACAATTAACTTAATTATTCTGTTTTCAAATGAATTTATATAAATCTATAAAATGTCAATGGTAATATTATAATTATCATACAACAGAGGATAAGAATTTATCTCCATGAATTACAGTTCCGTTCGAGCAACTTTATGATCAATGAGAAGAGGCATGAAGTACATGCGCTGGTAATGGGTAATATGGAGTCATCTGGGTTTTGAGATGGTGCCTCATTAGAAGGAATGGTATCTCGGTAATAGGACGTGGATTTTAATTTAGGTCGGTAAAGTTACATGAAAGTTCATACAACTTAAAAAATGAAAATACTAACCTCTCTCAAGCAACCGAGAGTTCATGGTTCTTCGTATCAATTGTGTCAGATTAAGATTTTCCAAAACCCGCTAACGTAAGATTCATGTTTCTTTATGAAACTTTATACAACGCAAAATAGGTAAACTAAACTTCTTACAAGCACCTGAGGGTACATGGTTATTCAATATGTTATATGAGCTGCACAATATTCAACAAACTCTTGTGATGAACTATCCTGATAAGTAATGTATATTCCATCAGTTATCAAGAGCATGAATTAAGATTTTCATCAATGAAGAAAAAAAACATGAATTGTCATGAATTGTATAATGAACAATAGGAACGCTGGGTGTAACCGCGGCAGTAAGAATGGAAATGTCGATGGTCGATTTGATAAGTTAAAAACTGCACTCAATGCCAAATCTTTAACTTTGTATCATGGATTACACATCGGACTATAATCGAAAACCATTGCATATCCGTCTTGGGGCATTTTAACGAAGGTGTCTAATGAATATTCGGACGCGCCAGTTTAAGACCTTGTCTTGTCGTAGACTCTAGGGCGAGAAGCGTAGCGGAACCCCTGGAGTCTGGGACGCCGACTAGATGTTGTCCAAGGTGAAATTTCTTTGGCGATTGACTACGCAATATATTCTTGAAGTAAGACGAATTAATAACAGAACAGCGTCAGTACACGGGTATATGTCACGCAAGCGAGTTACATCTTAGCGATTATGCAGATTGTGGTGACATCTGATCCTCATTAATTGTAGGAGAAGAACGCGGAAACAACTACATCTAGAAAACCATCAAGATCATTATCGATACCTTGCAAAATATTCATACAAAAATGTCCCCATATTCTGTTGGTGTAATCTCACACAAAAGGCCTGTGTGCATAGACCTCAACTGCACTCTTACTATAGATTTTCAGAAAGAGGTTAGCGTCACAAATAAAGTATACATTGGTAAAATATTCTGCGTCTTAAGTGCTTGAACGTTGCAGGAAACTAAGATTGCTACTTCACAAACATGACACATGGCTCTAAAATTATGAATCCGTTCACAATGCTTTTTGGGGGGCTTGTACTGAAATTCTACCATTTTTCTTTACAGCAATGCACAATTTATATATCATGCAAACCCGATCGATTCTTAGTTGACACCAATATCAGGAACATCAAAAACTTAAAAGCAAATGAGTGGGTCTGATATTCATTGAAATATAAATACTACATCCTGCAAAGATACATCGTGAACAACGGAAAAGGGTGAATGAGAACGCTACAAACAGCACGCGTTTTAAGTTATGGACCCCAACGACTCTCAGATGATGCATAGCACAAAATAAACAGAAATGGAATCATTAGATGTGTTTTTAGTTCAAGTCCTCTCCCGAAATAATCGATACAACCAGACTGGACTCTTATTTTTCATGACTCGCTCGATTTCTTTAGTGTAAAATTGACCCAGTTAGCTAGGCTGTTTCGAAAAGTAACAATAATCGAATAATTTCAGAGTCATAAACTAAGCAGGAAGGACAATACGGCACACAAAATAGAGGTCACGACCTGGGTAGCATCCCCGTTAAACATACTTTTTCTCCCTATACTTAGCGTGGCTATCAAAGAACGGGCTGATTGGCTATGGTTGTTCAAGTTGCAGGCGGACAATGCAGGCGGTGGAGAGCTGGCTAGCCATTAATCTGCTTGTACCACCGATTATACAAGAGGTCAAGTGAACGCTGCGGCATAAGATTGGTGCGACTTCATCCTCCACGTGTCAAACTCCTTAGGTCAACTGTAAATAGTGAGTATATTGATTCTTATCATACTTTCGTGAAAGTACGGGAAAAGAGCGTACGATAACATGCAAATACGCTAGTCTGTTAGTAGCGTTAATCCCTCAGCAGCTCAATACAACGTGTGCAGTGTGCTCAATAAGCACCGGCGGCGGGCGCTTTTCCACAGCAGCTCTCAATTTTCCACCTTCATCAAACAGGTAGGGGACGACCGCCAATTGAAGTGATTTACGTCGATCGAAGGAAAACCCTTAGATCGAAGTGACTCTTGTCATAAAGTGAGCACCATACAGCGGTTGAATGTTAAATCTGCGATTTAAAACGAAACACATTACATACTTTTTATCAGTAAATATATGATTATTCGTAATATTCAACATGAAACCACTTTTTCCCTGATCAGAATAAGCATTCAAACTATTTTAATCTAAACAGTCAAGGAAAAGACTGACAAATAGCTATGCGGTCCTCGGTTTCATTGGTGGCAGGTGTATGCAGGTGGGGGCTGGGTAGCCGTGCACGACGTAATATAAATATGATGAAGAAACCTAAATTGTTTACTGAAGCGGCGGCTGCATCACCTCAATTGACAGCATATCCAGTGGGTTGATCAGTCTTCAGCAGCAGTTT
This sequence comes from Urechis unicinctus, assembly GCA_034190875.2. Taxonomy (NCBI): domain Eukaryota; kingdom Metazoa; phylum Annelida; class Polychaeta; order Xenopneusta; family Urechidae; genus Urechis; species Urechis unicinctus. The sequence goes on along the minus strand of CM067347.1, from coordinate 57,044,996 downwards.
TGCGTGCTTGGTCTTTGCTAGTAGATGGCGTACTGTGTATACGTTCCTCACTCGTTGGAATCACATCATTCTCTCGAAGGGCGTCTTCAAGCGAGTCACGATCCTTGGTGTGGAAAAGTGCCATCAAACGGGTCTGTTCACGTAGATCCTTCAGCACAGAGTTGAACTTTTGGGTGAGGACCCAGACACTTTGCTGCGCATAACGGCCGCTAAAGGCCAGTTCCGATAACATGTCTTTCTTCTTGGTTAGGGCCTTTGTTGCCGAACAGTCATTGATGATGTAGAGTGTAGGCTCGCAGTGGTAGAAAGCCCTCAAGTGGTCATGGAGCCGCTCCCCGGGGTCAACCGCATACACCTCTGAATCGTTCCACACCCATGACCGCGTCTGATAGGCCTCGTTGAAACGTATGGTAGAGCAGAGAACTACAATATGCTCGAAGGCACGGAAGAAGGGCCCTTCAAGTAGGTCGAGAATGAATGCGGTTTTCCCACACCCTGTCTGCCCACAAACAATTGCCGAACAGGGACCATCTGGAAATGTAAACTCAGTTTTCGGTTTCATCAAAACCTTGTTAGTAGACTGCGCTGACGAACCTGTCATCTTTAATGTTAAGCTGTGCATCCATAACAATATACATATAGACGTTCAATGGTGACACCCTCAGACGCATTCTCCACGGCCCAGCCACTGCCATGCAGCTGGTCGTCATCACTCGTCCTTACGTCGAGCCAAAGAGCATACTTACTGGTTTGGTACTCTCCTAGGGAAAGGTCCGACAATGCCAAGTCTGTTACTGCTATTGCTACACTGGGGTCTCGTTTACTCGTTGCTGCAAAGGCCTTCTTCACCTTGTCCCACTGCTGGTAGCCACGCATGCCCTAGGCATAGACAGGTAGGAGACCACCGCCAATTGAAGTGATTTACGGCGATCGAAGGAAAACCCTTAGATCGAAGTGACTCTTGTCATAAAGTGAGCACCATACAGCGGTTGAATGTTTAATCTGCGATTTAAAACGAAACACATTACATACTTTTTATCAGTAAATATATGATTATTCGTAATATTCAACATGAAACCACTTTTTCCCTGATCAGAATAAGCATTCAAACTATTTTAATCTAAACAGTCAAGGAAAAGACTGACCAATAGCTATGCGGTCCCCGGTTTCATTGGTGGTAGGTGTAGGCAGGTGGGGGCTGGGTAGCCGTGCACGACGGTTATATAAATATAAAAACGTCGTGCACGGCTAGGGGCAGGGTTGGTACAAAGCATTTTATCAAGTCCTCGGCTGGTGGTTCTCTTCTAAGTAATTAGATATGTTTTATTACTTTAAGATTTGGCTAAGCATTTAATAAATCATATTGCACCAATTCCAGCTCCAGAAGGCAGTTTCCCCATTCAGTCATTGGCAACTCCTGTGCTAGTAAAGGATCTCTAAGGTATAAAAAGTATTTGTATGGTATCAAAATGAACTGGCAAACATTTTATATTTCTAATAGTTACATCACCTGTCAGGTGATGCAACTAAGGTGTCATTAATGTTAAGAAGGAATTGCTTCTTTTCATTTGTAAGGTATGATAAATATCCTGATTGTTTCTTTTGACGTAACTGCTTTAGTGGTGTTTCCCATGTTTGCAGGCATGGCTAGTTAGAGCACCAATATGATTGTAACTCAATTAATTGATATCAACGAACAATGTCCAAAGCAAGAGCATCTAGAAGGAACAACGTCAGCAATGATTCTGTTGAATTTGCTACCTTCACCTGTACAAACAATGATGAGTTTGGAGTAAGATTAGCCATAGACAGAGCATGACTATTTGTACATCAACAAAGTGTCTAAGAGAGCTGTCCAAATAAAGGTCACACACCTTAAGACACAGCTAATGAAACGGCCCATACTGCACCGAAGAGAAAGGTAGCCTACGAATATTGCAATCTTTGTAATTTACATATATATATATATATACACACACACACACACACATATATATATATATATATATATATATATATATATATATATATATATATATATATATATATATATATATATATATATATATATAAGTAGGCATTATAGTTGTCTGATATTCAGGTATAGTATAACGCACACACACATACTACCATTTATTCAAATTGTGGTCTTGAATGAATGTCTGGCCTTCAAGCTGACCTCCTGAAAAATGAAACAGCTTGAAGAACCCTTATGGAAATGATGTTGTAAACCAATTTAGCTGTATATATATATATATATATATATATATATATATATATATATATATATATATATATATATATATATATATATGTATACATATATGTTCATGTATATATTCATAGAGTAGAGGTAAAGGGTTTCACCAAAATCAGGTGTTACCCGGTCACTTTATATCCCAGGGCACAATTAACTTAATTATTCTGTTTTCAAATGAATTTATATAAATCTATAAAATGTCAATGGTAATATTATAATTATCATACAACAGAGGATAAGAATTTATCTCCATGAATTACAGTTCCGTTCGAGCAACTTTATGATCAATGAGAAGAGGCATGAAGTACATGCGCTGGTAATGGGTAATATGGAGTCATCTGGGTTTTGAGATGGTGCCTCATTAGAAGGAATGGTATCTCGGTAATAGGACGTGGATTTTAATTTAGGTCGGTAAAGTTACAGATTAAAGCCTCGCCTTTACGATAAACGTAGTCCCAACTCCGACCGATGATTTGCCAGATTTCCAGAGATGATAGAAAGTAAGGATCCCGCATCCGGTGACGCTTTCATGGATCAAGTTAGCCACTTCACTTCGATTAAAAGGCTGTTTGTTCGCTCTACGCACGCGCTTTTGCGATTTTGGTGATGGCCCCTTGTGTTTATACCGCTCAACCAATCGAAAACATGTTAACATATGCACCGAAGGGTATTTTATAACAGATGGGGTGATTTGCTGGTGCAATGAGTTCTGCGTTGTAAGAGTCACTTCGATCTAAGGCTAACCACGCATTTCGATCGCCAATCTTGGTGAGCGAATTAGCGTACGACACATTTTACTCGTTCTCGCAAACTGAAGACGTGTCTCTGTAAAATGTATAGGTCAACACGTACGGGTTACACTGCCCTCACGAGCACTATAAAAACTTTTTTGAGGTAATTCCAGCAGTATCTCTGGTTCGGTAAACTACTGTCAACGCTAACGAGTGTAGTAGAAAAACGAAAACACTCGCAAGCAAATGATCAGTCGTTAGTCAATGAAATTCAACCATCGTAACTAGACCAACCGACCAACATTCGATCAAGTACTACAGGAGCGCAAAAGAGCTAATCATAACATTTATCGTTTTATCCCTAACAGAACCACCCGGCGGTTAACCATGAGGGAGGGGGCGATTATAATTCGTGACTGAATGAAATAAATCACAAATATCAGTGCCCCTTTCATACGTGATTGTTAAAGTGTCTATACACTCGGTTGCGGTGTGATCAAAGCCTTTGAAATAAGGTCCTTTTAAGCAGCTGTTCATTGTGCTGGAAGTTGTTGAGGGTGCACTGGATGCAGTTGGTGCTGAAATGACTTTCGTGAGGCAGATTGTGCATTCAACTTTTGGGAGCAGCACTTAAAACTGTGGTTGTAAAAAAGTGAAAGTTGCTTGAATCCCGCGCTAGCAGAATAAATCTATAAACATATGCCATTAAAGGTTTTGTCATATTGGATTATTGGGGTTGTCGTTTTGCGGCTGTACCTGCGTTTGAATGATTTATGAATTTTTAATGGTAAATGTTTATTGGTGGTTTTCTTCATGTATTTCGCCATTTAATGTGTTTTCTAACTTATTCTATTGTCTCCATTGTAATAACTTTTATATTTGTCGTTTGTTAATGTGTTGTCACGTGACAAATTTTTTTCTGTATTTAACCTTGGGCATGAGCCCGTCAGGGAGTTCCGAAAAAGTCGGTCTCAGAATAAGTCGGTCAAACCTCATCAACTGTGGCCTATTTCATGAACATATCTTAGTCGACTATCATGCTTAGCCGACTACAGTTAACCACCTATCCAACTAAATTGCGTTTCACGAACACCATAGACGACTATGCTTAGTCGACTAAGCTTAGCCTGCTACTAAGGTCGCTAAGCTTAGTCGTTGTCGGCTAAGTCTAAGTGTAAAAGCTCTTTGAAAGGTACATTTCACCAAATATCATCAAAGGTCGGCTGTAAAAAAGTCAAGGTCACTTAGCCCCTGGCTACGGGCCGTGTTTACATGTTAATGATGTTCAATACTGCGGCTGGAGCGGAACCCCTACAAATCGGTTCTTTCGCTCTGGAGTCTGGGACGCAGACCTTCTGTAGAACAAACTCCACTGATTGATTCCCTGCTACGGTTGGACTAGATATCGTCGAGTCCAAAAGGTGCCCTGGCTATATTGATTGTGTTTGTTAAATACCGTTCTTTATGAGAACTATGGGTCGATAATAGACCAAATAAGTAGCACTTGCGAACCAAGTTCGGGAGAATAAAACATGACGTCGATCTGGTGGTGTCTTTGATTTTGGACGACAGCAAACTGTGCTGATGCCAGCTGGGGGTTTGGAATACTGTGATAGAAAATGTGAAAAAATATTTTGGCAACTAAAATGTGATTCTCTTATCACATCAGTAATTGATGAGCTCCTGCAGTATCTGTGGGGAGTGTTGCGCTCTTATGTTTCTTTTACTGTGAACATCACCCAAGTTTAGGCCCGGCTTCAAGTTCAGTTGTGTTTTACAGGCTGTTTCTATGTCTTGTCCATTGTTTTGGCACAGACGTGCAGATGTGTATTGATGCATTGTTAGTTATGTCATTTAGATTTACTGATTGCATTGGAATGATGGGGACTCTCACATACACTCCCTCACACTCGCACACACACTCCCTAACTCAGTCCGTCACTCAAACACTTGCTCCATCATTCACACGCTCACTTATTGATTAATTCTCTCACTAACTTTAACAAGCTCACTCCATTCACTCGCTCACTGACTCGCACACTGACTCGCACTTACTCACCCACTTGTGCACTCATTAAATCACTCTCACTCCCTCACTCGCTTGTCCACTCATTCTAACAAACTTTCACTCACTTACACTCACGCTCCCGCACTTGCACACTCCCTCACTCGCATGATCGCTCATTCATTCAATGCTACTTTCAATCACTCACACACTCCCTCACTCCCACTCTCTCATTCGGTAAATCACACTCTCGATGGTTCACACGAACCAACTCGCTCACTCACACTCACTCGCTTACTCACACTCTCTCTCAAACACACTCACACACACTTACACACACTCGTTCACACACACACGCACAAACACACACACACACACACACACACACACACACACACACACACACACACACACACACACACACACACACACACACACACACACACACACACACACACACACACACACACACACACACACACACACACGCACTCATTGGGGGCCACTGTGGTCTAGTAGCGCGCTGGACTTCAGATCTACAGGTCAAGGTTTCAATCCCTGCCTGTGTCTGTGGAATGATTTATCTGTAATTCACCTTATTCCAGGATGTCCCTTTACCGATATGACCAAAGCAGTTTAAAGGGACATTAAATTCAGGCATCAATTCATTCACTGATATAAACACTCCCTCGCTTACCCTCTCACTTGCTGAAACCCCCTCCAACCACAATGAAAGACTGTGACAATGAAAGGCTTTGATTTGAGTGACATTGTCTCTTTGACAGTTGGTGTGTTTTGTGTTCAAATATGACACCGTAACAATCTGATATATGATAAGATATATGTGTTTATTAGCCTGGTTTATAACATGCAGGTAATCAATACCACCGGTGTTCCACTGCTAGACTTGTTATTTTAAGCTGAATAGATACAGCCCTTTATTGGGCATTTGATCCCACTATTTCCCACCATACCATGTCACATCAAAATATTTAAGGATAATACCTCCTACATGGAGAAGACAGCTATATGCAATCCATATTAGTGGGTGACTCCCAGGGAAGAGGCTGACAGTGGAGACATGTGGTGAAACAATGCAGGGCACATGTTACTGTCCCAGCTCTAAATAAAGAATGTATTTATACCAAGTGGTATATACCTCTTGCCGGTTGATTCTAAAATTATGTGACATACTGTTAAGAAGGCGTTATGAATTTAATTAATACCTTTCATAATGACCATTATCGATTCTCATCTGAACCTGCGTATCCGCAAAATCTGTAATTAGTTGCAAGAGTTTAATAGCTAGTACTGAAAAGGTTTTGACTAGAATATTTTAGTCCAAAGAAAAGCTGCCTATAAGCTTGGGAAATTAGTTGTCTTTCATAAAACTGATGAAGTTTTGCTTTTGCCAGATGGTCAGAAGTGACAGATTGCAACACACAAATGCCAATTCTGTTCTGCATGAAAAAATGAACAGCACAGATGTTTTGTTGGACACAGACAAAAAAGATGAACAGCACAGATGATTTGTTGGACAGAGATGAACAGATGAACAGCACAGATGTACTGTTAAACGGAGATGAAAAGATGAACAGTGCAGATGTTCATTTGAACAGAGATGAAAAGATGAACAGCACAGATGTTCAGTTGAACGGAGATGAAAAGATAAACAGCACAGATGTTCAGTTGGATGAAAAGATGAAAAGCACAGTTGTTTAACTGGATGAAGATGAGATTGTGAAGAGCCAGCACGTTTACTCGAATGAGTATGTTCTTGGTAATTATTTGTGACAACCAATACAAAGTACTGGACAGATTCTTTTCAGACTTTATACTAATCATCAGTGTGATGATATAAACAAAGTTTATTCATGATTTTATAATTTAATCAATTTTTTTTAATATTAATGTATTAATCAGATTTTTACACGGCCTGATTACAACTTTTTCGCTGTTATACTTGAGCCCGTATTGACCCATTGCGTCTGGATACCTACATATTCCCTGTGTATTTGGTTCCCAGAAAAAAATGGCAGATTTAGAGCAAGCATGTTGGTTTACTTAGATAAGCTTATCAAACCCTGGATGCTTTTTGTTCACTTTCAGTCTGATACTTCAGTCAGCAGCAGTTCTCATCTACAAGAAGAAGAAAACTCAACACGTAAGTTTCTATCCACTCCAACTTTGTGCTAGATACATTATGCTATTACATCTTGTCATGGCGAAATTTTTTAGGTCATCGGTTTATAACCAAAAGCTTACATTCCTTATTACCAGTAATTGTTTATATTGTGACCACAGTAAATAGCGGCAACTCTCATTTGCTTGGGTAGAATGACTTGTGTACAATGTTTAATTATATTTCGCTCTGCTTGTGAGGCTGACGTCGGGAATATAATCCATATCATGATATGCTAGACAGGCTAAGTATATACGCTTTTATAATGTCAATTATTTATACAAATTGTACATCACTTCTCATGAATGGCCATCCTGTTTATCCGGGCACACCCCAAACTCTCCATTTCATCTTCCCTCAATGCAAGACGTTTAATTACAAAAAAAGATCCAGGAACTTATTTGTTTGCACAACTCTCCCTCCCCAAAAACGTTTGTTTTGGTAAAATATTGAATTTGAATAAAGTATGCTGTTCGCTAATACATTGCTCATTTATGCTGTACACCATATTTTGTACAATGTGCTATAGTGGACGTTGGGCGAGCAACTAAGTCGAATGGTATAAGAGTGTATGACAAAAAGCTTGCCTGTTTATATTGTGGGAAGATACAGCGACACAGGATAAAGAAACATTTAGCTACTGTCCACAAACAAGAGTTGGCTGTGGCCAAGGCATTGTCAAAGAGAGGCAAGGAACAGCGTCACCTCGTCTCAAAACGTTTGGGAAATTTTAAGCACAATATTCGGGTTCTGAATCAGAAACAAGAGGAATTAATTGTTTCACGTCGGTCTACAGAAAGTGGTCCTACAAAGATGAGTGATTACTTACCTTGCATACATTGTCTTGGCTTTTTTCGTTTAAAGCCAATTGTGGAGACACACTCGTAATTATTCTGAGAACCAACAAGCAGATGGTTGTCAGAGAGGATGTGGAATAGTCAGGGCCAGATTGGTACTAGGAGTAGGCCTTGTACCAAAAGATGACCAGTCAGGGGAGGGCTTCAAAGAAGTAAAAGAGATGTGCCTTGCAGTAATGCGCCGGGACCATGTGTACAATGCTTTAGAGAAAGACACCATAATTTTGAAGTTTGGAAATGTTCTCGCTAAGAAGCTGGGCAAAAGACGATCCCAAGATAAAGTGCGGCGGATGCGCCAGCTTGGACGTCTCAAGATTGAAATCAGTAAAGTACTTGGAAATCATGAGGATAGGAAAGTTGAACTAATGTCGTACATAGATGGTCCTCTCTTTGACGATGTTATCAAAGCGATTCACAACTTGGCTGGCTTCCATTCTGGCACGGAGGGTATTAGTGTTTACGAGACACCTTCCATAGCAATACGTCTTGGTAATCACTTAATCCAGTGTGGAGAACTCAAACGTGGGATGGGTATTCGTGAGAGTAATTTTTGAACCTACATAAGGCCGAATGGGCGGATCGTGTATCGTCGATTGCTCATGCCACTTTAAAAACCAACAATTTCAATAGGCCGATGATGTTGCCTGTAACGAAAGATCTTCTTCTATTGAAGAACTTTCTAAATGAGGATATGAACAAATCAACTGGTCTCCTGAGTTCAAGTGCCACATATTCAACCTGGAGGAGATTTGCGGAGACCACGATGGCAAGAGTTGTCCTGTTCAACAAACGACGAAGCAGTGAAGTGGAACTGTTGAAGGTTGAAACTTACAACAGCCGACCGAACTGGTCAGCTGCAGTCAACCATGAAATCAGACAAACATTATTGCCTGTTGAAAGAGAAATGCTGAATCGATGAGCATTATCAAAAAAACCCAAAGGAACCCTTTGAGTATTTATGTATGATATATATCAAGTGTATTGTATGTTTTGTCAAATGTTTGCAGTAAACCACTAATGGCCTGCTTTGTAGTTTGCAGTTGATAGAAACGCAAGGGAAACAGAACAAAAGGGTGCCCATATTGTTGACTGGGGAGATGGCATCAGAATTGAATCTACTGAATGCTACTAGAGATGTCTGCGGCATTGCGACAACAAATAAGTATGTTTGTGCTAACACCAGGGACAACCACCTTGACTGCTGGCAGGTGCTTACAAAGTTGGCAGCAGCAGCTGGCTGTGAGTCTCCTGGCCCCATATCTTCAAGCAGGCTCAGAAAGTATCTTGCAACAGTATGTCAGGTAATCTATGATAACTGCAGAAACCACAAACAGGAATATGACTTATACAAGCAAAGTTCATGGAGCTATAATTAAAACAAATGACCTGTAATGTGTAATCAGCATATTTAAAAGGAAATAATACCAAACTGTACTTATGTGACAACAGATTGAGTTTGTTAATATCATTTCTAAAACTTCTGCATGAGTAAAAATTTCAAGAAACTCTTTTCTAATGTTGTAAGATACGTTCACGTTGATGAATATCATGGTTGTATCACAATTATGTCTATTTATTCATCTGCTGTTATATGTTCATTCAACCCTTAGACTTGGAATCAAAGGAATTGGAATGGCTCTGACAGCACCTTGTTCACAGCATCAACACACACAAGCAGTATTTTCGTCGGTACGACGCTGCTATTGAGATTGCAAAAATAGGGCGATTAATGATTGCAGCGGATGCAAGAGAGCTTGGAAAATTGGAGGGGAAGAGCTTATCAGATATTGATATTAGTAGTAAGTGTTGTACGTTTAAACAATTCCACAACTTCAAGTTAATTTCTATGGTTATCATTAAGTAGTATACAGAGTTGGGACTCACTTTTCTATGGAGCTGCTTTCCTACTTCTCGAGACATATATTTAGACTACGTATTGCTAGCCTACCTGTGGCTCTGCCTCTTTATAGCGGATGGCCACATCAACCGCAGTTATTGTGTATTGATATGTTTTTCGTTTGACCTGCCGTGCATCAGAAACAGGAGATCAGTTTGATGGACCTCGTGTTGTGCATACACGTCAAATTTGGGTTTTAGGATAGTGCGAGGAAGGTGTAAATATATTTGCCACAAGGCCTGCTTTTTCCGCCAATCCCGAGCCACATCTTTAGAGACTTTGACAGTCTCCACTAGCTTATCTACGGCCCATAGGACTACAGTAGAGCTGGCTTAGCTTATGATCCATATTACTGTATTCCAGAAGCCTGACAAATCTCCAAAACGCTGCTGGGATCATGCCAATTTGTATGCCAGCCCCAAGACGATGAACGTGATATCGAGATCTCGTTTTTTGATGGTACACAGAAGTCAGACAGTTTTGACTTGGTGTCAATGGGGTCTTGAGCCTAGCTTTGTCAGGAAACATCACAGCGTACTCGTGCAGAGCGGCGTCAACTTCCTTGAAAGTCTGCACTGCATGGTTCTCGTGGTGAAGTTCCTCATTGACCTTGTCCGCTTACGGCCCCACACGGCTTGCCCGGCTTGGAGTTGCTCCACTGCCATGTTGGGCCGTTTCCATTCCGCGTCTAATGATGAACTTTTAGCATTGAGAGGAGAAAGTTAGACCCTGAAAAGGCAAGCACGTTGACGAAGCATTGCTTCCGTTGTCATAATTACTTCATTATGTTAGATAGTATGAGACCAGTATGGGTAATGTGGGTTTCTTTGGTAGCTCAACGTCCTCCGGCGCTGTTTTGACAATGCCGGTTTCTCTTGTGTCGTTGTGGACGTCTGGCGGGGCTTCTTAGAGGTTGATACTTGAGTTGAGACCCAAGTGCTGGCTCACGGTGGTAAGAAGAATCTGGTTGTTGTAGCCAGCGATTGGGCCGATCTGGAGCTGCATGTCGCCGGGGACTATGAAGAGCCCTATTCAAAATACGAAGTCGACCGCTGAGTTGGCATACTGCAGCATGCCCTGGTAGCGTCTGATAGCCGATTACAGGTCAACAGGGGACGCTTCGGCGTGTTCGAGGTTGTTGTGTACCCCTGGCCGATGATCTCTGCCCGCTTCTGAGCTGCTGCCCCGAGGATGGCCCGTACGAATGTGCATATCTTTTCACCTTGTCGAGAATAAAAGATGTCCAGGCTTACGTTGCCTCTCCCCCCTGACTAATTTGGTGGATGATTCCCTTATGCTCCATCCCTGTCTGCATGTTTGTGACTTCTTTGAAACCTGGCTTTTTCTTTTTTTTTGGCCTCTTTTCAGGTCGAAGGTTTGGTTTCACCCTAGTTGCTCGTTGACGTGTCCTCGGCGTAAGGATCGTCGACATAGAGCCAGCGGCCATGATCGACGAGCATATTTCGGACGAAGAGTCACGCATGATAGTTGAGGAGACCCCAAAGTATAACCAGATGAAAGGTGATATCCGGTGGAGTGCACTAAAGAGGCATGCACAGGTTAAACCTACGATGATGGATGAGGAGACAACAAACTGCTAATCCAGCAAGGAAGGGAAAAAGTGGTGCAGGCGGTGGGCCGTGCATAGTCGGAATATAAGCCTAAAGAAGCAGAAAGGCAGCTCCATAGAAAAGTGAAATCCAGAACCCCCACTCTGTATACTACTTCATTATATATTATAGATGTTTGTGATTCAATCAAGATAACAGTAAATAGAGAAAATCTGTATATTACACATGGAACTGTATTGAAACAAACCTGTGTTTTATTACTACTATTACCATGTTATCTTTTGATGACAGGCATGCTAGTTCCAACAAATGATGATTTCAATGATAAAGGCGAGCAAGAGCTGGATAGAGATCTTGAGAGTGCGGGTAATTATAAATTTGGGCTGATATTATGAATATTCTTTTGGAGTTGCTTCATTACGTGTATTAATCTATTGTATTCTCTTTGTTAGAACTGTCAACAGCTATCCTATCCTCTGAGGAGACAGAGATAAGTAACACAGGAAGATAAGTTGAAGTTCATGAAAGCTCATCAGATGATGACAACAGCATCCGAACTAGCCGTGTAGTTGTCAAAAGAAAAACAATGGAGTAAAATGGAAACAAAAACTGTTGAAAATTCGTTTAACTACTTTATTACTAATTCAGTGATCCTAAAACATGCAGATATTCAAAGATTTGCTAATAAGTACCCTGAAATGACTACATTCAGTGTTGACAGCATCAAAAGTAAAGTTCAGTATTTGATTAAAAAAAGTTGCAGTGAAATAGTGATTTTGGTGTAGCATTTTTAATAGCATCCGTGCATACATCTTGACTTCTATGATTACCATTATTCCTGAATATACCATATATGTTGTCACACGTGCGGTGAATACCCTAGTAGCTTTGATGAATAATAAAAACAAATAATTATATGGCGCATATGCCGATTTGTTTTATTTAAAGCTGAATTGTATACATACCTGACAATATTTGCTTAACACTTTTTAAAAAGCGTATTGAAATAGAAAAAACCCATAAAATAGAATATATATTTAGATTTAAGAGAATGCGAAGTATATAACTATGTATATGCAATCCGTTTCTGTGAAATATGCTGGGAAAGCCGAGGCCCATAAAACATGCATATATTTATATATATATATATATATATATATATATATATATATATATATATATATATATATATATATATATATATATATATATATATATATATATATCTATCTCTATCTATCTCTATATATATATATATATATATATATATATATATATATATATATATATATATATATATATATATATATATATATATATATATATATATATATATATATATATATATATGTCGTGCACTGTGGGACAAGCACCCATAGCGCATGTCCCACAGTGTTTATACGAAAAATATTAATATCGGGTATAATGAAGAAAACAAATTATATTTAGTTTCAAGAGAATTAGAAGGATCTAAACATGCAATCCGTTTCTGTGAAATATGATGGGAAGGCCCATGTCCCATAGTATATGACATATCCCATAAAACCTGCTTTATCTGTATATATATATATGTCTTGCACTGTGGGACAAGCACCCATAGCGCATGTCCCACAGTGTTTATACGGAAAATATTAAAATTGAGTATAATGAAGAAAACTAATTATATTTAGTTTCAAGAGAATGAGATGAATCTAAATATGCAATCCGTTTCTGTTAAATATGCTGGGAAGGCCGATCCGTTTCCCTGTGACATATATGCTGGGATATATAGCCGATGTATATATATATATAATATTTTACATATATATATATATATATATATATATATATAATATATATATATATATATATATATATATATATATATATATATATATATATATATATATATATTATATATATATATATATATATATATATATATATATATATATATATATATATATATATATATATATATATATATATATCCTTATATATATATATATATATATATATATATATATCTCCCTCTATATATATTATATAAATATATCTCTCTATATTTCGATATATATATTATTTTATATATTGCTCAGACTCGCACATCATGACCTCTGTGTTTGATATGAGCATATATATCGCTATCGGTATATACTTACTATGACTATATATACATATATATTATAACAACGTACCTGGCTTCTATACATATATATCGATTGTGTGGGATGGTCGGATTTTGACTCGCACATCATGACCTCTGTGTTGTGATATATATCGCTATACTTACTTGATACACATTGATCTCGACCATGTCATGCTTTACACTCATGCTCTGCATCAGCGCAACCAGCACAGCATTAAACACAGGTTCGATATTCTGTAGACTACTTTGTTATCAACATGAACCAAGTTACGCATAGGTATTTGCTATGATTACTCAATGAAAGCAGCTATGTCGCCGTTATCCGCCTACCAACAACGGTTCTAGTAGTGGTTGCAATCACGTCCGTGGTATCATCGTACATCACAATCACCTCCTGCACAGCCGCCGTGTTTTCCACGAAGAATTCGATGCCATGTAGCTCACCGAAGTCGCATTGGGCATCTTCGCTCGCGGTTAAAGTAAACTGACAGACAATAATTACATTTGCAGAGTCAATACAAAATGAGGTCAATTGATGTAATAATGGTACATGCAAGTGATTGCTGAGTGACTTACCGCATCGACTGACGAGGATCTATCTAAAAAAAAACACGGTATATAGAATGAGAACGGATAAAGCGGCAAATCTTAAAAATGCTGATCATCCCTTAATAGATTACATCTATGACTGAGGTAGAGAAGACTTAATGAATGATTGTGGTTTGGAATGATGACTATTGACTCACCAGACACAGAATCAGAAGCGGCATTACCATGGCGACGCTGAACTTACACTCACGCCCCGACATCACCAGATACTAATATCAACTCAAAACGCATCGACTGTCTGCGTAAAAAAACATTCGTAGAAACAACGCGCTCACTAAAAAGTTTCTTGCCATTGAGGCGTTTTAAGCTGCCTCAGCAATGGTTGCCTTCGCGCAAAGTTTGTCAGGTTAGAAAGATCTCAAGTGCATGCATCTCAACGTCAATCGTCACAGTTTGGCGCCGATACGCATCCGTTCTTATTCATGTGCGGCCGGATCTGGGAAGCCACAAACCATACTATGACCTCATCAAATATTTCGGGCCTCGTAGAAAACCCGGAAAGACGTAGAAGTACACGGCGCTTGAGAATGGAGCGGCCTTATCCAGGATAGCCGTCAAACATCTAGCTCGTTTCTGTCGGATATGTGTAACGGGGTTCGGGCGGATCTATTGTAAAAGTATCAAGGTGTGGCCTGGTGTATAGAAGGAAACAATAAGGTATGGCCAGGTGTACAGTAGGAGACATATAGTTTGAGTAATAGGTTTCAATGAGGTAAATAGTTATTGTACCAGGGTACGGGCAGGTGCATACTTGGAGCAACATGGCACGGGATGGGGAAGAATTGGTGTAACAGGGTAGGGACAGGGGAAGAATTGGTATAACAGGGCAAGGGCAGGTATACAGTTGGAGTAACAGGTTAAGATCAGGTGCATGGCTGGAATATCAGAGTGCGGACAGATATATTTCTAGTGTAACAAGGTATGAGCAGTAAATTGATACGGAAAGGCGTAACGTTGGAGAAACACAAAACGGGCAGGTGTATAATTAGAGTAGCAGGTTACGAGAAGGTGTAAAGGTGTAACATTAGAGTAACAGGGAACGAGAAGAGTGTAATTAGATCAACAGGGTATGGGCAAGTTTATAATTGATTAACAGTGTACAGGCAGGTAAATAACCAAAGAAGCATGGTAAATGTATGTGTATAATTAGATTTACAGGATATGGACAAGTGCACATGTGGAGTAACAGGCACGGGCAGGAGTATAGTAGGAGTAACATAATACGATCTGGGGCATAGCTTAAGTAACAGGGTACGGGCAGATGTAATATTAGAGTACAAGTCTGCAGGCGGGTGTATTGTCAAGTAGCAGGCTACCGGCTGGTTTCTAGCAGGAGCAGGAGTGTAAAATCAGGTGTATAGTTGTAATAACAGGATTTGGCAGGTTTTTAGTTAGAGCAATAGTATAATGGCAGGTGTATGGTTGGAGCAACAGTCTATGGGCAGGCGTATAGTTTTAATAACAAGGTGTGGGCAGGGGTATAGTTGGAGGTACTGGAGGGGTATAGGTTGAATAACAAGGTACGGGTACACTGTGTGCTAGTCATGCCTTATCAATGCTGCCACATTGACTGGGAATGCCAATCAAGTCTTTATCATAGAAGAATATCTAATGGGGGTCTGGATCATTCAATTTAATTCTTGATTCATATGAGTACCATTCAAAATTTCAATCACAGAGATCTGCTTTTGAATCAAAATTGAAATTATTCTGAACTAGAATCTAATCTGCTGCATGCAAAGAACACCTAAAATCGCCGTCTTGCTTCTCTAAGTAACCATTGTTTTTTCACACACATACATACATACATACATACATACATACATACATACATACATACATACATACATACATACATACATACATACATACATACATACATACATACATACATACATACATACATACATACATACATACATACATACATACATACATACATACATACACATACATACATACATACATACATACATACATACATACATACATACATACATACATACATACATACATACATACATACATACATACATACATACATACATACATACATACAGACACATACATACATACATACATACATACATACATACATACATACACATACATACATACATACATACATACATACATACATACATACATACATACATATACATACATACATACACATACATACATACATACATACATACATACATACATACATACATACATACATACATACATACATACATACATACATACATACATACATACATACATACATACATACATACATACATACATACATACATACATACATACATACATACATACATACATACATACAGACATACATACATACATACATACAGACATACATACATACATACATACATACATACATACATACATACATACATACAGACATACAGACACAGACATACAGACAGACATACATACATACATACATACATACATACATACATACATACATACATACATACATACATACATACATACATACATACATACATACATACATACATACATACATACATTCACTCTTATATATATACGCAACCTAAACTATGGTTATATTGAATACAAGGTCATTTTCGCAGGTTTTATCGCTTTTTTAATAATGACGAGGATCCCGTGTTCTTACCCTCAATCGATTCCACAGTCGTTCTACCAACAGAGACGTTATGGAATACATATGTCCAACTAATTGTGACCACTGCCTTTACTTGCTTTCAGATATTAACGAGTGTGGAAGTTCTGCTTGTAACATTGGGCTGTGTGGTGATCATCTGAACGGGTATATTTCCACCTCCCGGCCCAGGGTTCACGGGCAGCCAAAGTCGGAACCGTGAGTCTAGCAGCAGCATGTTCTCCATCTGAGCATAGTTACGAGATTTTTAATTTTTGTAAACTATGCTTACCAAAATCTCACTAAGTGAACTATGCTAAACACAACTTCGAAAATAAACTGTTCAGCAAGTCATGTTCACGAATGCGTCTTTGTGGATATAAAGTAGTTCTAAATCATAACTGTCTTTACAATATTTCAAAAATGTTATTTATAGAGGAATTGCCATAAATAGTTTAGTATCATAATATTACTGGTGTTATATTATTACTTTCAGTATAATTATTATCAACTTCTGTATCATGTTAATACTTTTCAGTATTATAATAATACTGTCAATATTATATCATTAATTTCAGTATTGTATTAATCTTTTTCAGTATCATATTATTACTCTTCAGAAACCAACGAGTGTGCTTCTAATCCGTGTGAAAACGGAGGTACCTGCTATGATGAAATCGCCTGCATTTGCGTTCCTGGTTTAACCGATGGTCTTTGTGAGACTGGTAATATACCTAATCATATCATTAACATCCTGATTTAATGTGGATACAATTGATGTCTTGTCAAAGTACTGAATAGGTGTTGTCGATTCCTTGTGTTCCAGTCTGCTGTGCTTTCTGTTTGCTTTTTGTCTGTTTTAGAGAATGGCAATGGAGAATGTGAGTACGGAATCAATGATTTCACATGCGTGTGCGACAACGGCTTTGATGGCGTATGTTGTGACATCCGTAAGTCAAGTATAACATCGCGAGGTTACCTATTGCACAACGTCGAACCTACCCACAAACGGGTGTTGGAAATCTGGAAAAATGTACAGCCTCCTTAATATCTAACAGCTTCTGAATCCTGTAGGATGACACTATAAGTTCATAATATAATATTTCATATACGAATATGACTAATGGAATCGGCTGTCTGGAATATCAGGCGTGCATATTACTGTTGAATTGTGAGAGTCAACTCGTTAGATTTACCTGTTTGCAATTCTTGCAGCCGTTACATACCCGCCGACTACATTTCCGCCGGGCATTCTGGGTACGATCTCCTCGCACAACACCTGCCATCACTTGCTGGTTTTTTATTTTCCTTGCTTCATAAACTCACAAATATTTGACGGTGCCCTATGCTTCAGAGAACGATATCATCCCGCTTGTGATAGGTATAGCCGGGTGTATAGCGGCTGTGTTGATGCTGGCCTGTGTCTGCTTGATGCGGTGAGTCCACGTCTCGTCAGTCGTGTCGTCAGATGGTGTTATCTATCCTCCGTCACGTGTATTATTTAAGGCAATATTTGTTTTCAGGAATAAGGTGAAGAGGAAGAAATGCCCCAATAAGCCAAGAACCCCAGCGTGTCTGAGTAATAGTGTGGACATATCATGAGCGAACTAGAGCAGTCTCTATGACTTGACCTGTCTACCCCGCTATAATGTGGCTTGTCTAATGATGCTTCGTCAGCGCGGCATGATTTATATATAAAGGTAAATAATGGTACTATATCTGCTTTATTAGTTGGGCTTTCTTGTTAGAAATAGATTTTGAAAGGCATATCAAGTGCAGTAATATTTGTGTCATCACAATAGCTTATCACTGCTCATTTGTAACACTGCGTATGTTGCTGCTTGTCTCGTATTGTTCGTAATGAACTTTCTCTCTTTCGTTACCTTCAGTTTGCTGGTCGAAACGATCTTATTCCGGATATCGATATTTTTTGCAGCTTATCCAGCCCAAACATAGTATATTAAGTAAGCTCATAAAGGGCGAAATTCGTCAAATTACAAGCTCAATAGAATACAAGACCACAATTAACAACTTTTACATGTTCTTTACAGCTGGACAATGGATTACAAAGCTGCACCAGCTGTACCTACAGTACCTATGACCACGCCATTGGTGAAATGAATCGGAACAATTATATAATGACATATAATCAGCAATTACACTACTATGGGGTGGTGCTGCAGCAGCTGCAGTCGCACATCATCATAATGTTGGTTACATTAATCATAATGACTTAGAAAGTGTTGTGTACTGCGGTCGCGTAGTGATATTTTTGGTGCGACTTTCACGACGCGGTTTTAGCGGAACACCAGGACGACGCGTGTTGATTGTCAATTAAGATGATTTCTGACTAAGTTTTTTGATCTCATAATGATACCTTTTGATGTTGAAGTCATGTAGAATGAACAGATTTACCTTTTGTGCAGCTCTGGCAAGTTTACTGGCCCAAAGTCGGTTCGTAGCATTTTTCAATCAATGATTTGTTCGAATAATATTATGATTTCCAAAGTGCGATACTTTGTTGAACGTGTTGTGAAATGAAAGATTTATGTGTTAAGTTCTATTTAACCGTCAATTGTTGTTTCAGTTGACGGTTTATTGAGCTTAACTACTCAACGTTTTGCTCAAATAAATCAGTGCTACGCCAAAGCAGGTTATTTCTAGCTGAATCACTGCACACAGCTTCAGTCAACGACTACCGCTGACGAAACAGACTACTGTATTTATTCGCCAGTCGAACGTGTGCTTTCCAACTTGAATACTTGTGACCTTTCGCAGGATTTTGCTGTCAACATTCTGTACGGCTACGTCTACGTCCTTCATGAGTACTGACAGTGCTTCTACATACAAGACAAAAAGTCATCTGATCAAATTGCTAATTCGTGTGCCTTTTGTGCCAATTCGGGATACAACATTCTTGATTATTACAGATTTAGCCACAAGACTCCATCGTAGAGAAAAGAATTGATCATGAAACGAGGCCTCTGTGTCGGTTGCCTGAAACAAGGCCATCTGTCAAAAGAATGCAGGAACAAGAGCACTTGCGAGAAATGTAAAGGCAAACATCAATCCTGCCTGCATGGAGACTATGAAAATTCGAATCCAATCAATCGGAGGACTTCAGAGGAGCATCCAGCTTAGGTGCTCGGAGTATCTCAGCCGAAAGGTGGAATTATGCAATGTTTAATGACGGTCCCAGTGTATGTTTCTACAGACGATGATCCTGATAATACTTTATGATACAGACGACTACACCGCACAAAACAGTATGTGGGGTTATTAGTTTATAAAGCTGTGTTTACGAGACATTGATACAATCCCTATTAGAACGACTGTTCAAGGAACGCCCATTATCCAAATAATTCAGCATCCAGCTGTAGAGCTGCGTTATTTGCATGACTTCAAAGTCGACTAGGTTATAACTTTTGATATCGGACACAATTATATTATCCTAACCCAAACCTTGACCTAACCTACTATTGCGTATCGTTACCTATGCTTCTTCAACACTACGTTCTGGGGCCACAGTTGTTCGTCATTGCTCCTTGTGGTTGTTGCGGCAGTTATTGTTCGATTTGGCGGCGTTGGCCGTGTACGACTATCCTCCCGCCCGTCTTTAACAATCTAACGTTCGCACAAAACTGTATAGGGTACCAAAATTAAGCGAATTGTTATTTAAAAAAACCTCACCTATTATGGAAGGAGGAGGGGTCACTCTATGGCTGTCACTGTAATATACTCGAATTATGAACTGATGTAAGATACCACATAGAACGGTATAATCACTTCGTGTTCAAGCCATATGATTAACAACTTTATCCCGATGTGTCATATCACGGTCCCTGCGAATTGTAGAGCTAGGCGTCATGCTCATTCTCGTAATGTAGAGAGATCCTCCTCAGTGACCGGACCAACAGCTGAGCATCGAGAAGAACGGGCTGCTAACGTCGGTCATTTAGCATCTTATCTGGCGAGGCCGGAATTTACCATATCGTTGTTGTACATTTATGTGTATTGACATGCAAGTAACCAAATGCACCGAGAGTAGCAGTTTCACTGGACGAGCCATTCTACAAGTCCGTTAGTGACGTGGATACGTACAACTAACCGTGAGAAACAGCCGCCTTTGATTCAACAACTTGCGCGACGACCGCTGCTACTCCTAGTTATCCTAGGACGGGATTGCAGATTAAATATACAGTCTGGCACAACATTTCCGGCAGACCCTTCCAATCTAATGGAATAATTGTTCTCGCCTATTTTCTGAGAAGACCATGGAACCAGTCATTGTGAAACTAAGACTTGCGTATCACTGGTTCTCGTGGTAACAGAAACCCTCGCAAACACTCCTTGTCATACTCATTTTTGCTGACTGTGCGCTCCTGAAGAAGCATCGCCATAGAACAGCTAGCTGCCATCTTGTGGGCTTAAGATGGCCTCTCTGTACACAGCTCGGTGGATCGGTGTCGGTATCTTGGTAACGATAGGGTATATCCGCTCACAGGGCCACGTCATTTTCTTGGGAAATTGGTTGTATATAGACGATATCAATGGGAACGCTGTGCGAAAATGCGCTACTTCTGATACACTATCGATGCACAGGTTGATCGTGCCTTGTCATCATAGCTGCCGTCCATCAACATGCTGACGACGTCACTGGCAATCCACATCAGTCTTGTTAGGTCCAACAAGCGCCGGCGAACTTCAACTTCTCCCTTTACTCTGTGCCATTATTGGCGTCGAAAGTATATCGGGTGACTACTGCTGGCAGCACCCCATTCTTGATATCAGCGCTGAAAGTTTCCAATTTGCTTTTCTATATGAATCACGTTGTCCACTTCTATTTATTCTGTTTAATATTGTCTTTGTTTTGGACATTCTACTACCAATGCACCAAGTTGGTCAAATCATCTTCATCCACTGTAAGATTGCATTTACTGGAAGCGTTTGTGAACCTCCTTGGACATACATTGATTTTCGATAGCAATAGATTACAAAGGCTCATCTTATATACAGAATAGATCAATATCCTCAAGGACGCTGCGTGCTGCATGACTGACTCACTCAGAGCAATGGCGCATATACATTGTGATGGTTAATTTGCATTTTATTTAATTACCACAGCAATAAGTGTTTTCATCTCTGCCCAGCTTGATCATCTATTGATTTGTCTATTCTTGAAAGTTAAACAGAGGTTAAATAAAACATTCAGGGATAGATCACCAACACTGAATTCGATTGTGAGTGATTCATAGGCATAAGTCTCAGCAAAATAGATGAGGTAGCAATTTTCATTTCTTAATGAGACTCTGTACCCATTTGATTATTAATCTATAACATATGGAAAGAAAGAAAATAATTTGGCGATACAACAACTTGTTTCGTTTTTTCAGATTTAGCCCACATCCAAAACAAAGAGCTAATATTAGTATGGTACATATTTACACCAGAAAGTATTATATAATCCTTGGTAATGAATCCATGTTGCAAAACTGACTGGCAAATATGGACTGGACTAAATAAATTGCCACAATTTCTCGAGCAGCCATTTCATAATAAAAATAATGACATCATCAACTGAACACATGTATATCCTTACCATATGCCCTTCCATGAAGGATAGTCACATTTCTATCTCTGCTTCAAATTTTAAATAACATTAATCATTAGGTAACATCATAACGCTTTCCCACAAAACCATTGTCTGATTGCTTCCCTAAAGTGTAATCATATGACAAGAGAAACTAGGACATTTTCTGAAGAGAGAGACCACAGTGGATCCTCAACATGAATAGACTACGGATCGTGCATAAATTCGATGGTCCTTTCTGGGAAATATAATTAAATCGGAAACTGCTCAAATTGCAATAACGAACTATATCTCTATAATACGGTGCGTGATGAACTGAGGGAGAGAATCGTTGATGAACAGAAGAACAGAAAGTTTGTGGTATACAATGAACAGAACCTTTGATAATACCCCCGATACGCACAGTTTCACATGTAAGTTTGTAACATTTCATTTTACCTGTCTGTTAGCAGGTGCACAAGGACATAACTATTCCTTATCATCATACTTACAAAATGAATGGTAAATATTGGGGTTGAAATTCACTTTCAACATCAAAAGACATTTCAAACTGGTGGTGTATGATGACGATCAGACATTGGAGTTTAAGATGCTATGGCCCAAATGGCTCCACCGTGCATAGCACACAATGGGATATGAACTTTCGACATATAGGCAACTAGACAAACATCAACGCTGCTTGACTACAGCTGCCGGCCCATCATCTTAAACATGCTTGGTGGGGTCAACGTCATGATATGACCTCTTATGTTGAAAGTGATGTTAAACAACAATATTAATCATTTTAATTTTCAAATCATCCAGCATGTGTATGGCTTAATGCCTAAATTTGTGTTAAATGGGTCTAAGGTGAGCTAAGCTGTGGTGAAACTCGACAACTGCTATATGCTTCCTCTTTGTGGTTTGCTGAGAACTAATCTTGTAAATATATATGTTGGACTGGTGTATATATTTTGCTATTTCCATTATCACTGACTAGTGAATAAAGAACCATACATTTTGGTAGTTGTGAATTGAATAAGCAGCATATGGTATACTAAATTAGGTGGACAGCACAGGTTGTCATCAGTGTGTAGTATCATCCAAAAGGTTCAAGTATTTTTTAAGCAAAGCTTAATGTAAATAACAGAATAAGACACATTATGCTTTTTTGTACCTGTATGGCTGTATTCCCCCACAGGCTCCTACTTCATCTTCTTGGTAAGAAGAACACTGTGATCCAGCTCATCGCTTCCCGAGTTGTCAGTATATGAGGAAGATAAGGACATTTAGCTCCTTTGAAATATAATAAAAGCACAATATGATGGCAGATATGCACTGAACTAGGTGTGAGTAATAAACATAGACCTAATAATGATGAGATAAAGAATGTATTATTGAGCTTGGTACCACAGGTAAGACAAAGAACTAGTATAGTGATAAATGTAGTCATAAACATATGGCACCGAACTTGAATTCTGGGCCAGAAGTTCGTCTGTACAACTCACTGGAGAGGTATATTTAATTGTAACAGCTTATCCCTGAAAGGTCTCGGCTCCCCAAACCAGTGCCAATATTTAAAATAAAATTAATATCCAGTTATATGTTGACAAGGAGAATACAATTATATTCGATTTATTGCAAAAACGAAATCCCCATTGAATGTCGTTGCAGCTTTCATTTGCGATAACGTTTTACCATTTAATCAAACAAAAGCACAAGAAAAGATATTCTCCGTAACAGGACAGGCGAATGTTGAATCATTCATTGATAACCATGAAACCAGCCTGCTTATATTATCGCTCCCCTTTGGTTTTCACACTACATAATAGAAGTTTGTCATAATTTAATGAATTCTTGGCGAACAAGTACTCCAAGCCACATGAAATGATGTGATTCGTTGCGGTATATGATGTACATGATGACAGTATAAAATACGATTATGATCACACCTACCACAGTTCCCATGTTAACAAACGAGGATACAACCATGCTATCCGGCTGGACGGTGACATATGACGTCACAAACTCAGTAGCCAAAGGCCGTCGTTTTTTTGCGCATATGCCATAACGGTTCGAAAAATTGAGGGAAATATTGAAAAAAAAACATAATATGACATCAATGGACGAAAATATTGTCGGAAACGTCTTTCACAGGTGCTGATATACATATAATAAAAGGGAGTCGAAAAAAGACGTTACTTGAACTTTATCGGTTTGATCAATGGTGTCTCGAGACACACTGCAATCAAAAGGCATGGGGCTTGTATGTGGTGTTATACTGACTTGTGCACGGAGTTGTCCATGCAGTCGAGTGTGCGGAGGAAGGTTCCCAGCCAGATGATGTTAGTACATAGATCAGAAACCATGACTAAAATATCGTGATGTAAACTCTTTTGAAACGCCTGCAAAACCAGCACCACAAACGTGGAGCGGGGGAGTAATCTAAGACTGCTTCCCGGACGGGTTTCGTTGTACCTAATAAGGCAATTTCCATTGCTTATTTCATCAGCTAACGATTTATTCCATTAGAATTTGAAGATGCTTATAAGTCTCATGCATATTGATATGAGCAGCGTCAGGGTAGGGATGGGGTGAAGGGTGTGGCGTGAGGGCATATCATAACATCTCATAACGTAATAAAAGCTAATCTTACATGCCTTAAGTATTAAACTGACTTCATTCAGTATCTCTAGGCAGCAAATGTATCGCACTGAATCCCACCTTCGGAATCACATTAGTGCAGTTGTTAATACTTTAGAGTGTCAGAGTTATACATGTATCCCACATCATCTATATTCTGATATTAAGCTTTTTGATCAAATATTGATCCAGCATTTAATCGACATTACACAATCTTTATCTCGATAACTTCAACACTTACATCTAAAGACTCGTTCCATCCAATGAAAAGAGATGATAGCGGGGCTATACTCACACAGAGGATCCAAAGTGTAACGAAGCTGATGCTCATGATGATGAAGTGACCCAGGAAGATAAATCCGACCAATGGACAGCTCTTTTCTGGTCCAGTCGGTTTTGCACATCCATCCAACCGTCCACCTTCACATAATATACATCAAAGATACATCATATCGTCTCATGATAAATTAAACGCCTATAAACATATGATTGATCTTTGAGTCCTGACCACGAATCTTTTGTGGTCATCGCTATGATCGGGGCATGGGTTCATTGCAAAAGCAGGCGTCTGTAGAGCGCAGCATGGCTGCCCAAAGCGTACCACAGTGCTCCGGGTCGCCAGTCTCTGCATCCCCGAAGAAATAGTAGCCGATGATAGCGAAGAGGAACATGAGAAGAAGGAGAAGGAGGATGATGTTGATCACCCATTTCCTGATCGTATCGACCAGAGCTGTTACCAGAGCCTGATACACATAATATACACTGACGCTGTCAGCTGTCATCCATTAGTTTGTCTACAGTAGTGCTATTGATAGCTGCAGTATATACTATAGTACTCAGTGCGGTTGGGGGTTGATATTAATAACAATCAATGACATTTGTCTAGAATATGTTTCAAGAAATGATCATTCATTAATTATCTGAGGCCCACGGACGAAGGAAACAATGCGTAATGTTCTAAGTGCGCGCAGAACATTCAAGGCGCCTAGATCCGAGTTTCCTTCAAGTTGAGTGAACTCCATTATTATCTGAGCGAAGGATATTACTAGCACCAGAAAATCAAATAAGTTATAAGTTCTCTTCCATTTTTGGGTAATTTTTATATATATATATATATATATATATATATATATATATATATATATATATATATATATATATATATATATATATATATATATATATATATATATATATATATATATATATATATATATATATATATATATATATATATTTATATAAAATTGTGAATACAAAAATATTGAATTACGAAACCAACAGCTGGTAATCTCTTACTCCGATATGTAACATCGACGAAAGATTAACTTAGGGCTTACCCAGTTTATTTTGTCAGGGGAAGTAGAATATCAACTGTGCGGGGACATGATGTTACACAAATTAGCCTAAGGGACGCTTTGCGAGGTGTTTGTATGCCCATATTATGCGGACGATTGAGTGGCCATGTATGTAGCAGTATTCTAGAACCTATCTTTATGAAGAGTTGAGGAGTTTCGGGTTACCACTTTCGTAACCTGTGGCACCTTTTTAGCTTTGTTGCTGGTTGTGCGCTTTGGATTCACATGTAATATTTCAAGAACAACACTGTTTGTCAACCACGAAGATTGTGATAGAATCGTTTGAATGCCAAAACTTTTCCCCATTTATTTGGATTTCATACGCAATTTATTCAACGTTTCTAATTACGTACTGAACTTTGTTTGCCGTTTTAACTGATATCCTGTTATATCATGGACAGAATTAAGGACACTGGCGTTGTTGGACGGCATCGGGAAGGAGTGGAGATTAAGCTTATTGTGATTATAATCAGTCCATCTCAAAACTAAACGTGATCCATCAAACGATATTCATTGCCATCTTCATTAAGCAGCAAATCTAGCGGCATAATGCATTGAACTTACGCTTTGACTAAAAACGTTATGACAGCTACGCTTTCCGCTGAAACAGCGAGATCAGTCGGACAATCAGACTACAATGTCACCGAATTTTCAAACTGGGAGTAAATTCTATGAATAAAAAACCCGCGAGAGAGACATGTCTGTGGTGAACAGATCAGACCTGATACGAAATAATGGCGCTATGTGGGATGCGACATTTAGAAGACTTTAAAGATTCTTTTTAAATTATCCTCAAATATGGTATGAATGCAGTAGACCCCGTGTGTCAAAACTCAAACTCAATTATCTTCTTAAAAGCATCGCAAGAAAAACATATTTTCATATGTGATCAGTGCGCAGAATATTATTGCGTCGACAAGTACTCTGTTTACCCCGATCGTGGGACTTCGATTCACGAAGTTGGTGTATAGATGTTTTTGGTGCTCACAACACACCAGGAAGTACTTGCCTTAACCACTGGAGAGCGTTATATATAGGACTCGAACAAGTGCTGTACTGTGTTGTCAGCTACATGTCTTATATAGCGTCTGCGTTCACGTTTACTTCAACCACTTGAAGGCGACGCGTACCAGTCACAAAAGTCTTGCCAAATCCAGACCAAGGGGTAAAGGGCAAACATCGATATGTAAAGCTACAAAGTGAGAACAAATACAACCCGTCACAGTGTGGATACCAGGGGGCAACTCTCATAGCTTTCATTGACAGTTCGTCATTTGTAATCTACACTGCGTTTGTCAAAAACTTTATAAGTATAAATCTCGCTTACATACACGGTTACATTGTTGACAAGGACAATTAAGGAACGTGATTTAGCGACCTCATATTTCACAAAGCCCCACCTGATTGAACCCAGCAAAGATCAATGTGCTAGAAAAACAATTGCTATGTCCCCCAATTACCCACAAGTGGCGTGAATTATCGACCGAGGACGAAGTTCTTCAGCATCAAGGTATCTGTGTAGTGACAACGTCCATCGACGATGAATGAGCTTCCTTGACAATAGACTAGTGTCTGTGTTGGTTTAACTCTTTACCCAGCAAATATATATAATTCATTCAGTCATCTTTCTCGTTGCCGTCGATCAGTTGATATAACCTTGTCTTGTCATCACTACGTAATTGTCTCATTGACCTGAGGTTCTTCATACACTGTGATGTCCGAATTGCTTTGGTGTCGGCGACCCATGCATGAAGCGCTCTTTTCGAACTCATCAAAGGGCAGCTCCATAGGGGTGTCATCGGTACAGAGCAAACTTAATGGATGAAGTTGGTCGAAAGAAGTAATGGCATCGCCAATACAATGAGAGAGTGCTTGCGAAGTTATCAGTATACTTCTTGTCATCGATAGATTAGAAAATTGTACCTGGCCCGGTGTTGTCCCCTGGTGTGCATGATGGACATCCTGGTAATGTGTCGTACGCAGCACCTTTTCTAACGGTTTCAATCAATATGGCTTTAAAATACTTAATGTCCTGCGCTGCAGATCTAATAACTGCTCTTACTAAACTGTTATCAACGAGCCTTCGCCGTTGACACTGAGTGATCACGTGGCCCCTCGTTAATGTCCTCGTATTGCTGGAAAGTTTTATTTCTATTTCAGGGTTTTATATGATGTAGAGGTTACTTCACATTGTGTACTAAATGTAATTCACGACATACTTAAGTACAAGCTGAAAGTGCCTGTATACCGATGTACATTAGTTTGGATGAACTTGCACAAGGCCCTGGTGGCTTAGCCTGGCTTTCTGCCGTTTTGGCAATAAATTGGGGATGCGACAAACGTAATAAAGTGATGAAACTCGGCGGTGTTTTGAGAGACGATCACTAGCAAAGCTAATGTAATCAAGTGCTGTAGTAAACATGATTAATGCACACCACAATAATCAATTCGCTCATCTAAGCGCTAGATGAGCCCGTCCACGCAGTCATCAACCAATCATATCTTCAAGTCTTCAAGAGTGCTTACAAGGCATACAAGCTTAGGCCGTATTTGTTTAAGGTATGCTTGTATAACTGCCAGTCTGCTTGCTTGTCTGTCTGTATGCATGTAAAGATATGGTTGGGCCAATCTGTATGTTTTGGTGCATCTCATACCAAGACCAGCATTCTAAAGGCCATAAGGTGTGTTCTAGACGATACCGGTGAGATCAGCGATCAAGTGATTTTTCCAAAACTGCTGCCAGTCGTTCTTTGTAGTAGTGGCATTCTCAAATTCGGTTAAAGTAACTTGGACGTAGGTGTTGTAACTATCCCCAGGCAGAATTTAATTATTGGGCAAACTGTGGAGAACATGCGTCAGCGCCGTAAGTCTATGTTAACAATTGTTTCTTGCGATTTTGTTTCTTTCTTTATTTTTTGCTGTTTTATTGCAGTGTTAAGTAGTGCTCCTTCAGAATTGGGATACCGTGTTAATGGCAGACAATCAGGCAAAGCGAAGTGCAGTCATACATAGCCCTACAGGACGTCTGCGCAGGGATATGTCGTACATAAACAACTATTTGGGGAGATTTATAAAGAGGAAGAAAAGTATGTGCATAAACCCAAGCTGGTGCCAGTAATGTTTGTGTTGGGCGCATGATGGCATCATGTCGAGTACCAGAGAAAGAAAAGACAGTGTTCAGTAAAGCTGATGCCAGTTGGATCGTGGCTGCTGAAGTTCATACCGACTGGATTGACAAAAATGTCTATCCGATAAATGGAAAAGATGTAGCAAAAAAAAATAAAGGATGACTATGAACAATTTCTAAGTCTACGAAAATCGGAAAACAACAAAACGAAATCCAAAACTTACAAAGGGTACACAAAGCCTTTTTTGTTTAATATCAGAATGACAACAAATGCTTTTGATGTCCATGGAATGTTAATATGTATGTATGTAAGTAGATATGTATTAAGGTAGGTATAAATGTTTATTTTGCGAGTGCCTTGCGGAATCGCTGAGAGGTTCGTGGGTCATTTTCTGTACATGACATGTTGTATTAAGAGCTTGCACTTGTGATAGCACTGTCGGCGTTTGTAGGGGTCTACACAGTAGGGCCAATGTTGAGTACCTGTTGTGCGCCCCGATAAGTTGCACGCAAATGTTACAATTATCCCTGGTTCTTCCTTCTAAAGCTCCAAGAATACATCGATTCCGTGTTTTTTGTTAACGACACACTTAACAACAGCAACGGCCGTAACATTGCCACTTATGGAACTGCCATAGCAGTGATCGTGATTCAAATATATGGCTCTTCACATCAAATGTTTGTCAATGGTCGTTTAATGTTAACAAATATTCAAACTACTCGATCAGCGAACTGTAAAATTGGTTGGGTTACTGGTTAATATTGTAAGTATAAACACTAGTCATATACGTATTACTTTCTTAAATTCACTGATGTGGTAAGGCGTTGCTTATGGGTATCAACCACTTCTTGGCACCTTCATCTGGCATGATAAACCTCAAGCTCATGACCAATCTTGCATTTCATTTTGTGGCGCAAATCGTGTATATGTTTGAAACCAATGCACATAATAGTGGATTGGTCATCATAATCTCTCAGTAACAGAATGTGAATTCGATATTGTGATATCATGATATAGCAAACATATATAATTATCCCTCTCAATTTATCACGGGGTTACAATTTTCTTCTGCAATTGTCGTGAAAATGTTTTACAATAGCAGTTGATACTGTACATCAATGCTCAAGTTCGATAAACTGTCAAACAACATCAGCAAGATACAGGTTTTTATTTGTCACCGGCCAGCTAGCATTACTGGATACAAGCTGAGATTGCGTCCCTAGCACGATTCCGTGCCTCGCACTGATTGGCTTATTTACCCAATTGCCTGCTCGAAAATGTCATATGCGTTCCGTTTCAACACGGTGTCACAAAACTGAACTTCGCCATTTAAAGAAAAGCCACTTAATCGAAGATTTATAATTTCTAATGTTTTGCATATTTATTTTTGATACCAGCCACAAAAAGTATCTCCTATGTAAACATCCTGAAAGTAAATTAATAACACGTTAACAGTTATTGGTTCACGGTAATTGATATACCCGCATTTTAATTGGAATGAGTGACTCCATCGAAGAACACCGATGTAGACGATAATCGGGGCGCTGGTGATTGCCAGATATTTACATGTCTCCGCGGCAGTGACGAAAATGTTGGCAAGATAACGCGATATATGAGCAGTGTGAAAGTGGATAATTCTTTATTAAGCATTAGAAACACCCATACAAATGTATGATGTTCTTGGATAAAGACCAAGATTTCGCGCGTGAATGAGGGGGCGAAGAAGCAGCCATCCATTTAACTTGTAACTTGTAGTTATGCATAGATGCAGCGGCTCGGTTCTAAAACACTCGGAACTGATGTGAGCTAGATGCTATAATCGAGCCTCACACAAATCGCATGTCTTTGAGCAACTGGTAAGGGTTTGGTGCTCGAACACACCAGGAAGTTCTTGATTAACCCAAAGGAGTTTAACAAGCTGCGTATTGTGGTGCCCGCCACTTGTCTTATATTGCGTCTATAGGCACATAACTGTCACAAAGGGCTCGGGTTAAAGTGAAACGTTCTCTTATCGTATACCAAACTTCCATATGTTATGTTACAGGTGGGTGAAATAATCAATACACAACAATGTGGATAAGTGCAGACGACATTCTAAGAATACACAGACTGCGTTGTCGGCGATTTGCTACATTGTTCACCATAGTCCTTCTTAACCAAAACCAACACTTAAGATAAACTCAAGTGTATCCCATTGTGACGTATTATGTTTTGTTAACAACTTTTCTAGTTAAAAGTGTTCGTGTTAGGTTAACGAAAACTGTGATACAATTTTGTATATAAGGTACACATTAACCTTCTGCTTACTTGCTTCCCAACCTACCAGTTCTATTTATCTGCTTACCAACCTACCTGCCCTGATATAACCTACTTACCTATTAGCTACCTGCCGACTTTCCGTCATAACTATTTTTCAACATTCCCATTTTCTCCACCAACACTACCTGCCCATCTACTATCTCCCATGAGGTGCAACATATCAATCAGAACTGTCTCATATTTGTACAGCAAATACTCGTTATTTGTTGATTCATTGTTTTGGATGTTGGTGATTAATTCTAATAACACTTGTAACAACTACGCAATGGTCTCGGCGACCTGTAGTTCTTCATACGCGTTATTGTCCTTGTTGTCATGGTGATGGAGGCCCATATATGACGCGTCTTCTTCCACCTCATCAAAGGGCAGCTTTATAGGGACGTCAATGCAAAATGCGTTATCTGTAGAGAGAAAATTTTATGGATGCATCTGGCATTTGATTCGAGAGAAATCATGGCATCGACTATGTGGTGATTGCTTGGTTTACCTGGTGCTGTCCGGTGTTGTCCGCTGGTAGCCATGATAGACATGCTGGTAACGTCCTCATATGTACAATACTCTGTAACAGGATTAATCAATACGGCTTTAAGATGCTTAATGCATAGCTCTAATGATGTTTTTAATAAAATGTGCTTGCGCTCATGTTATCAACGAGCCTTTAGATGGTGAGCTCGCCGATGACACTGAGTGATCACGTGGCCCCCCGTCAATGTCCTCATATTGCACTAGATTCATACAAACCATTTAAAATTATTAGGTG
Organism: Urechis unicinctus; assembly: GCA_034190875.2. NCBI lineage: Eukaryota > Metazoa > Annelida > Polychaeta > Xenopneusta > Urechidae > Urechis > Urechis unicinctus. The sequence continues at coordinate 57,012,341 of CM067347.1, read as the reverse complement.
TTTTTTAAAAATCCATCTACATATACATAATAACTGTACTCATGACATTTTAGAACTAATTGGTATTGTCTATAATCAATGTAAAACAGTAGTTACCTTGATCATCACGTAGGCCTTTATTGTTGTCACCATAATTAGGTCTGTAAGACAATATTAATACGTGATCTAAATATGGATGATATATCACAGATAAGTGGTGTAAAGGGATGCTTAAACGTTACCTCTTTGAAATGTGATCGTCGCCATCTGTACAGAACATAATGAGAAGCGTTTAATCTTATTCCCAATTATATCAAATAAAATTAAATTGTTGGTAGATTAACAACAGGAGGTTATGCAAGATATGTTGTACTGCATAATCAAAAATGTATCGATTAAGAGGGTATATTCGTCAAAACAATTAATCAGGTGTGCAACCGTACTATTCTACGAAACAATTGTAGAAAGAGACATGTTACCTTTAGCTGCCTTTTTGCGGTAGTAAACGAATCCACCCGTCGCCAATGCTGCGGCAGCCACCACAGCCAGTACAATACCGACAACCAGTCCTATGTCCACACCATCAGATGATCGAGGGGGGACGTCCCGAATAGCGTTATCATCATCTGCATTACTTCGCTCATCCAATCCTGGCTCATACGCCCACAGATTGAATCTATTATACGAATATTCGTCGAATGACTCGCCCTCTACAGCTTCATAAGTGTGGGTTTCTACATCAGGCGGGATGTTTGTAGCTAATTCTCGCCAGGTAGCTTTAACATCCCTACGTGACCTCTGTGTTGTGACGTCACAATCCTTAGCTGGGCAGTGAACCAGAGTGAGATGACTGGGCTCTCCGGCCTCAACAACCCAGGTCACTGTTACACGAGTTGCCGAGAAGGTGAGATCTACAACCTTGATCACAGGGGCGACTGGGGAACACAAGGAAAACGACCGATACAGTTGGGATCAGGGAGACGATCTCTGCTGGATAAGACATTCAGTAGCTAACGTTCGAACATTATTTAACGTCTGGTAAAATATAGAAACTCATGGCAGGTAGGTCATGACTTCAGGATAGTGTTGATGCGGAATAATGCCTATTTTACAAGTCAGTTTAAATCAGTAAACACTCTAATAACCCAACCTTTGGTGGAATGATTCAACTCAGATACGGAGCTCCTGTTGTTGCCATGGTGGGCATTCTCTGCGTGAAGCTGTAGTTGATATGTTGTGTTAGCCTCAAGGTCAACAAGACTCTTACCGAAGACGTCATCGTCATCCTTGTTCTTTGGCACCACCTGGCACGACGGGTGTACGTCCTGTGCTACATAACACAGCGTGAACGTCTGACTGTCATAGCCGCCTGTGGAGCCGGGCTGCCATGATACATTGAGGCTTCTGGACGTGGAATCATCCACTTGGAACATACGCGGAGTCTGAGGAGCGCCATATTGCATTAAAGCTAAATCAAACCGCCGAGTGTGACTCTCCTCCAGTATAATGTTGGTCACTTGACACGCGTAGTTTCCGAGGTCTTCCAATTGAACATCTGTCAGTGTCAGGTTGCGTCCGTCATCAGTGATGCTGACGTTGTCTCTCACCGGCTCCCCGTTCAGATACCACGTGATGTTACCCCGGGGTTTCATACACACGTCACAGAGGAGAGTAAAGTTATCCCCGGGAGAGGTGTAGTGTGTAGGGTGGAGTACAGGTCCCGACCAATGAGCGGGATCTGTTAGAACGCTGTCATATTCTATCATCAGTCAATACAGTCAATAAATGCTTTAGACAAATGGAATCCAATTGCTAAATAAAGAGATGGTGGAACCAAATACATACGGATCGGATATATCACTTACAGTGAGTAATGAGTCTGACTGGAGAAGACTTGTTTGACACCTCCTCATCATTGTACGCCTCACACTGGTAATGTCCGTCATACTTGGCGATGTTGTCACAGGTAAAATAAGCTCCTCCCACGGCCCTCGTAAGGTAGGACCTCCATCCATACTGAAGGTCATACAGGTATTCACCAGCCTCGACGTCTTTCTCTGCAATGAAATCCGCCTTGTCAACTTGATTTCCGTTGTGGTACCAGTTAAAATCTATTTCTGGTTTGCCGGCGCCCAGACAGGAGAGAGAAGTGTTCTGGTCGTTATAGAGAACTATCACGGTGTCTGATGGTGCAGATGGCTGCAGCAAGTAGGGGGGTACTGTCAAAACACCAGTCAATACAGCGAGTTACTGTACACTATTAGACAAAATATCAGTATATCAAAGACGTAGGCACCGTGTTGAATGGCCGACAAATTGATCTCACATTGAGGTCGTGTTACTGCAGGATGATGATATCATCATGTCTTATGCCCCATCAGCAAAATATCCCCGCTCTCACCAGAAAACCGCTGCTACCAAATGGCTCTTACCATTCACGGTGAGAAACGCTGGTTGCGAGGTTTTTCCTTTGATGGAACCTCCTACAGGATGGTTGCTGCCATAACACGAGTACTTCCCTTCCTGAGTCACACTTGTCACAACAAATGTAACATGGCTGCTGTTGTTATTAACCAGCGTGTCGTTACCAAACAACCAGGTGTACTCTGTCACAGTCGGGTTTCCATCCGTGCCGCTGGGTCCTGGTGTAAACAAGCAGGTCATGGCGGCCGTCCCGCCAGCGTAAACAGCATCATCAGTAAACCGCAGACCAGGAGCGCCAGGACCGTCTGTACGGCAGAGAACAAACTTCTGAATCAACCAGATTTTTTGTCCAAGCTCCTGTGCAACTTTACGTTATCAATGAAATAAGTATTTAGTGGCGATTAATCTGTCCCTAGATTACAGCTACGACTTTCTGTCAGCGCTCAGGTCATGGTTTGAGCGCGCCGATCAAGTGTTGCCGATGCGTTTTCAATAACAGATCATCAGTCTGCCACCATATTAAATATTACATTATCTGACAAAAATTGAAAGCAAACCAGCTCAGTCGGCGCAGGATGTTTCATACAACAATAGTGTAAACTCACATTGAACATTGATCGTGATGTTTTCTAAATGCCCCCCTCCGACTCCATTGTCTGCCACACACGTCACAAATCCACTGCCCGCCTTGCGTTGCTCTAATGATGTGTTGTTTCTCCATTGAAGTCGTTGTGAAGAGTACACCATCAAGTTACAGTCCCCATTCGGCTGATTAGCTAAGTCAATGGCTTCAAATACCTCGTCGTTAAAATTCTTCCACAGAACGCGAGCCACTGGTTTAGCATTATAATGACAGTCCAAGGCGAAGCTGTTGTTGTCATATCTTACGTCATAGTGGGTGTCAATAGGCTGCTCCAGCTCTGGTGCGACTTTAATGTAAAATGAAAGCAGGCAAAGAAATCATTGCAGAGATTTAGTTACTAGTCTACATTGTGATATCAAGATGAAACACTTGCTCGATGCTGTATATATGTCAAAGAATAAAGATCAACTTGTTATTCGTTTTATGTGCTCAAACAGGTGTCATATAATCACTACAATCACCAGCCTATGGATAACAGGAATTGACATGACCAATGGTTTGACAACCATTCTATTAGCTCATGCGTAAAGTTTAACCCCTTGATTGGTGAAAGGAAATAAATTGCTTCGTTTTTAATTCATTTATTAGTTTTTGAAATCGTCCGAATTATAATGATTAAAATGGTTATGGAAGCATTTAAGCACACCAAGAAGGTTAAGAATGCCAACACGAATGAAATGGTCATCCCGTTAAGCTGCCAATGTAACAGCAAGCAAGAGTATGGGGAAACCAGGGCCTGAACCGAGAGCCTGTATCTTATCGCTGTTATTCTAATATAAGCCACTGGTTGCTTAATACCTTCGGCATTGGTAACTAGCAGTAGTTTACCAAAAATAACTCACCTGCTAATGTTACATTGACGGCATCGCTTGCAGCTTCCCCAAGGATGTTGGCTGCTGCGCATGTGTACTCATTATCGAGGCAGAGATTGCTTCTGTTGACAGAAAGCGTCAGGTTTTGTGCTGTGGAATCATCTCCGTCACGAAGCAGTGTCCATGTGTAGTTATAGATTGGAGGGTTACCACAGTTTTCCTCGGACACTTGACAGCTAACGATCACTGTCTCTGTTTTCTCGTCGACTGCTATGAGATCTTCGTGTGAGCTGCGTACACTTGCCTGGGTTGGAGGATCTGTGGAAACAAAAACACTGCGCGTTGGTCACGGAAGGTAGATGGCGTGGTCCAATACCAGTAAGAGTACTTAGTCAGTAAATCTAAGGAACAGAACGACAATATGGGGGACCATCAAGTCGTATTTCAATCATTTCAATGCTGCCTTAATGTTAATTAAAAGATGACTAAGAATGATCAAAAGCAGCCACGACCTTGACATAAAAAGGCTTTCCAAATTATTTCATCTTACCGAACAAAAGTAAGATAATTTAATATACCGGAGGGGCGGGTGATAAAGTCACATGCCATGTTTAATTTTAAGTAATGCGATTTTCAATTCTGCCTCAGTACCCAATATTATTTCCACATTTTCATCATGCTAACAATAGCTGTAGTTGGCCACACATAAGAAGTTAATCAATCACTAACATGGACGTGTGTCTTTGTCTAACACTTATGTAGTGTTAAATGCTGGGAAATTCTAATTGTGATGCGCATATTTTAGGCACACAAAAAGAAATATTGAAGCATTGTAGGTGCTTGTCGGTTCATACCAGCACTTGAAATTGACAAAGTAACAGGTTATAGAGTTGACGATGGCCTTATCCGAATCACATCGCACGTTGATTTCCGTGCCCGTTTCAATCTTGCCGGCCACTTACATGATTTCTCTCATTAAGAACATCCTCGTGTCATTCAATCAATACTCCTGTTGCGCATGTTACACCATGATTTATGATAGTACCCTCTTAATTACTTCATGTGCATTTTTAACGTCACACAGTACGTACATTGTCACATATATTCACTGAAGAAAAAAAGGGCTGATACATTAATATGGTAACATATATATATAAATAATATATATATATATATAAATATATATATATATATATATATATATATATATATATATATATATATATATATATATATATATATATATATATATATATATATATATATATGCATATATATATATAAATATACATATCATATCATATATACATATCATATATAAATATATATATATATTTATATATATATATATATATATATATGCATATATATATATATATATATATATATATATATATATATATATATATATATATATATATATATATATATATATATATATATATATATATATATATATATATATATATATATATATATATATGCATATATATGTATATATATATACATATCAGTTAAAATGTCGCTGCAACTCACATAAAACGTTCACTGTATGCTGGTCTGAATCCAGTTCATCAAATTGACTTTGGTTGAGTTTGCACCAAATATCTGCACCTGTCAATGTTCTGTTTGGCAGGAATGCAATAGTGTTATGTATTCCAGTCTCATTCTCCCACACATATGACGTTCCAGTTAACATACTGGTGACGTTATTCGGACGTGCGATCCACCAGCCGAAAGATGGAACTGGGTCAGCTACATTCGTGGAGCAAGTCAAATTGTACAGCTGACCTTCTCTATAATCTCCGGCCCCGGGAGTCCATACAGGTTGATCCGCTCTCACTATAACATCATGTACACACGAATATAAAGAGAGCATGATTGGTAAATTTGTTGCGTCCACTATGGAATGAAGGCATATGATTATGGAGCTGATATAAGGGAACACACACACGTACCTAGTACATTAACATTCAAATGTTCAGTACCAAACAGATGATTACAAAGCCATGTTTTTTGGTGTTGATGCTTTTGCAGGCGGTGTATTGTGAGGTTGTACTGGTACGTTATATTAGGCTGTATATCACAAGTGACGTCGTAGTTGGTAGGGTTGTCATCGTTGTCGATAATGTCATTCTCATCAAGATTACAACCGTAACTGTATCTGTAACCACCCATGACGAGCCATTGCACTGGTACCTCTGGTGTGAAATTCAAGCTACATATCAGCGTCAGACTTTCATCTTGGACGGGCGTTCTTGGAAAATGATCTACTGTCAGACAAGAGGAAACACCTGGACAAAAGAAGGTACAAGATATCTAATATATATGATGAACGTTAACATCGAAGAAATATCATTCTCGTAACATGAAGCAGCTCACATAAGAGTTATTGAGAGCACATCACAGAGCAAGTTAGTTAAGAACATGAATGCGTTTATATCAATTTCCATTAGAACTCACTGATAAGCAAACAACTTTGCAGCCCTTGAGTCCACCAGGCAATTGTCTTCATCGTTTGTTTAATGTATATCCTGTCAAATAGACCGCAACATATGACAAAATATAACTAGCAGAAAAGTTTCTTGAATCTGATATTACCCCCTGCAACAACTAATACTGAGAAAGCTGAAAGCCTAACAAGCTTATCTCTCGTGTGCAATCGAGCAGTAGTACACCACGGAGGAGGTCCTCTACTTAGGAAGTGATGCATTCCTTAAGTCAAGACGATTGATCAATATGGTTCAGTGGAATAAGTTTTCCTAACGCATTTACGCTATGAATTATGTTAATTTGGGAAACTGTCAAAATGGCCTTCTATTTTGTCAATGTGTTCCGTATGTAGTTGTTACCCCACCGGTAAATCAATATTGATTCTAACTCCACGTATTGAAAGCGTAGATTACTTATTTGCAGCAGTAGTATAGAAAAGGACGGTTCTGGTATATTCCACTTATCTATACGACACGTTAAATGGTGGCTTAAACAAGAATTCCATTATTTGCTCCCTGACATCTTGATGAGCTTCACTCGAGAGAAAGGTGGGTAGGGACCGTACCCAAACAGGCACGACTCCACCTTGTTAATTTGCCGGCAAATTAACGTAAATATAGGCCAGGGTGTCAATGCCGTGGCTATATACCCCTTTGAGTAAAACGGTGCGAGTGATATTTGTTGACCTGTCGCCCACATAGCTTGTCACCTTCACTGCGCAGTATGTTCGTATCATGGAGGAATTGTTTCTTTGCAAACAGAGACTCCATGAACTGTGCGTGGTGTAGGGACTTCTTCGCCACCACCTTCTTTGATCCCTTTGCCTTTCTAATCTCGCCCTCGTTACACATCAGGATAGAGTACATCTTTGGGGCGCAGGCCCACATACTCCTTGATAAGCACACCAGCGCACTCATCTTTCATCTTCCCCGGTACCTTCTTGTTTACGTTACTGAACAAGGGATAGATCAAAATTCCTTATATCAAAGAGGTCGCTCTCCACTTGCATGTCTGCATACACGTCAGCTTAGCAGATTTTCATATGCAGCGAGTCTATGTCTGTGTATAGCAAGCCCAGGTCGCTACCATATCTGGACTTCATTGTGCTGTAATAGGAGTTGTACATTAGGTGCATGGAGAAGTCTAGTTGGGTCTGTAGAATACTTATTAGCAGCTCTGACTGCGGCTTCCATGGCCGCTTGCAAAATATTTTAAAGTGTGGTTAAGCTATCTAAACACGTTAAGCTGAGTGCGTGCTTAAAACTTTTTCACGAACGCTTTTTGTTAACTTTTGCTGGGTTCGGAATAGATTAAAAGTATAGCGGATGTGAAATTGGAAGTACACTTGCACAATTTGCCTTTAATTTCGGTCCGTTTCGCTTGTAATCCTACGATAGACTCATTCGCTGAAATCAACAGTTGAAAGTGAGCATTTTCGCAATGCTTTGGTTAGCTTTAATGAAAAGAACCTGAATAAGCTTAGGAACAGCGGCAGAGAAAATAACAATAACAATGTGATCGACGAATAACAATATACGTGATCGTTTTGTGACTTTCAATAGAATATCCGGAAGGATTGCGTTATCCTCATGCAATACTTATTAAAATGCAATCTTACTGACCCATTGTGATAAGTCATTTTTGAATATTTGCATTAACTTAACCAACTTCAAGAGCATGGTCAGTTATTTTCAGATTCAGGTGCTTAATGTGTCGCAACATTAGTGTTTAACATGCAACATGTTGAATATGTCCATGTAATACGGGTGATGCAATGACCATGTGTATAGATTTTAGGTATTACCTAATAAGATTCTTATAAAGCGATATATAACATCATCCAGGACGTTCATAGGGGTATATCGGAACATAATTGTAAAAAAACTAATGCAGGGCTTCGATTATTTGTCCAATAATCCTTACATATCTTTCTACTACTACGTGTTTGAAAGGAGCCACTTCCATATATATGATAATAATTTTGTCCCGCATGTCGAGCACAATGACAAGAAGGAACTATTCATTCAGCGTTTCCCATATTTCACACAACTTGGTTTGTTTTTCTGATAACTTGTGATTAATATAACCAACAAGGACACCAGCCTTGGGAAACGGTACCATATGCAGTTTTATGTGCATATGCAGTTGTATAGAGGTTTAAAGTTCTGTCGTTAAGTAAAGTCTATTGCAAATATATCCAGACCATCACAAATATAAATATGATTAATCAAAAAATCATTGCCATGATTGAGCTTCTAATCTAGTATCATAACGCATTGTAAAAACGTTTTGACAACAAACGTTATGACCTAACGTTTCATGGTGCAAGAGCAAGATTAATTGAGCAAACACACACAATTATTGGAAGATTATTCCATTAAATATCAACGGAAAGGATAAAACGGAGGATCAATTATATACATTTATGCATCGCAAGTAAGAAAGATCTGCCGTCCGAACATAAGACTTTGTCTGAAATAATGTAAACAGCTGAGGTGGGTTGCGGAATTCCCAAGACTTAAAATATCTTGTAAAATTATCATCAACTGTTGTATGATAGCAATAGGTGGTCTGACTTCATAACAGTCATACCAGGCAATCATTTTTTCATAGGGCAATTGGCAGATGTAATAATTGAATATGCGTTGCTTAGTATAGAGCCTGCCATACGCTTATTTGTCTCCGGATTAAGCCAGTCGTTGGATTTTACAAAGTCCATATATTTACAAGTATATGGCGCTCAAACACGCCTATAGGTACCTGTGTAATCTAATGGAAAACGTTCTGTATAGGAAGACATGTGCTTTAATGTGCCAGAACAACACATGTTGCGGCTATGCTCATGTTTACGTCAAACACTTGCAGGAGACGGATATCAGTCTCATACCGCTTACTATAGCGCGACCATGGAGTAAAGAGTAACGTCCTCCTATCACATGCCAAACATCAATGTGCTATGCTAAAGCGCTCAAACAGTGTATTAAAGTCTAAGAAATTATTCCCCATGAGAAACAAGTGTCAGTCACCTTAACATTATATCTCATGGACTCGGGCAGATTCCTACTGTATGTTACTTCGTCTGTGATTGCATAGAAAACGATCTCTGCCTACGCCAATAACAGAACTTTTATCCAGGAAGTTCATCATGGTTTAGGAGCATGAGCCCACACTTGCCTCACATTACAGAAAACATTCTACAGAGGAATTGAAGTTTTTGCGTGAGGTGTCAGCTATATATCGTTATATAGCGTCTATCATCATGTTTACTTCTAACAATTGAAGGAGACGCGTAACAGACTATATTCTTTTAATGTATACCAAACAGAGATTTGTAATGCTTCCAGTTGTTAAATAATCAATTCACAACGGTGTGCATTAGACCACGAGTGCTTCGTTCTCATATCGTCAGACGATATGCGAACGTGATGATAAGCAACAGCGTGGATCAACGCAGGACGCGCACACGTTATATTTTGACAGCTCGTAATTTGCAGCCTGTATTCTGTTGTTCGCTTGGTGTCACATAGTGCATCCCAGTCCATTTACACTTCGATGAACGTGAATGTAAACCACGTTACAGCTTGATGTACCTGTGATATCATTGAGGCACCAGTGATGATCTCCATCAGCGAGTAATATATGATACATTCAGTTTATACAAGCACCGTCAAAGTCATACACGCTTATCGTGGACAATCGAGTTGCAATCGACAAAGTAGGGGATCCTCTACTGAGAGAATGATATCTTGTTTGGTTCAATACGATTAGATCATATATTCCACAACCATGTACTCTATTGAATATAATAAATGGGGTTTGGTTCAATATGATCTTTGTTAAGTTGCTTAATATGGATGTCACCCCAGCATCTTGTCGATATTGATTCTGACTCTATGCGTAATCCGCCTGTGCTGAATAATTACTTGCAGCGCTGATTGTGGCTTACAGAGTAATTTTTCATACGAATAATGGTATGTATGAGTGGGCTTAAAAATCTAAGAAAGCTTAGCTGAGTGTGTACTAGTATATTCTAGCAGGCAACGAGTCAGAATTTGATCATGTGGTCATAAACAACGACCGGCAACCGATCTTGCAACGAGGCAGAATTTGATAACTTGTCGATATCAACCTCCCTTAACGTGGCTTGCTCTTGCCCATGTCTCCCCCCGCAGCGCTGGCTATCATTTTGTCCCAAACAATAACCCTAGTAAAATCTATACGTTGTTCGTTTGATATAACGAAGCGTAATATTTCATGGGCACAAGACAGCGATTTCAACGTTTAAAGCTAACACAGGCTAACCTCCGAGACCACCTTGTAGGAATATTTGGTTAGATACATTTGTATGGTTAGGTTTCACACGCAATTGTGGTGCAATTTCGATTTCCAGCGTATAGTCATTTATGCGTGTCCTATATATATATATATATATCTCTATAAGCTATGTATATATATATATATTATGTACTCCAGACGTTTATATACACACATACACATCACACACACACACACACACACACACACACACACACACACACACACACACACACACACACACACACACACACACACACACACACACACACACACACACATATATATATATATATATATATATATATATATATATATATATATATATATATATATATATATATATATATATATATATATATATATATATATATATATATATATATATATATATATATATATATATATATATATATATATATATATATATGAATACGCCATTCTTGGGAGTAATAAACTCTTTCTTACCATTTCCTGAATCTGAATCACTTTTTGTTAGGTTCGTTGCTTATTGTGTTCTCTGCAATATTTGTGCGCCTGGTGTCAGTATAATGATATGAGGAACCATATTCGTAAAATATACCTTTTGTGATGGGAACCGGTTGGAGAAGCTAGAAAGTGGAGTTCATGAGCAATTTATTCAGGGTTTCGAATTACGTACTGACATTTGTCTACTGTTCTTTCATGATATCATGCTATATTTCGGATAGACATATGCATTAGGGACACCAGCAATGTGCAATGGCATCAGTATGTGAATAAGGAGTGGTACGGAACGACAAAGTTATGTTTGTTGTGAATATAGTCAGGCCTAATCAATAATGAACATAATTCATCAAATGATATCGAATAATATCATTTGTGCCATCGTTAAGCACCAAAAGTAGCCTCATAACGCATAGAGCTTGCATTTAGATAACAAACGTTATGACAGCTATGCTTTATGCTGAAACAACAAGACCAGTCGAACAATCAGCATCGTTGTTTGTCGATGGCTTCCATCAATCAGAAAAGGTTCGAATAGAGGATACATCATATGAACTAATAACCCGCGAGAAAGATGTGTCTGTCCTCAAAACAACAGACCTGATTCGAATGAAAGTAACTAGGTTAGTGGGTTACGACATTTACGAGACTTCAAATATTATTGTACAATTATCATCAAATATTGCATTGATGCAGTAGACCCCGTATGTCAAAGCTCAAATTCCATTATCTGCGCAAAAGCGTTGCCAGGCAAAATTATTTGAATAAGTAATTAAATGCGCGGTTTATAGCGCATTCTGATCCAAGAAGTTGATATAATGTTTTGGTGTTCGAACAAACCAGGCAGTACTTGTCTTGACCAATGTAGGACATTCTATATGGGTGTCAGACTAGCGCTTTAATAGTTGTCAGCTACTTGTCTTATATTGCGTCTACGTTAGTGTTTACTTCAAACACTTAAAGGCGACTCATAAAAGTCTTGCAAAAGCCCGACACGGGCGTAAAGTGCATTGTTCTCATATTGTCTGCCAAACATCGATGTGTAATGCCTTAAAGGGAGAACAAATACAATGCACGGCAGTGTGCATTAGCGAGACAACTCTCATTGGCAGCTCGTCATTTACGTAATGTATTGCGTCGTCTGCTACTTGCCATATTGTGCTATCTAGCCCTTCTCAGCTTAGGTCATTTGTGTATTCATTCCACAGTGCCATTGAATGTTTTGTCCGCCATTATATTTATTAAAATCACGCTTACATACACCGTTACATTATTGACAGCAACAATTAACAATGTGATTAAGCGGCCTCACGTATCACAAAATAACGTGACGTGTAATAACCCTGAGTAACCCAGACCTCAAGTGGCTTTCTTGTCATCTAGTCCATAAACCAGTGTCTGCATTAATTTAACTCTTAATTCATGATACTATTGTCCATATCACGTCTCCCATGTAGTCTCGTTAAAACCAAAACAGAAGGTGGACTAATGCGGGAATGCTTAATGCCAAGCTCTAATAATTGGTTTACTCAAATGTGCCTGTAATTATGAAATCAACGAGCATTTTGGCGCTGATTCGGCCGATGACATTGTATAGTCACGTGGCCCTTCGTCAATGTCCGCATATTTCACTTTATCCATACAAAACACACATGATAAGGTGTTTTCAAAATAAACCGTTCATCCACATTAGTTTATCAACTGTACTAAAGAGTTGAGAACTAATTGGATAGTACCTATGATTGAGAGGAAGTAAAAATTCAGAAAATATCAGGATCATCACTTAAAGATCAAAACTAAAGGTTTTCGGCATATCCGATATGTATGCTTCAAAATGTAGTAAAATAGCTTTTAATCTAACCACGGTAGCTAATTTATCATTCTTTCAAGTACGGTGGATATAAATCCGCTGAGAAAGTGCTGCTCGGGTTTAATTCCGATTAAATTCCTCGAGAATTCTAATGCGGAATTTCGGAATTATGCAATCCGCGATTTTTCCCTGTAACTTTCCTTCCTATTAATTGGTATCTAATAACATGTCTTCGTCAGATGAAGATTATAAAACCTCATTAGGTCAATGAGGACTCCTGATGTCCGTGGATATTTATTTGAGCCAACACGATTGCGTGGAGACGGAATAACGACCGAGTCAGATAGTGAGGCTGGGAGCTAAGAATCGGATTCGGAATCGGAAAATGAATGCAGAATTGACGCTTTGACTTTCAGGCCAGTGGAAGTGTGGTGCGTAGAACTTTTTCGTGTCTATTAGTCTAAATATCGAAATGGATTAGCACCGTAAGAAATAACATATCCGTGTAATGGGGTCTATCTGGCCAGCACAACCAAGTCAATAAATTCACCCAGAGCGTACACCGAGCGACAGTGACATTTATGATTATAAATATATATATATATATATATATATATATATATATATATATATATATAATATATATATATATATATATATATATATATATATATATATATATATATATATATATATATATATATATATATATATATATATATATATATATATATATATATATATATATACCGAACACTGGCGATCGCGCTCGTCCAATAAATTGACTTGGGTGCCTGTGATGTAGCCCCTTTCAGAATTCAAAAGTTATTATAATATATCTGTCATCAGTGTATTATATAATTTCAAAGCGCTGATTGCCTATGATTGCAATATGTAGAAAATTAATACCACCCCACCCCCACACTAAGTTTTTAATTAGACTGTATTTATTTACCAGGGCCTCTTGAATATACATCATTGGGCCCTGCTTTGATCGGAATTCGAGTACATACCGATCGATGGACCTATAGGGGATGATGTTAACACAAATGAGTAAGTTATGCCTTTAGTGAAGCGCACATCTGGAATTGGTCAATTATAAAACCAGGGACAATGCGTATCCCAAGTGACCATGTAGTGCAATACATTCGGTAATCATGTTCAATGCTACTTAGACGTATATCAACACACAGCAAAGCCAGCAACACATTTATATCTTGAGTAAATAGTTGACAAAAAATGAGTTAAAATATCATTATTTTTCTTATTTCCCTAAGTAATAATCAATTATTTTTTGGTCCAGGTTGTTCCTATATTTGGCCTATCGCCATTTCATCTACTGGGTGTGGCACAGAAAAGTATGCCATCATGTGTCATAAACAAAATACGATCTACATTTCCAGACCCAGATGGCCTTAACAGAGGATACCTAGAAAGGAGCTGAGGACATTTTCTTTGTAGGATTGAAGCGGCACCGGTGTGCGCCCACAAGGATGTCCATTGTTGGCTTCTCAAATTAAGCAGTATCAGGGGGGGGGGGGGGTGGAACATCCTTTCTGCCGAAAGAACTTTTGCTAGTCTGTAACTGGGATATATCTTACGGAGCAGAAATACTTCTGAAACATAACTAGTTAAGAAAAAAATAGTAATAAACTGTCTTTGAATCATTAAATAGAATGCTTGGTCTTTTGTGCCAGTATAATACCTAGATTAATAAATGGTAACCCTATGGGCACAGCAGTGATTCGTTTATCATAATAAATGCCAGCATTACATTATTGTCTAACTCATATTTACACATACTGAACAACAAATCCTGTGATATATACCAACCAAAAGTGATGGGAACTTTGACAGGCTCTACCACTGGATCCCCCAGTCTGGCCTTTGGATATGACTCCCTATTGGGACTGGCCTTGTTGAGTGACTGCCTGAGCTCTATTGGTGTTTTCATTAAAGTGCAAAACTGCCAGGAGTAATCTGGAAGTAAAGAACCAACAGTAGCAGATACAGCCTGGTAGTCTGGCATGCCTACATGAGCACACAATGCACAAGCATGTCACAACGTTATAAGCACAAGCACAAACCCATGTTTTTCATCAGGTATTTGCAATATATACCACACTACAGTCACAGCAAAGCTCAATGAAATTACCTCGCTTCCATAGTGGCAAAGGGAAAGTGTACACTCTTGGGCGCGAAGAAGATCACCACCTTGTGGAGTGATTCTACACTTGAGGTCTGCTCAGACGGAGATAATCTGCCAATGTCTTTAAAAAGGTGTTTGCTTGTCACAATAAGTTCCATTTCCTTGTGTGGTTTTGATCCTTAATAAATGAACATAAAATACAAGATACTGTGTAGCACCTACATACAGAGGCAACAGGTGTTTCAGTGCCGACCAGCTGTACACCAATGATTTCCTATAATATATCAATATACATCTATATACAGACTATGTCTAATTGGTCCTATGACATAAGTAGAACTCCTCATGAAAATGGACCAATTAAACGCAGTATGTAGTGTATCTAAATCCCTAAACAATAAACAGGCAATATCATTTTGAGATCACATTGAAACACCTGTTAGCATGTCATGGGGCCTTACTTCACCAGTGATGCCTTAGCCTTAACACGGCCATGTCATTTGGGTCGAATGATTATTCATATAAGAAATAAATTTTGCTGTCAATCAAACACAAAGGCACAAGCATGACTCTGTATGAAAATTAAATGATCCTAGCTATCTTACCTGTAGATGTCGTCTTTTCTCACAAATCGTTGGCATGGCATCTTGACGAAGCCTAGGTTGCTTTGAAAAGCCCAGACTTCTGAGCAGCTCGGGGTATGTTTCATAGGCGTCCCTCTCAAAGTGTTCGGAGCAAAAGACAGTAGTTTTGGCCGGCTTCCAATCCTTCCCCTTCACATTTACAATCCAATTCTTATGCATGTTTCGGTCTTGCGGGAACCGAAAGAAACTCGTAGCCTACCTCTCGTCGTTTCTACACCCACCCGCCCAACAACAAGACATAGTCCAAACTGTAAGTGTCACAAACGTGCAGAAACGTTTTATAAACCATCAACGAGTCGTGAGGAAAATGGCAAAGTTTGTTGACCTTCGTGATCAGCGAGCAGCGAACATGACGTCACGGGCCGAATAATTCCGAACGTTGCCGAGCGGGAAGTTCAACGAATGGAAGACGCAAACATACACTTTAAAATAATTTTTTAAAGGAATAGGGTGCCCCAAAGTAACCGCTATTGATATGAATACCATCATTCTTTCGAATTGCGCAAAAAAATTAGATCTGCAAGACAATAACGATTCGTGATCTTGATGTGGATGATATTTATCACAGCTAAGTGGTATAAAGGAATGCATAGTGAGACTTCCAAATATTTCTCTTTGAATTTTTCATCTTCGTCATATGTACAGAACAAAATGTGAAGCGTTTTAACTTATTACCAGAAATAACAAAAACGATTAAATTGATTGTATATAAAATACAGAAGATCATTGTACTATTTAATGAACATTGGGTAAGGTTTGCAATCGAACTATTCGATGAGACAATTGAAGAAAAAGACATGCTCCCTTTAATGGCCTTTTTGCGAGAGGAAAAAGAAATCCACCTGTAGCCAATGCTGCGGCAGCGACCACAGCCAGTACAATACCCACCACCAGCCCTTTGTCCACACCATTAGATGATCAAGGGGTAGGGGGGCGGACGTCTCAAATAGCGCTATCATCATCTGTATTTCTTCGCACTTGCATTCCCGGTCCATATGCCCACAGGTTAAATATATTATGGGAATATACGTCGAATTACTGGTTGCGGGTCAGTTCGCCCCCGGGACGGTTCGCACCCCGGGTCAGTTCGCCCACGTTGGGACAGTTCGCCCCCGGGTCAGTTCGCCCTCGCTGGGACAGTTCGCCCCCGCAATGCTACGCCCATGTTTTACAGAAAGGAATATATTGAATGCTACATATTTCTTATTAATTAATTTATTATCTTGATATGACTTAAATTTAAAGCATAATTTCTGCCGTTCATCGTCCCCGGATAAAGTGCTGTAAGGGCGTTTGAACTCGGCGGCCAGGGCACTTGGCCGGGCCGTCGTCTCGGGACAATATGCCTCTTGAAGAAAAACTCGTACAGATAGAGAAACCGAGCACCAGAAGAATGTGTGGTATATTTTATTTATGGCAGTAGCATATGTTATAATTGATCCTACGGATCTCATGTTCGAGGTACAATATTTGATAACTATGTACCAGGAGTAGTGAATGTTAAGTAATGCTGCGTATAATACTAATCTGGCTATCATGTTCTCAGCCAAAACATGGTATGTCGACGCCACCTTCAAAGTCGTTCGACATCCGTTCACCCAACTACTGAGTGAGCATGGCTTCATCAAGTTAGGTGATTGCATGAAGCAGGTGCCTCTTGCCTTTTGTTTAATGAGCCGGAGGAGGAAGAAGGACTACAAGGGCGTGTTCAAAGCTCCGAAGAGGTCTTTGCCTCGGGAGGCCCAGGTTGAGACAGCGTGACAGACTTTGAAAAAGGTATATTTCTTGGCTCGAGTTGTATTGAGTTAAATGTATGCATATGTGCGCTTTTAGTTCATATTCCTCTATTTGTATTATATTATTCATGTCATGTATATTTGTCATGTATATTTATGTGCATGCATGTGTGAGCTCTTAGTTCATATTCCTCTATTTCCTCTATTTACTTCGTATTCTTGTATTCTTGTCATGTATGTTTTATGAATGTTGAATAAAGAGCCCAGGTTGTATTGAGTTATATGTATGCATGTGTGCGCTTTTAGTTCATATTCCTCTGTTCTTATATTCTTGTCATGAATGTTGAATAAAGAGCCTGAGTTGTGTATGCATGTGTGCGTTTTTAGTTAATATTCCTCTATTTATTTCGTATTCATGTTTTATTTCACTGGTTTGTTTTGATGTATGTTTTATGAATGTTGAATAAAGAGCCCGTGTCGTATTGAGTTATATGTATGCATGTGTGCGCTTTTAGTTCATATTCCCCTATTCTAAATTCTTGTCATGTATGTTTTATTAATGTTGAATAAAGAGCCTGAGTTGTGTATGCATGTGTGTAGTTAATAATCCTCTATTTATTTCGTATTCTTGTTTTATTTCACTGATTTGTTTTGATGTATGTTTTATGAATGTTGAATAAAGAGCCCGTGTCTTATTGAGTTATTGTATTTTTGTGTGCGCTTTAAGTTCGTATTCCTCTATTTATTTCGTATTCTTGTTTTATTTACTGATTTTTATAAGTAATCAATTATAACATATGCTACTGCCATAAATAAAATATACCACACATTCTTCTGGTGCTCGGTTTCTGTATCTGTACGCGTTTTGTTCAAGGGGCATATCGTCCCGAGACGACAGCCCGGCCAAGTGCCCTGACCGCCGAGTCCAAACGCCGTTATAGCACTCTATCCGGGGACGATGGACAGTAGACATAATGCATTAAATTTATTTCATATCAAGATAATAAATTAATTAATACTCTTCCTTTATTAAATGAAATATGTAGCATTCAATATATTCCTTTCTGTAAAACATGGGCTCAGCATTGCGGGGCGAACTGTCCCGGTGGCGAACTGTCCCAGCGAGGGCGAACTGACCCGGGGGCGAACTGTCCCACCGGGGCGAACTGACCTGGGGGCGAACCGTCCCGGGGGCGAACTGACCCGATACCCGAATTACTCATTCTCGTCCATCCATAAGTGTAGTTTTCTGCATAAAGAGAGATGTTTGTAGCTAATTCTCGCCAAGTAGCTTTAACATCCCAACATAACACGAGTAATCCTGAGTCTCACTTGTCACAAGACATATAACATGCCTGTTGTTGCTTTTAGCCAACCTCCCGTTCCAAAACTACCAGGTTACTCCGTCACAGTTACTCCGTCACAGTTGATTTCTTGGATAAATGTTAATAGCAAACCCATTCAGTCGTCGCAGCCAGTTACATACAACAATAGTGTAAAACTCAAATTGAACATTGATGGTGGCGTTCTCTCTGTCCCCCACAAACTCCATTGTCACCGCAGACGTCACAAATCCACTGCCCTCCTTGCGTTGCTCTAATAATGTGTTGTTCCTCCACTGAAGGCGTTGTGAGTACACCATCATGTTACACTTACCATTCCGCTGATTACCCAAGTCAATGGCTTCAAATATCTAATCGTTAAAATCCCTCCAGAAAACGCAGGCCTCTGGTTCAGCATTACAGCGACAGTAAAAGCCGAAGCTGTCGTTGTCATATAGTACATCAAATAAGGTGTTATATGGATGCTCTAGTACTAGTGTATCTTTAATATAAACCAACGTAGGAAAGAAACTAATGACAGGGTATCAATTACTAATCTACATCGAGAAGAAGTCTACATGGAACATTTGCTCGATGCTGTATATATATCAAGGAATATGGTTCAACTTGTTTTTCCATTTATGTGCTCAAACATGTGCCATATAATCACTGCTATGGCAGCAAACATGAGGCCAAACATAAAGCCAACCCGTTGATCGGAAAGCAAGGATAGACATCATCGATCCAAAGCCAGATGTGAATCAGCCCCATTGTTGTCATGTACATTGTTATCAGACGCCCTTCACCGATGTCCCTTAAGTCTTCGTTGGAGTCCGAACAGTTCAGGTTCACAGTTCCACCCACGTAGCCAAGCACATAACGCGCGTTTGTCAACGCTTCCTTTGGGGATCTGGTAACAATAATTACATTTAAATGCCTCATATTCTTTGTTCTTGGAGGTGCGTCAGTTAAACTTGTGCAAATTTAGCTGGCAAAGCTGGAGTGTTTTATAGCTTAAGTGGATGTGGAAAGCATTAAAAGGATGAGCATATTACAATGAAGTGCTATCAAAGCATGTAATACATTTGTTGTGAAAATGAGAATGTTATATTTGCAGTCAAACTTGCGATCTGGGGAAGTATTACATGAGATCAAACACATCACCCAATGTCAAGTGAAATATTGAATGTGAATGTCCGCAACGTTACCGCTCAATGTTCTACTTATTTCACGGAGGCGTCAGTTATGGTCTCCATCAGCGAGTACTATATACAACTTCATGTTTTATTATTTCGCCATCATTCTAACCTCACATGTGTTAACTGTAGAAAACGGTTCTGATATACCAATATGGTTAAATGTGGATGCAACTCACATATAACGTTCGCTGTATGGCGCTCTGATACTAGTTCACCAAACTGACTTTGGTTGAGTTTGAACCAAATATCCACGCCTCCCAATGTTCTGTTTGGCAAGAACGCTACAGTGTTATGCCAATTTCATTCCGCCAACCATATGACGTTCCTGCTAACTCACTGCTGATGTTATTCGGACCCGCTAACCACCAGCGGAAGGATGGAACTGCGCCCGCTACAAATTGTATAGCTGACCTGGCCCCTTACTGGCTGATCTGCTCTCACTAAAACATTATTTAACGTAAGGCTATTCTACAATAGTTAACTTTGTCGCGTTCGCCGTGGAATACAACCGTATGATTCTAGCGCTGATAAAAAGAAAACGCTTTCCTGTACGTACCTTGTACAGTAATATTCAGATGTTCAGTACTAAACAGAGGATTACATTCCCATATTTTTTGGCGTTGTTGCTTTTGCAGGCGGTGTATTGTGAGGTTGTACTGGTACGTTATATTAGACTCTAGATCACAAGTGACGTTGTAGTTGGTAGGGTCGTCCTTGTTTTTGTTGATGTCTTCCTTATCAAGCTTACAATCGACACCGTAGCTGTAATCACCCATGATGTCCCATATCACAGGTGCCTCTGGCGAGATCGTCAAGCTGCATATCAGAGTCAGACTGTCATCTTGGGAATAATGATCCACTGTCAGACAGGAAGAAAAACAAGAAGGTACAAGATATTTAATATATATGATAAACCTTAATATTGAAGAAATGTCATTTGAATGAAACAGCTCACACAAGAGTCACAGAGAGCACTTCACAGAACGAGTCAATTGTTACGAACTTGACTTGAAATGCGTTCATATCTATTCCGATTCACACTCAATGATAAGCAAACAACAATGCATCCATAGAGTCTACAGGGGCAATTGTCTTCATCGCTTGGTTGAAATGTCCGTTCAAAGTACCCACATCACTAAGCAAAATACATCGAGCAGGAAAGCATTCATGAACCGGATATTGCACTCTACAACGCTTAAAGCTAAGAATGCTCAAAGCCTAACATACTTACAGTGCGCAATCGAGTAACAATATACCATGGAGAAGGTCTTGTACATAGTAAATGATACATTTTTTTTCTGTCAAGACGGTCGATCAATATGGTACGATCGAATATGTGTCCCTTATGAATTTACCTGTGAAATATGTTAATTTGGGAAACTGTCAGTATGGCCTTCTGTTTTTTGTTTCATTTGTGTTTGTCATCCTACCGGCAAAAGTAACCCGTGTTTTGAAAGCGCTCTTTGCCTGATTCGTCCGTGTAGATTACTTATTTGCAGGAGTAGTATAGAAAGTGGAGGATCTGGCCCGCCCCCACTTATCTATACTACACGGCCCGTCCCCCCAGTGGGCCCGACTCTGCCTCGTTAATTTTTCGGTAAACTGACGTGACTAGGGCCCAGGTGTCTACGGCGTTCGCGGCTATCCACTGATGTGAGTCAAATAATGAGAGTGACACCTTGTTAACACGGTGACCATATATCTTGTAACCTTCACTGCACTCCATAGAGGGTTTTGTGCATGTGCAGGTCAACCAGGACGTCATCGGATAATTTGGGACGAGCATAGGTGGGACTTTCTACAAGCCTGTGTATTTTTTCCTCTTCTGCAGAGCGAACAATCTTAACGTCGACCCGCCTTCGAAGATTTTCTATTGCTTTACCAAACACAAAGTTGTTTATCAGCTTGCTCAGATCCTTTGCAAAGTCGCTGGTGGCAACCTTACGCAGGTCTGTGTTTATGCAAATGTAGGGCTCCATCCGGTGGCTCTGATTGAATATGAGTGCATGCTTGAGCTTGAGATTCTTGAAGAGGACCAATTACTGGGTTGGCTTGGTCCAGCCCGTACTGCTTTAGGTAGGTCTTGGGATTATCTCAAAAACATCCACTAGGAGCAGTACGCCTGTGCGCAGTTACAGATCATGGTAGTCGCCCATGTTTCTACACCAGAACATGCCCCACGACTTTAGCGCATGATTATAGTCTGCAGCGGATATGCCTTGCTCAGACAGCTTGCTGTTGAACTCCTGATTTGGTGGCAGCGAGGCAAACTTATTCTATAAATTCATAGAAATACACTCCCTTGCGCAGTAGTAGCCGGTGCTTCGTCTCACCGGGTTCATGCTTACCTGGTACTGCAAAGGCGCCTGGGTTGTTTGCATAGACCAGCTTATCTAGTGAGGACAGGAGTAACTGTGCACTGTCAATAAAGGGTAACTGTCCAATTGATTGGAATATGTACTTTGTACCATGTTGTTTGGGATGCAGTTGATCTGGCCTTTCACCTTGCTTATGGCCTGCATCAAGAGGTGGGAGTCAAAGCCCAACAGGTTGTGGAAGACCACAGGCAAGGCCGTTGTCTTGCGGCATGGTGGGCAGGTCCCCTGTACTTTCCTGTTTTGTGACAGTGGTCGTGGTTGGAGTTGCCCCCCAGTTCTTTTTTACACACATGACAATAAGTTGCCGCCTTGTGGTCTCTTTTGCCCTCACATGTCATGCACATGGGAGCAGGCTTTGACAGAACTGTTTTGATCTTTAACTCTTCCTGTTGCAGGGCTCGCAAGAATTTCCCCACAGTGTTTCCTCTTCTGTACACCACAGGGGGTCTGACCATCGCTCCAGACAACTACATAGCCGTAACTGCATCGTTCATGTTCTTCTGTCGTTTGTGTGTTACTCTTAGAGATCGAGTGCAGGACCTGGCAGCTTCACCGTGAGCACCTCAAAGTCAGCCACCACTAGTAGCCCCTCTTTAAAAAAGCTACAGGCCCATCAGGCTTGGTGACAGAGTGTTAAAGCCAGTAGACATTGAGGGACCACACAGGGTCAATAGCTCAATGACGATGGTCCTGTTGCAGCTCGCCAGGCTGGTAGAGTTAGCGAACGGCAACACCAGATGGAAGCGTTTGCTCTTCATGCCCTACCAAGCACCCTGGGACCACGGAAGATGCCTTTTGGGGAACTTGTTTTGTCTTTTTGGCATCTTAAGGCTTTTTTCCATTCAGGCGGATCACCTCATTGTTTATTGCAGAGACAACAACTTGCAGACGAGAAACCCACTCAGTCGATCGTTCCCAAGATTGAAGTTTAAACTCCATGGCGTAATAGTGTCCAAAGTGAGGCCCAGCAAGAATGCAGTTAAATCGTTTCACAATAGCCTGGTATCGATGGACATCCACACAGCTACACCTGGACAGAGACCCCATGTTTGGCTGGTAGTTGGTTCACTGCTCCCATGAACTCCTGACCTGGGTCAACCTGATGGCCAATGCAGTCTCTTTTGTAGTCAATGGCTCAACCGCTTTGTAGCGTGAGGCCATGTCCACTACTGTAAATCAGCATGGGCCAAGAAGCAAACTGAGCGTCTAGTCTTCGTCAAGAACACGCCGAGCATACTTTCTGGGATGTCGACGAGGCTATGCGTGAGTACTACTTGATTACAGGCCACAGCTTTAAGAATCGCGAGCTGATCTGTGTACGGATCATGTGGGCTAGCTCTGGTTGAGCAACCAAGTCATACTCCAAGGAGATTCCATCGATTGTGTGGCTTGCGTTGGTGTCACCCGTTGCCTGAATCACATGGCTGTAGTCGCTGAATGTGAGCTCATTTTCCAAGCGCACTCTGGTAGAATGTCATGTTGCTATATAGGAGTTCTAAATCAAGTGGGATATAAATCCGTTGCCATAGGCATCAGCTTTTGTCTTATCCTCTACCTTGGTCTCATCCTTATCTCTTGACCCACAGGTATTTGCATTGGCTGGCTGGCTGTTATCTTCTATGCATACATAAACCCAAGGGGGACAATGATTTCGCCACCGGCTCACTTGCCTCAACCATCTTAAGTCTCGTTTACGGGCATGTAGCGGCTCATATCCATTGAGAATATGTCATTCTACCAAATAAAACAATCCACTCCCAAAAGGTTACTTTATTCGTGTTCAAACACTATTTTAGCCAATTAGCAAGTTCCCTGTACCCGGAAGGTTGCTGATCATTAGCCCTTCGTCCAGGGCAAAGAAATGGCTAGCTCTGATTGCTCCAATCAGAGCTCACGACTTCTATGCCCCTGACGAAGGGCTGATGATCAATGAACTTCCGGGTACAGGAAACTAATCGGCTAACCATGGACTAGTAAAGAAATGCCTACTAGAGAAGATTAGTTGGGATCCCAAAAAGAAACAAATATCTTACTAACAAGGTGTGAGAAGCAGTGTCCAGGCATGGGCTACAGACTCCTCTGGGGTTCAAATCGTCTAAACAGGGTAAACTTGGTGTTGATTAGGGCCGAGAGTGGAAGCTTCTGACATTGAAGGACAATCCCGGCAGATTTCTTTCGCCCAGTAGTATAGACAGGTATGGTGTACTAGTTGCTCGGGCCCTTGGGGTGATCCCTGAACTACTATCAAAGAAGGCAGCAGCAGCCCTCCAAGGCGTGGACCAAGAATTATTGGCTCCATTGTATCATGGATGCTCAAGTCAGCTGCAAAGGTGGCTGGTTGAATGGCCGAACATGTATGGGTCACAGCTGTGGCGGTGAAGGTACTGATGCTTCATGATCTGTTGCGTTTCAAGCCAAACCACAGGCTTGCACTGTCTTATCATCAGCTATCGGCGGCATCTTATAGTAACCGAACATCTCAGGAAAGTTTGTTCTGAATGTACCGCTGCTGTGAACGACGTAAATGCTTGGTTTTGTTAAGCTGTCTGCCCTCTCACTTGCCAGCTATACCCCACTTTATTTATATGTGGCCTTTCTAAAGAATTGGCTGGCCGACATAGTTAAATATGCATCAAACTCACGTATTCTGTAGGCTGGTGAATCACGAATCCCATGACATATATATATAAATATATATCTATATATCTATATCTATATCTATATCTATATCTATATATATATATATATATATATATATACATACATATCTATATATATATAAATGTACATATATATATAATCATATCAATATATATATATAACCATATAAATATATATATCAATATATATATATATATGTGTGTATATATATATGCGTATATATATATGTATATTTATGACTATATAATATATGTATATATATATTTACGTATGCACATAAATATATACATATATATGCATATTTATTTGAATATATAAATCGAATATATAATAATATATATATATATACATATTAATATACACAGATTTATATATATGTTTATATATATATGTGTATATATATACAAACATATATATATATATATGTTTGAATGTATGAATATATTTATATATAAACATATATATATATATGTATACAGAAATATATACATATTTATATGCATATATATATTTATATATATATATATATAAATATGTATATATATTTATATTTATATGCATATATATATATATATATATATATATATATATATATACATATATATATATATATATATATATATATATATATATATATATATATATATATATATATATATATATATATATATATATATATATATATATTAGTACCTAATGTGACGTCATATTTGCAGTGGGGAGGTTTATGTAGAAGTTGCTTTTTATGGATTATTACGAATATATTACGGAATGCTACGTTTCATGTACGCTTTTACGTGTAAATTACGACCTGTTAACGTGTTGTTGCGAGCTAGTTACGAGTATTTACGACTCCTTATGTTTTTTACAAAAAAATGTGCAATTCTCTATGTATCATCATTCGACAACTGACATCCAGCGAGACAACATGGCATATGAGAGAAACAGATTGCAGTTATATCAACGATTTCTACCATTGCTCCTTACACTCGCTCAGAGGGAAGAGGAAGATGCCTAGCAGCAAATAGATATTCAGGTATATACTAGTATTTATTTTTCTTAATAATTTTATATAAAGTAAATTTGCTTATATTTGATATAAAGCTACCATTGTTATTGCATTTTAAATATGCGTACAATGTATCTATTTCAGGGAGGCAATTGAGCCTGGACTGAAGTTAGCTGTAACACTCAGGCATTTAGCTACTGGTACGAATTATGCAGATCTGATGTATGCCTTCCGTGTAGCCCGAAACTCCATTTCACTCTTCATACCTGAAGTCTGCGAATCAATTTACTCAGCATACAACTAATAAGTCATGCCAGACAACATCACAGAGTAAGATTGGTTGCGCATATCAGCTGAGTATGAAAGGGAAACTTCCACGCGCTTGCGGTGCGTTGGATGGCAAACACATTTGAATCAAGAAACCTGCTGACTCTGAACTACAAGAACTTCTTCTCGAGGAGTCACGTTCACTGGCTACTGTATCATCTTCACGTGCAGTGTCTTCTGCATCAGTAGGGTATAGCTGCGTTTGTGGTTCAAGGGAACGCGGACGTTCTTCTACCTCAGCGGGCTCTTCTAACTCAGCGGGCTCTAGCTGCGATTACGGCTCTGAGGAGGGTGAGCGCGTCCTCTTCTTCCTGTTGACTATCTTCTTCTTTGGAGCCATGCTTGAAGATTTTGTATACGTTATTAGAGATCTAACTTCTTTGACGTCTTGATAACATCTGAAAGGAACTGTTCGATTTTGCAGCTTTTATACCTGTTCTAAATCGTAAAGTATACGTATGTATTCGTAAAGTACTCGTAACTATACGTAAAATGCTCGTAATTACTCTTAACAATTACGGATGGTTACGTTTTGTTGCTACCGGTTTACGATACTTACAGATTGTTACAAGTTATTTACGAGTTATTTACGGAAAATGAAATCCGTGAACAATCGCAAGAAAATTTTTGGCATTCTCACGGATCCTCACGATTGTCTACGAGTTGTGACGAGTTATTAACGGATACCAACGGGCTATTTACGGATGCTTGCGATTGACTACGAGTTGGCGATCTGTAAGGACTCGTAAGAAAATCCGTGTATGTGAATGGGGTATAACCAACAAAAGTAGCAGGTGACTAGGGTTTCTTGGCCAATATCTTGAAACAATACCAATTGGTTGAAATTGAGATCAGGTAGATCTTTGGAGAGTGTATCATATTGTGTGGGTTTTTTTTTCGAGTTTGATCTGACGCGAAAATTGTCGGTGGCGGGGTTGTCACATGCACATGATTGGCCTACCAAATAACATTTGAGTTAATGATGACATGTCAGGCCCTAGTTTTTGTTGTTCGGAGCATTCAGGGTGATTACACAGGATCACAAACTGACGAACTGACGTTTACAAACAAGCATTCGCGGAGCTTATCTGACGTTCGATAAATTCATGCGAGGGTGGATGATGAGGGGATAATGTAACATGCATGATGCCTGTTCTTGTTACAATATCAGCATAAGCCTTGCCAGTGAATTGTTGGCCATTGCCGGAAACAGTGATGTTGGGTAGTCCGAACGTGGCAAATATTCTCCTTTCGGCCTCCGAAACAGATTGACTGCTGATGTTGTTGAGCTTGTGGCGCAAAAGCAATATGTCGGCCATTCTGAATGAGAGCTGCGCCCAATGCCTCTTGCGATGAATGCACTTGAACAACCGCTGGTTTGTTTGGGTCAAAAAAGCTGTGATGGTTCGCATTTTCTATAGAGGCGATATCAAATGCACGTTGCTGCCATTGGTACTCGATATCCTGATGGAGGAGTTTCATGAGAGGAGCTATTTTCTCACTGAGCATTGGCTTGAAAGGAACCAAGTAAGTCACCAAACCAAGGAAAGTTCTGGCATTCACTTGTCGTATCTTGTCGTGCCGGGATTTTCTTTTGCATTTGGCCAGGTTGAACACTAAGCCTTTCTCTAGTGCCCGCATCATGAGCCGATGGAGATTGGCCCTGCCATATTTCCTGAGTTTGCATCTAGTATACTGAATAGGCTAGCGTCACACTAATAGTATAGCCTCTATGTTAGGAATGTGGTGTTGGCTTCTTATCAAGGCTTTATTCAGATCGTTGGGATATATGCATATTCGTAACTCTCCATTCTGTTTTCGAACTTATGTATTGCTCGAAATCCATTCTGTCGATTGCTTAATAGGTTTGATGACACCAATGTCCAACATTCTATCAAGTTCCGTATCCCTCCACGAAATGAATTGTTGCTCTGCAGGGAGCATGTTTTACATGAATTGCATCTGTTGCCACTGTCAGTTTCTGTGTATCAGAAAATTTGCCTATCATCCAGGGTAGATTTCCTAAAAATGCCTTGTAGATTTAATCTCCATATGCATTGACATGCTTTTGTTCACTTTTGTATCGATCCTAGGGACTCACAAGCCTTGTGACTGGGTCTGGGGTGTCAGTCACACAGAATTCTGTGTGTTCCCTTTTACCTTTGTGGTATCGACACGGAATTGATGCTGTTCCATTTTGCTTTATGATGTGCTATTGACAGTTGTTAGTCTGATGTGTGACACTTTTGATTTTGTTAGGCATCCATCACAATCAAACTCCCCAGGAAATACGTTTTGGAAAGTTTGCAGTGGAAGAATGGTACCCATGGCACCATGTCTTCCTTGCTAGTATACCTCGCCGAATAAGCTAAAATGTTGCTTGCGCGTGTGTCTGTTGTTTTGGTGCCACAGCATTGATGTCAATGAATCAAATTCTGGTTCTTCCTTCTGTCGTACTGGTAGCTGGATCAGACACTCAAATATCTGCAAGTTTTGAAGCCCTAGCCACAGCAGAATTGGTTTAATGACAGTAACTGACAGTGACATCGTAAGGCCTGGATCACAATCAGGGGACAAAAATTGTCCGGAATCAACAAATTTGTCTAACTACATTGGTCCTTTAAGGCTGTCCTGAAGGTTGCGGCCTGGTAGGGCACCAGTGGAGAAGAGACCCGGGAGCATCAGGTTAAAGGTGTCGATCCTGGGCAGAGTGGGATTATACATGGTAGTACATAACAGCTGGCTTTGAAATACATAAAGCCTGTGCAGCAAACAGCTGTGCAGTGCGACAACAGTAGCCTTGTGGCACATAACGGCAGAACATTATATATGGTGGCGAAAATACATAGCAGTACATAACAGCTGCGCAGTATATGACGCTTTGCAACAACCGCAGTCGTGTGGTACATGGCAGCTTAAAAACCGTAGCCGAGCAGAACATGCCACCGTACGGTACATAACAGTAGTACAACAAATGAGCAGCCATTCGAATAAGTGATATAGTGAAGGCCGTTGTTGTTGTGTTTTTGATGTTTGAAATTGGCGGGCTGTTTCAAGTGAGTGAGGCAATGCAAGGTAGGGTAAAGCGTACAAGCTGTTCACTAATCAAATTATCTACATGAAAGGCATAACTTTCAGATTTAGATGGCGGAATTGCTAAGTGACCTCAACGCCGTAAGAAAACATTAGAATATTTCTCCATCTGTTTGAACACTGCTTTTGAAAGCTTATCGTTCGAACGTTTCATTTACTTCACTCTCCGAAGACGAGTCAAATTTGTCTAGAAATTGCTTTCAATGCAAAACGGCTGTGCCATTACAAAATCATTTAGTCAAGGCAATTGATAATCTATGTTAAGGCCTTCGGTCGATTGCCTACATCATTGTGTAGAAGAATCATCACATGGCGGGCAGACGCACAAAGCGTGAAGGTCACAGATTGACCCATTAACGCATGACTTAAGTCTGCTGTTGTAAAGGTTATGAGTTTAGGTTCTGACATGACAATTAAAGAGGTAAATGCGCATATCACGCTGATACCCTGAATGTATGAACGTCTCCCCTATACCGTACTACATCTAGCACCACAAAACAACGGGATATGTTTATAGCAACTTTATCGTTCCCTGAAAGAAGATATGTTGGTAATATATGTGATTAAAGTGCAGGTGTTGCTCTCCCGCCCTATACAAACATATATCAAAGCAACCACTTTTTCGTAGTTTGTATTAGCTAGAGTCAGGAGGCAAATCCATTGTTCAATTCAATAAAATTAGCGAGTATGTAAGACAAAGCATTATGATTTAAACGATGTACCAAGGATCTTACTCGGCAAAGTTTCAGCGCACTGATAACGACAAAAAGCCGAGATAAAAGTTTTCAAATCTTGCTCACAGAACAAAATGAAACTACTTTGGAACCAATCAAAACAAGTTTACATTGAGTGCCTGACATTTCGCAATCTGTATCAACAATATAAACGCAAATGACACGGGATAACGTCGAAGAGGTGAATTTTTGTATAGTTATATATGACAACTGATTAATTTGTAAATATTCACTAATATTATTCAGGATGCTCTTTATGAGCATATGTGTTTGAACTTCTCACTCTAATTGAGGAATCATGCACATACACGAGAACAACGACGAAGCAACCATGAATAAGTACGCCTCGTCTTATTAATAGTTAGCAGAGCACAGCACCCACCGGATATAACGATCAAAATATGGTTTAAGATTCACTGCTGTCTTTGCCGTTTATATCAAGCCATTCCGCAGAAGTCTGGGCTTTCTAAACGTGACATTTGATGAAAACACGGCAACACGATATGCAATTACATCAATTGTCCACCTCCTGTGAGTTCTTAAACATCTGGAAAGTGCTATGGTCTTTATTGTTCTGCAGTTCTGTCGACTTGGGTGTGGGGCTATTGGGACTCGGGTTGCGACAGCAGGGGTAACATGGACAATCTCCTTATCAGCTGCATACAGGTATGGATATTGCCAGAGCCAATATTGTAGCACAGACAACACCTATACAAACTTTTACACCTGTCGACAGCGCACTGGCTTCTGGTGATGGCTCAGCAGTAGAGTCTGCGCAGAAAGCAAATCCGCGACGAGCAATATCAGACAGTGCTATACATGTCTTGCTAAATTACATAATAAAACATTGACACCGATGGGGTCTTAGTATAGCTAGTCATTAGTTCATTATTATCATCGCTTTAAATACACCACAGGTTATTCACTTTGAACTTAGTTTCAAGGCATGTGACATCATGCATGGACAAACTGCGAATAACAACCTTTGGTGAAACAGCCATGTTCTAAGTTTGCTTACCATTCGCCGTTGTTGTTGAATATTGGACGGTGGACGAGTCGGAAGCTGGTGGGCCTGAAGCCGAATATTATAACAATTTATTGCATATTGAGGTTTTATGAGTCGGGCACGTGGAAACGTGATATTTATCGTTGACTCAATTCATAGCACGTCTAGGCGTGTGGTATTATTGCCAGGCCAAAACTAAAAGACCTGCTGAAGAAAGGGAACGCCATGTCTTGTCACCAGTATATAAAGGTCTCCAACATAATTACTAATGCAATTGAGTGAGTTTCTGCAAGGGCGATACCCACATGTATCCGAATGTAAGTATATAGAAGTATAAATCGTAGATATCTTTGTTATAGTCACCACTCACTGATAGCATAAAAACAATTTTACATCGCGTTCCAAAAGATACACTTCACTACATGTTGATGGAAAGATCGAATTGCAAATTGCTGCCGAAAGAAGCATCTACACTAAAATCACGATTGTAGTCCATTTTTGTATTTTTTCTTTATAAGATTATTTCACTTAATCCACACTCCATTGGTTAGCTTATATCGTTCCATACCGCAACTCGCTATGCATATGCGAAACAGAAATGTTGGTACAAAGTAAGCTGTCCGAAGTGCAACAAATGTAGTCGATATTGATATCCTCTCCTGTCGCTGTTCCAGTCCAGTTGACTTTCAGATGGGACACAACTGACAGGTATCTGCCATCGTCCCCGCATGATACGCTCTCTGACCAGGATTCAGTCTGCGATTCAAAGCATACTGTTTTTCTCTTGCTAGTTAAGTGACATTGAACCTCGTAACATACTTAACTGCTAATGAATTATATTTAAGGAGTTTGACGCAACAACCTTGTTGTAACAAAATATAATACATTCAAACTCATGCTCAAATACTCACTTCATTCAGCCATATAAGTTCAGGAAATGGAGCCAGAGGACAATCAGTTGTACAGTTTAATATCATACTCTCTCCGGGGTAGAGTTCCAATGGACCATCATCTGGACTGAATACGTACGATGCGCTCACTGTACACAAATTAACGGATTCTCAAAGGAAACGTTTCTTTCAGATCTCGTCCAATGCTCTGTGTTGTCTGTACTCATGGTGCCACATGTTATGGCCGAGGGTTAACAAATGGCCGACCACAACCTCTTATCCACACTGAATAATGATAATTTTTAGGGGAAGAATAATCCTTTCACAGCCTTAGACAAAGACAACCGATTAATGATGATGGCTAATTGTCCTTACCTGTGACGTGTGCGATGGTGATATCACCACACATATAATCATCGGTCTCGCAACACTGGTAAGTTATGTTGTTTGAGCTGAGATCTGTTTGTTGCCATCCGATCGTTAGCTGGCTTCCCACTACTGTGTTTGTCGGCATGTTCGTACAAGGTAACGTTACTTCTGTGATGTGGTCATACTGTTGATTGATACAACATTCAGCAAAATATTGTATTATTCATTTCTCATATAGATGCAGTTGCATATTAATTCAAAAAAATGGGTCACAGGCATTGTAACAACTAGCGCAATACCTACCAATCAACATTTACATCATCATCTGTTTTTCGTATTTGTAGGAAACCTTACACGCCGTATATATTTCCGTCGTATATATTGTCATTGTCATACTTAATATTCAACAGCGATAAAATTGTTTCGAGAAAAAGCTCGTTGATTTGAAAGCCACCATATTATCTCCAGTTCAATACAGGATATTCTCAGATTTGCGATACTTAAAAAGTATACAATATTCGGCTTTTCCAAACAAATATATGATACACGGTCTTTCTATTTATGTGCAGCTCTGTAGTGAATAGTATCCTAGGAATAAATACCGGTGTGGGTCCTGACCAAGCGTATAGAGGGTCAGGAACAACTGGGCAGCTTGTCGTGCACTCAAATGATATTGCACTCATTGTTCAACGGGGCCACCGCAACAGAATCGGCAGGATCTGAAACAGTTGATCATCTTCATAAATGATCCTCAATGTGGTCATCTTCATCATCATCTTCATCATCATCATCATCATCATCATCATCATCATCATCATCATTGGTCGCAGTAACCAATGCAATATCCTCGTGATAACGATGTATTGAAAAGTGTAGGTTTTATGTAGATCGCTACCTACATTCATAGATTCATAACTTTTGCATCAATACAAGACATTAACTCTTTATAGCCATATCATAACACTCTATTGCTGAAATTTTGGCCCTTGCGAATAAAATCCTAAAATAAGTGTAAATTTGGTATTTATCTATGGATATGCAATATAGGATCAGTAAAATAATAATCGAAAAAATGGATCAAAATTCGAAGTACAAATAACAACTGACATCGTTGTCTTATATCAAGTGGTTTTGTGACTCCGTCATAGGTGCAACTGTAACGTCCTAATATGTTTGGGCCATTGTATACGATCAATGTCGCGTAAATGTATCCATTTTCAACAGAACAGTTTTGTCTATCCACCAGCGAATCACAATCATGGGCTCCATTGCTTCCCTGCTTCCTGCACCCCATGCAGTTTGGGACTGAAGGGAGGGAAACCAAAAGCCATGTACTCTCTTTGTTTTGCTGAACTGAGCAATGTATGGTTACACCTTCTTCTGGCAGCACGTATCCATTCTGACCCCTTGCTGTGACGTTGTGAGTTATCAAAATCTCTGTCAAGACCAGTCCTGCGTACAAAAGATGCAAGGTAGGTCAGCTATCCGTTATGACACCTACCCAAACAAACACACACACACACACACACACACACAACACACCACACACACACACACACACACACACCACACACACACACACACAAACACATACCCACACATACACACACATATACACATACATATATATATATATATATATATATATATAAAGCTTATATCAATATATATATGTATAAATGTATGTATGTATGTATATATATACTCATATATATATATATATATTATAGGGTATATAGATAAATATATATATAATAAATTGATGTATACCTATTATATTATATATATAATATACATATATACATATATATATAGTAGGCGTAGAGAGATATATATATATATATGCATATATATATAGATATATATAACATATATATATGCATATATATATATATATATATATATCTATATATATATTATATATATATATCTATATATATATATATATATATTATCTATATCTATATCTATCTGATATATCTAATATATTATTATAGATATATATATATATATCTATCTCTTCTATCTCTCTATATCTATATATCTAGAATATATATATCTCTATATCTATATCTATATATTTATATATCCATAAACCCAACGTTATTTACCAAACATATTGTTACGACAAAAATGGTCATAAAACCCTTTGTTACCTGGGAGCCAAAATACCCCGACGAATGCTGGCAATGAGAATCGAGTTGTGGCGGAATTCATGTTACCAGCGATACTGTGGCTAACTTCCGTAAGCTTCAGATCAGTATTGAAGCAAGTGATCAGACAAAGAGAGTACAAGGATCAGAGTCATCGCTAATGTGTCAGTGGGGTTACAACCGAATAATTGAAATAAAATTGAAGGTAAATATGCTGTACAATTTGTTTCCTTGATCAATGTATGTCCATGGAATGAAAAATCAAGATAACCTATTTAGCTGAATGATAATGAACAGGACACTTCGTAATGAAGAAGCGACTTTGCATCAAAACATATCCTTTATCTAGTAGAGAACCTCCCACGTGGCTTTTGGCACATTGATTTCACCAGAGAGAAGCGGCTGCTACTTTTCACCTTCTTTAGCTCTGCCTGATATAGCGAGTGACATCGGGCTCAAAATACTTCTCCAGTTTGATATATTTTGTTATGGCCTACCGGTTCTTTGGTTGTAAATAACAAACATGCGATGATGATTATTGTCCGTAGACTCAACGATTGCATTATTCTTTGTTAATCAGTGAGTTTCGATGTGTTAACTTACGAACTCATCCGATCAAATATATGTTATATATGAATGTGGTGTTTAGCAATACTTTATTTTTAAGGTTTCCTGAGTGATAATGTTTTATTTCTACTGTTTTCATGTAAAATAAAAATCTTGTTGTGCCTTTTGCGCGCAGGTTTTTCTTCCTGCCTGGTTGTGGATCGTTCCCCCCGTACACCTGTGCAAGATGAAAGTCTCACTCTGGTGTGCAGCTTTACGACCACGAAACAGTATGAGGTGCAGTGGAGTAAGCATGGTTACAAAAACAGTAACGACTGTGATGTTAAGGAGCCTGGCAGAATGAGACTATTACGTTCCTGCCAAACAGAACTTTGGGAATTATTTGGTGCAATATCAATAGTCAGTTTGGTGAACTAGATTCACATCGTCATACAGTGAGTTGCATCGACATCCAATCTTAAACACTAGTCTTTTCGAATCATTTATTTCTACAAATATTATATGTTTAGTGAACATATGGAATTATGAACATCTTACATGACGCACATGAGGTTGGAATGGTGGTTCTAGCATTAACCGGATGTAGTTTGCAGTACTCGCTGGTGGAGACCATCACAGACGCCTCCTTCATATTACTAGTATATTTAGCAGTAACGTTTTGTATACATTCACGTTCACTGTATCACTTGATATTGGTAGGCTGTGATAAATCAGCTGTAACGCTTTCGTTTACGGTTTGCATAACAATAACAAACTGATGGGAAGCATCACTCTAAATGTGAAGTAGTGAAATAAAATCTTATAAATCGAAAGGACCAAATATGAATAGGGATGAAATTCGGAATTATCATGATAACCCATCGCACCGCCTGTCCCCTCTCGAAATACGTGTGGATAATCAGATGAACGATGACAGAAAACAATCCTGTGGTGGCATTGTATTGTGATACGCTCATCTTTAACATGTTTTCCGATCAGCAAAATATCACTACAAGCTTTGCCAGTTGAATATACAAGTTGAAGTGACTTTACCTCTAAGAACCAATAGCAGGAGGCATTAACGTGTAATCAATGTTCTAGATACGCCAAACGTGATAATATAACCAACAAGGCGGAAACAAGATTGGTATGAGAGATGAATTCCTCAGTCATTCGACATCTGTATTCACGTCTTTGTTACACTGATACTTTGTCCCAGTGCGTACCATAACTTGCTGCATTGACTGATGCTTTTCCAGTATCCCCCTACTTAATGCAGCCGTCTGAGCCATCAGACACTGAGATAGCTCTCTATAACGACCAGAACACTTACCTGTCCTGTATGGACGCCGGTAAACCCGGGGTAACTGGTACCATAATGGAAACCCAGTTCACGAGGAGGATTTCATTAAAGAGAAAGATGTCCCGGTTGTTGAATTCTTGTATGACCTTCAGTGTGGATAAAGGTCCTACCTGATGAGGGACGCGGGAGGAGCTTATTTTGCCTGTGACAACATTACCAAGTGTGGCGGACATTACCAGTGTATTGCGTACAATGATGAGGAGGTGTCAAAGATGTTCACCCTAGTCCGACTCAAAACTCACAGTGAATGTTATATCAGATTTATGCATCCAAATGAATGGTTCCAAGTCCAGAAGCCTCAATGTGTCCTGGCTTCCCGGCTCCACAGGCTGCTATTACAGCCAGATGTTCATCCTTGACGACGGGTGAATTTCTTTTCTATCGCAAAAAGGCAACTAAAGGTAGCATGTCTCTTTCTTCAATTGTTTCATCGGACAGGTCGATTGTAAACCGAATCTTTTTTTGGACGAATATAACTACTTATCCTACAAATAGTTAACGTTCGAATATCTCACTATGAATTCCTGTACAACGTCTATCTGCAATAAATATCATACAAATTAAGATCCCGAATTGCTATTGTCGTACAGAGCTAATCACAGTGACAACAATACAACTTTCAGTGATGATCAAGGTAACTACGACATGCTTTACTTCCTCTCAATTATAGACAATACCAAATTGTTATCAACTTGAATGAGCACATTTGGCATGTATATGTAGATAGAAGTTATATTTTGAAAACACGTCATGCTCATGTTTTCGTATTGATTTAGTGCAATATGAGGACATTGACGAGGGACCATGTGACCACTCTGTGTCATCGGCAGCATCAACACCTAAAGACTGGTTGATCATATTATCACAAGCACATATTAGTAAGAGCAGTTATTAGAGGTGGGCATTAACCATCTCAATGCCATATAGATTAAAACGGTTACAGAATATGGATTAATATGAAGACATGACCAGCATGTCCACTATGGATACCAGTGGACAACATTGGGTAGTACCAGGTAACATATTCTTCCGATTAATTGAACGAATATATCTAGTGAAACTACACATTTACAACGACGCTCTCATTATATTGTCGATCACATAACTTCTCTCCAATTGATCCATCCATTTAGTTTACTATGTAAAGATCGCACACTCAGCATTGACGTCCCTATGAAATTGCCGTTTGATGAGGTCGACGAAGACGGGTCATATATGGGGCTCCATTATCATGGCAACGGCGTATGAATAACTACAGTTCACAGAGACAGTTACGTAGTTATTACAATCTTCGTTTTCCTGGAATGTATCATCAGCAACCAAAACAATGAATAAAGAAATGATAAATATTTCCTTTTAAAATATGACGCTGTATATATTGGATTGTTGAAACTCACAGGAGATTGAAGACAGGTAGGTGGGTAGGGATGTTGATGGAGATATGGTAGGAAGATAAGTAGCAAGGTATAATAGAAGTCGGCAGATAGCTAATACATACTCACATTATTACATTATTGTTTGAAATGAAATATGACTCCTTAAGAACAGGGGGTTCGTCAATTTAACTAACCTGACGCTGATGCATTGAGGAGAAAGTGCACCCATCTTGAGTCGCCACTAACCCTACTAATCCGTCAAGCAGCACAATGCTGACAAACTTTGTCATCAGCCTGCTTAACTGGGCGACATTGGAATAGGCGGATGGAAAATAATGCCTTTTGGTGCGGTCCTTTATCGCACTGGTTTCTGGCTTGTCAAGTGATGCTTTGTGATATAGGTGACCACTTGATCACCTTTACCGTCTTTGTCAATAAGGTAGCAGTGATCTTAACCACGAAAGTTGCTGATAATATATCAAATGTCACAACGGGATACACTTCAATTAACCTTTGGTATGGGTTAAGGTTTAGAACGAACAAAGTAACAAATCGCTGTAACGTATATTGCACTAGCCTATACATGCTTTGAATGTCACCTGCACTGATCAACATTGTCGTGTATCGATTATTTCACCCACTTGTAGCATAATTTATTGATGTTCGGTACACGATAAGAGAACGTTGCACATTAACTGGTGGTTGGATCATTGCAAGTCTTTAATGACTGTTTAGTATCTCATTAAGATGTTTGAAAAACGCAATATAAGACAAGTGGCTGACAGCACATAAAAAAAACTTGTGTGGAGATATATTTCCGTGGGGTAAATCAAGAATTTCTAGCATGTTCAGCTCTGTAACCTTGTCAAATGATCAAAATCCTCTAATTTGCGTAAGGATCACTTATAACATCTAGTTCGGTTCCCGATGTCAAGCGTATTAGAACCGAGCCGCTGGTTGTATACATATCTACAATTTGCTAAATGGATCTCTGCCGCCGCTTCTTATCCCCCTCATTCACACTCGAAATCTTTGCCTTTATCCAGGAATATCAAACATCGGTGTCGGTGTTCCTGGTGCTTAATGAAGAATTTTCGATATGTTTGCATTCGGCGTTCGATTAATCCACATTTAAATTATTTTGTTTTTTGCAAAAAATTCTTCCTGAGCCTCAGAGACATGCTATATCTTGCAAGCACCAGCGCACAGGTAATCGTTCGTAGTAATGTTCTTTGACGGAGTCACGGGGTAATATGAGTTATTAACTACCTTTCAGAATGCTAACAGCGGGAATACGTTTTTTACCAAAATCGTAGCCCTATGACGTCAAGTCACCTGTGAAAATTGTGAGGGATAATGATTTATTCATGCTACATTACGACACAATATATCGAATTCACACTGCGTTAATGAGCGAAGTATGATGACCTATCCACTATTATGTGAATTGGTTTCAATGAAATGCGTGTGACATGAATCACTTACATAATCCACATTACATATCATCCGTCCTCTGCGTATTTATGTGTTTTGGATTCATTGTAAAAATTGAAGTTTTCAAATGCTCTGATGTTTCACAATTTAAATACCATAACTGTAAAAACCATACTGTTACCTTTTCCTTTCGCGTGGCTTCACATGCAACAATATACATATCTAAATCCAACCAGCAGCATTACTGAGCTACTAACTTATAGCCGACAAACTTCGCACCAGTGAAGATATGATGGTAACAAAATCCATGGTGATCTAAGGAAGCAAATCGCGCACGGAAAAAATGTAAATGTCCCACTTTTACTTTTCAGTGCTTGTGGTGAAAACAAATTAACAAATACCAAATAGGTCCCGATCTAGAGGCTTAGGTATCCACATGTCATATGAAGGTGCAAAGTGGTGGTCGATACTCAAATGCAATGCCCCACCACATCACCGAAGTTTAAAATAACGTGCTTATATAATTACCTACAATATAATATAGTAACCGGATTACCTTTGCAGTTCGCTGATCCAGTTGAGCGAATGCCTATCAATATTGATTGACCATCAACAAAATGTTCATAAGTACAAACACAAATACATGCATACGTGCATACGTGCATACATACATACGTTCATACATACATGCATACATACATATATACATACATCATACATACATACATACATACATACAAACATACATATAAACATACATACATGCATACATGCATACGTGCATGCAATCATTCATACATACAAACAAACATTCATACACACAATCATGCATACATGCATGCATACATAAATACATACGTACGTACGTGCATACATACATTCATATATACATTCATATATACATACATACATACATACATACATACATACATACATACATACATACATACATACATACATACATACATACATACATACATACATACAGACATACATACATACATACATACATACATACATACATACATACATACATACATACATACATACATACATACATACATACATACATACATACATACATACATACATACATACATACATACATACATACATACATACATACATACATACATACATACATACATACATACATACATACATACATACATACATACATACATACATACATACATACATAAAGATACAGAGAGGCAGGCCTACATCCAAGAATAACTCAGACTTAGGTTGGTGGATTGTTAAGACGATGAATAGAACTGATGTATTGTTAAGAGGTAACGTCGTACATAACATATGCCTCCTTGCGGACGTGGTATGAACAATAGAATCGTGGATAAAGAGTTAAACTAACACAGACAGATTTATTGTCAAGAAAGCTCCGTCACTTAAGTGTCAAGTAGCATCATGTTGATGAACTGCGCCATCGGCTGATAATTCGGTCACTTGTAACTTGGGAACATTGCCATGAACTTTGTTTCGAACCTATTGTACTTTATTGGGGTCCTTGCTGCTATGTGATATCTAGGGCCACTAATTCACATACCTACACTATCCGTATCATTAAAGTAGTGGTGTGTATAAGATTGAAGTTGTTGACAAAACATTAAATGTGAAATATACTTGAGTGTGTCTTTTTTGATGACTTTACCATAGGACTAGAATGCACAATGTGGTAAGTACCAGACAACGCAGTGCAGATATCAGTTAACGAGCCACCATTTTAAGCTACGAAGGTTGCCTGCGCATATCCACACCGTCCCCTCCTTTTGTAGCTATATGCACATATATTTGTCAGACAGTATGAGAACTTTGCCCTTTACCACTTGGTCGGGCTTCTACAAGACCTCTCTGACTGTTACGAGTCGCCTTCAAGTGTTGAGGTAAACAAGACCATAGACGCAATATAAGACAAGTTGCTAACAACACATTCAAGCACTGTTAGATGATGTTATCCAGTGGTTACTACAAGTACTTCCTGGTTTACTCGAGGAACAAACAATACCGCCAAATCACCGTATTGTATCAAAGTCCTGCGATTAACCTTCAACTTGGATTAAAGAGTTTGATTTTGACATACGGGACCTACAATAATCATATTATATTTGTCAATGTGCAAGAATATTTCAAGTGTTGGGAATGTCGTAACCCACATTACCGGGCTACATTCATTCGTAGCAGGTCTAATGTTCGAACAACAACTTTTTCGCGGGTTATTATTTAATGGAATAAATCCTCAGTTTGAGCTATGAATTTGAGACTTGAGAAAGTAATATGAAAACAATGGAGACTAATAGCTAGATTGCTTTTCCTGTTTCAGTGTAAAACATTTCAGTTATAATTTGCTCGTTGTGATATCATTATATAAATGCCAAATTAGCTCTTTGATGATGGCAAATATTATTTGGTTATGTCTATTTTTATGACGGTCTGAATATATTTCAATACATTACTTTGTTGTTCCATAGCACTCCTTATGCACACGGAAATGCCATGCTCAAAGCTGATGTCGTTATTTGAAGTGCCTATCCGTCTCATCACAAGATATCATGACAAAGAACAGCAAACCAAATGGTTCACAATCTGGTGACAGAATAACACGCGCACCAATAACTTCTCAAACCAATTCTCATTATGACCAGCATACTTGACAAATTGTGCCGCTTACGTTATGATTCAGAAACAAGGGGGAGTTCAAACTCCACCCTAGAAAATATATGAAGGCGCCACCTGATGAGAGACGTGTTACTTAGTCATAGCTTCTGGTATAACCTAGAGGAATTCTCTTAGAAATTAGACGCGTTGTCGCCCCGAACAATCCATTGATATAAGATGATATCTTCACAGACGCCTAGTCCCTAGACGTTGGATTATCAGTCTGTTTGTTGATTTCACTGTATCGTCACTTGATGAAGGCCGTGTATTTCACTCATTTTCATAATCACCACACATCTTGTCGCAATTAACCGATTACTGTAGCTTTTATGTAATCGTCAAAGGACTGATCGAACACCAACGCTTACTATGGGTATTTAGCTTGGGAAGTGGTATAGAATTTCTCCCCCAAATGACCCGGACATTCACGATGGGCCACGTAGGCACATGGCATTTTTTCCTGCGAAACATATGTTATATGGTTAATAGATTGCGATATCAAATACACATTTGATTTAAAGAGTTGCTTTTGTTGCTAAACTATTTCCCGGTGACGTAACGATTACCAATGCATGCTTAGGTACCGGCCCAAAGTGTAATTCTTAACACGACAAGGCTAGGAATGACAATTCAGTATGCCATATAACGCAATGAGCGACACATCGTCGGCATACCTTACAGTGATGTATCATGTTACATTCATCCTTGGATCCACGGAGGCGCCGTAGCAGTTTATCAATACACACAAATCATTGGTCCTTTGCGTGTATTATCCTCATCACGAATATAATCGACAAGGATATAATTTGAAACTCGTGCGGTAAATTTTATGAACTTCTTTTCTAAAATTATGATTATGTGTGGCCGCGTTTGCAGCCGCAAATCGATCGGCAACCATATTTCTTTGTTAGCGCATGGTTACTGGTTATTTCCGCTTTTAGTCTTGCTTAGCCTTAATCATAATATCTTTCACAAACCCTGCAGTTGGGCATCTATTCTTTTGTCATAAACGACACCAGAAACTGGACATGCTCGGCCCGTTGCTTCTTTGGTCGGTTGGCCAGAATACTGCAGAGTGACATGCCAAGCAAGAATTAACTATGTTATCGTGATGATGACCAATTTTGCCAGCAAGCTCACTACAACTCGGGCTTGCGCACCATAAGTCTTTCGCTGAAACTGATGGTTATTGTGCACTCCCAACATGCAATATTTACCTTCATATGTAAACACTAAGAATATATATATATATATATATATATATATATATATATATATATATAGATATATATATATATATATAGATATATATATAGATATATATATATATATATAGAGATATATATAAGAGATAGAGATAGATATATCTATATATATATATATATTCTATAGATATATAGATATATATATATATATAGATATATATATATATATATATATATATATATATATATATATATATATATATATATATATATATATATATATATATATATTCTTAGTGTTAATTTCGGTATTTTCTGTTGGGATTCTATTATTTTAGATATATGTATAAAACTTAAATTAGACGTTTGTCTTTCTTCGTTTTAGTTTGGGAATTTAACCAGCTCGATTGATTTAAGAGTTCAAGGTTTTAACCGCGTGTTACATTTGATGGCCGCGGTTGGATATAATTTAGTCTCTTATCGGGTGAGTAGCTAAGTGGATCTCAAGAACGACCCCAGGTATTGTGTAAGTTAGTTGCACGCTACCGTGTTGTACTATGAATCAGAAGAGCGAGGTGGTTTTCCTAGAGGATCATAGGTATTTTATTAAACAAATATAGTGGCACGAGTTTTTGGGGGAATCAACTTCAGTAAAGGAGATTGGCGCTAGTTACTTTGGTTCTGGAGAAAAGCGCGGGATAGTAACAGGGTCAAGGTGTGAGAATGAATGTGACAGTGAAACGTTAGTTAAGCCACGTACGTACTAAAGCCCTTCTGTGCCCGCTTCATAGGCCCATCACATGTTGTCGGCTAGCAGCAATGCTGTGCCCGCTGTGAGAGTGGTCGTGATGTGCGGCTGCTAGAAAGTGATAGCCATTTCGTGCCGAGCACATTCTCTAATCACACTGAAATGTTAGCTAAGTCTCGCATGAATTTGAACCCTTATTTGGCCGCTCCACAGGCCCATCACATGTTGTCGGCTAGCTGCAATGCTGTGCCCGCTGTAAGAGTGTTGTTGCTAGAACGTGATAGCCATTACGTGCTGTGTGCGCTTCCAAATAGCTCATATTTACGCCCCCGACTTAAGATGACAATGAAAGTGCATGCTCAGTGAATTCAGGGAGACGTAGTAGGGTATTGACACAAGAAATGGTAGTAGCTGGGTTGAATAAAATCCGACACCTGGATACAAGGAACCACTATATCCAGGTAGGGTTGAGAATAGAAACCAAGCTGACAGAATTGAGCATTATGTGTATCCACACGGTCCTGTGTTCGTTTCGCCAGGTTGGTGGGACGAAGAGGAATACTGCTCCTAATGGACCTTGCTATGGATGTGGGGAGGTTGGGCATTTTGCCCTAGAATGACCCTCCAAGCACACTGTTAAGCGTCAGGGATACTAGGAAAAGCTGAGCCGGAGGACCACGGTTCAGCTGCAGTCCTAGCACCGAATCAACGAATGTTAGTCTTAGGGCGGGTATGTTGTTGCCACAGAATGGTGGGCATTGCTTGGCGCGGGGGGAGCCAGTGAAATTCCTGATAAATACGGAATCTAATGTGACATTGTTGTCTGAGAGAGCATATGAGAGGTTCCAAGTAAAAAGGTGTTTCTATTGGCCTGGATGTGAAACAGATATAAAATTACGGTGTCAGTCGTGATCTGAGTGTTCCGCCGTCAAACCGAGAAAGTTCAAAATGCATGCTTCAATGCAGATG
This sequence comes from Urechis unicinctus, assembly GCA_034190875.2. Classification (NCBI taxonomy): domain Eukaryota; kingdom Metazoa; phylum Annelida; class Polychaeta; order Xenopneusta; family Urechidae; genus Urechis; species Urechis unicinctus. Next base: position 56,967,396 of record CM067347.1, on the reverse strand, counting down.
TATCAGGTTCGTTCGCTAATGGAGAGGGTAGCATTAGTTCTTGTTGGTCCTGCTCCGCTATCTGATATGGGAAACCGTTACGTCCTGTCAGATTATTTTTCTAAGTAAACGGAAGCATATGCCTTGCCAAATCAGGAAGCCACGACAGTTGCTAATGTTTTTTGTCAATGAGTTTGTATCTAGGTTCGATATTCCCCAGTTTGTCCACACGGACCAGGGTAGAAATCTCGAGTCCGCGTTTTTCCGGGAAAGTTGTTCCTTGTTAGGCATTCATAAAACACGCACTTCTGCGCTCAGACCGCAATTCGACGGCTTAGTAGAAAGGTTTAACCGCAGTTTACTCCTCATGCTGTCGAAGTATTCGAGCTAATCCCAGTGCAACTGGGATAGCAAACTCCCCTTGCTGTTCATGGTGCACCGCGCTAGCTGTCATAGCGCAACCGAGTGCTCGCCGAATATGGTAATGTTTGAGCGTGAGGTTATGCTACCGTGGATGCAGTGACGGGGACAGCTCCTCAGACTAGTGACATAACTGTACCACAGCATTACACTTTTCATTTCGTACGCTTACTCGCGAGAAATGCTATTAATCGCCAGGAGTGTTATTGTGATGCGCATTCCAGGGGAGGAACGGGCTCGCTATTCGTAGGAGATGCGATATAGTTGCATTTATATGCAAAAGTAAAGGGACGTAGCCCTAAACTTCAGCAGAAATTGGATTGCCCATATTTTGTCACTCTTTAAATGAGCGATGTCCAGGTAATGATTAAAAATGCGAAAAGGGAAAGACACGGGTTGTCCATATGTATCGCTTGAAGCCTTTCGCACAGGCTATAACTCCTCGCTTGGTTAGCGAGGCCGGCCGGGGGGAAATAGTGCCACTGTCAGCGACTCGCAGATTAACTAGGCAGTCCAGGCCGCCTGTGAGGTACGTATATGACTGATACTGTAAACAAATTAGAATGTTAATTCCATGTTGTTTTTAGGATAGTTGTATATAATGCAGGCTTATCACATGATTTGCATCGGGTGAGATAGTTATTGCCCTCGTCTGTTTGGCTAGGTTGTCTGCAAAAGTTGTCACTTCAGTTATTTTTATGAGGAAGACGGAAAACTAAGTTACTTGATTTCGGTTTCCGGTATCTTCTGCATGTTCTCCGATCGTCATTCTTAACCGAGTTAGTCGTCTTGGTGGTTATTGGTCATGTTTAGGTGTAACTCGTCCAACAAAGCCGTATCAGCATGCGCCATCATATTCGGCGAAAACATAACGCTTATCGTTGCGTAAATCGAGCAAGGGAAGACAGCGGGCAAGGCATAAAAACTTAAGTAGTATTGGGGACCGGCGTTGTCGATAGGGGATCCGTTGAGAGGCCTAAGGCCATGTTTTGTGATTTTACGGCAAGTAATTTGATAGAAAATGAGAGTAATGTTTTGGGTTGTTCAGCATTCGGAGGTTTGGGTGCGGGGGATTGGTTGGACGATGTTGGTTTTGAGCCAGATAGTTGTTTCTCTCCTGAGCCCCCAAAATCGCCAGCTGCGTCGGGCATGGGCCCCCAAGTCACGAGACGACAATCGAAAGAAACGACACAAGAAAGCGCGAAGGCTGTCCCACACAAGGATCTGAGGGACTTAATCGTGCCTAGCCAGGTTATGCAGGACCTCCACAGGCTACTGCTCCAGCCTATCCTCAAAACTGCACAATTGACTTTCTTCGCTTTATTTTGGGAATTTTACCAGCTCAAATGATAGCATAATAGAAATTGGATAAAAATTGCAGATATTACCTTTAACCCCATATCATCTCAATAGTGAAAAGAAAACCTGGGGTCACCATGTTTATTTTTGTGTAAATTGTTTTCAAAAAGTATGTGTATCGGTCAAATCGGCCAGTTTTGGTACAGTGTTAGACAACACAAGGTCAGATTACTATAACATCTATTTTTCATGAAGACTCTCATTGCCACTTTATAAAATCCTTAACATTTTGAATCATTATACTAATAAATCCTTAATAAATTAAAGATAATCACATATATTGCAAAAAATATAGGAAGTTAGTGTTCATTCTTTTCCGGATCGTCAGTATGAATATCGGGAATTTCGGGAAATAAACACAGTTTTGTTTGGCACATAAAAGAACAAAATGCAAAAAAAAATGTTTTTCAATTTGATAAGAAAAGTTAACACTAGGCCAAAATTACAAATACAGAGTATACTTTGCTTTGTTTGAGTTCCTTGAATTTGTGTTAGTCAGCAACTAATTTAAAAGAAAATAGTTTTGAATTTTTTCAATAATTTTCTTGTTGGCTGTGACCCTCGGAGCACCACAGGTATTGTCACTCAGCAACGGGCTAGTCTTCCTGCCCCACTCTTATTATATGTCACTTGTTGTGATTGCTTTTTATTAAAATTACCTAGCACTGCTTTAGTGTTTATGTCATACACTGGCATCCCTTTTTTCAACTTGTCTGGAGGTATGTGACTCTTTCCCGTGGTTATTGAATTTATTATTCCACAGTCACATTCAATGTACAGAATACTAGCGTATCCAACACGCTGTTCTTTTGTAATGTTGTGCAGATATAGCGGATTATAACAGTTCTTGCACGATTTCAACTGATTAACAAGATGACCAAGTTCAACAATTTTCCTGCCGATACCCCACCCACTTTCCGCCGATACGTTTGCTTCGATTTGTGGCTCATGTTCGCTCTCCGTCAAATTCCCCGCTGAATTGCTGGCTATATCTGATAAAGTTTGGAGTCTAGCACGTTTGCCTTCTTTTACAAACCGTCCTTTCCACCGTCGTTTCACCTCTTTGTCGTTATATTTTCTTTCTTTCAAATTTTGTTTACAACCGGTAGTTATAAAGGGAAATCACTCCATACGTTAAAAACCGCTGCTGCACCTTGCGGAGTAGTCGTTCTTGGTGGCAAATTATCAGGTCCGCGAGGCGTCGCATGAATTGCGCGAGTATCTCTTTAAAGAGATAAAGATTTTAACAGCCGTAACAGCGTCCCAGAGAATCTGTAACAGTACTTTTAGTTGCCTTTTTTCGATAGAAGAGGAATCCGTCAGTCGCAAATGCTGCGATAGCGACCACAGGTAGTACAATACCCACAACCAATGCTATGTCTACACCATCAGGTGATCGATGGGGGACGTCCCAACTAGCGTTATCATCATCTGTATTACTTCGCTCTTCGAATTCCGGCTCTTACGCCTATGGGTTGAATGACTTGCCCTCGTGTACCACAGAGCAGTAATTTCCTACATCAGGCGGGATATTTGTAGCTAATTCTCGCCAGGTAGCTTTAACATCCCTACGTGACCTCTGTGTTGTGACGTCACAACCCTCCGCTGGGCAGTGAACCAGAGTGAGATGATTGGGCTCTCCAGCCTCAACAACCCAGGTCACTGTTACATGAGTTGCCGAAAGGGTGAGATCAACGACCTTGATCACAGGGGCGACTAGGGAACAGAAGGAAAACGGCTGGTACAGTTTCCATTATTAAGATGATCAGCTACCGTACTAACAGTTTTTAACATCAAGTAAAATATAAAAACTCATGACCGGTAGGTCATTACCAAAGATTGGTAATGATGACAAATGTTGACTATTTTTCATGCAATATAAATCAGTTAACCAAGTAATAACCCAACCTGTGGTGGAATAATTCATTGCAGCCACAGAGCTCCTGTTGCTGCCATGGTGAGCATTCTCTGTGTGAAGCTGTAGTTGATATGACGTCATCCTCATCCGTGTCTTTTAGCCCCACCTGACACGGCGGGTTTACGTTATTAGTTACATAGCACAGCGTGAAGGTCTGACTGTCATAGCCGCCTGTGGAGCCGGGGAGCCAGGACACATTGAGAAATCTGGACGTGGAACCATCCACTTGGAACAAACGCGGCGTATGATGAGCTCCATATTGCATTAAAGTTAACTCAAACCGCCAGGTGTGGCTCTCATCCAATGTAATGTTGGTCACTTGGCACTTGTAGTTTTCGAAGTCCTCCAAATGAAGAAAGTTCAGTGTCAGGTTACATTTGTCATCAGTGATGTTCACGTTGTCTCTAACTGTCGCCCTGTTCAGAATCCACGTGACGCTGCTCTGGGTTCAATACACACTTCGCAGAGGAGAGTGAAGTTATCCCCTAGAGAAGTGTAGCGTGTACGGTTGAGTGCAGGGCCCACCCAGCGAGTAGGATCTGTTAGAAAGCTATTCTATTCCACCATCAATCAATAGGTATGAATGTCTTGGATAAACGGATATCAATTGGCGATTTAGGAGATGGTGGAACCAAATATATATGAATCTGCTTTAACACTTACAGTGAGTAATAAGTCTGACTGACGCGGACATGTTTGACACCTCCTCATCATTGTACGCCTCATACTGGTAATGTCCGTCATACTTGGTGATGTTGTCAAAGTAAAAACAAGCTCCTCCCGCGGCCCTCATCAGGTAGGACCTCTAACCACACTGAAGGTCATACAAGAATTCAACAAACGTGACATCTTTCACTTTAATGAAATCCTCCTCGTGGACTGGGTGTCCATTATGGTACCAGTTACCTCAGGTTTACCGGCGCCCAGACAGGACAGAGAACTATCACAATGTCTGATGGCTCAGACGGCTGCACCAATTTGGGGGATGTTGGAAAAGCACCAGCCAATACAGCGAGTTACAGTTCATAAAGAGACTAAAATATCAGTGTATCAAAGACGTGAATACATATGCTCGGATGCAATTAATGTGTGGAATGACAAAGGAATTTATCCTTCATATCAATCGTGTTGCCGCCTCGTTAGTGATATTATTACGTTTGCCGTCGGATCCAGGTGAAAACGGACTCGTCATGGTGGATATCCCATTAGCGTAAACCACCTCATCAATAAACCTGAAAGCAGGTGCGCCTGGACAATCTGCACGGCAGAAAAAAACACTTATAAATCCACAAGATTTTGGTTCAAGCTCCTGTGCGACTGCAAGACGTTAGATAGTGTTAGAAGTTAACAATGAAATAAGTCTGATGAGCCTGTTCCTAATTTAGTGCTACGCCTTTTCTCTCGACGCTAAGCGCATGGTTTTGAACTCACGCATCAACTGTGGCCGATGCTCAATTCAGGATAACAGTCTGCTACCATCTTAATTATTACATTATCTAACACAGGTCAAGCAGTGTACAGCGAAATTTTGCGAGTCGATAGGTTTTACGTACGTCTATAGACAGGAATATTCAATTAATGCACGGCTTTCAGTATAAAACCAACCGCAGTATTATATGTCTATGGAAATAAAATAAAAATGAATTGAATCATCGATTTTGAATAAAAATTTTATAGCAACATTGTCATAGACAGTTATGTGCAACTAGTGTTACACTCACATTGAATACATGAGACATGGTTAAAGCGAAGACGGTGTCATAAGCTCACTCACATTGCACGTTAATTTCCGTGTCAGTTTCATTCTCCCCGGCGCTATTCACACATCGACATGTCATCCGACCACTTCCATGCTTTCTCTCCTCAAGAGCATCCGTGTGCCATTCAAGTAATATTTCTGATTGTGTTATTTCAATCCGACCTCCCTGGTCAGAGTTCTGTTGTGACGCTGTGTGGAATATACTATCGTCATACCCCGACCAGGAGACAACAGATGTTGGTTGCGAGGTATATTTGCACGACAGAGACAATGTTGTGTTGTAATGGATGCTTGAAATCTAGCTTTTGTTTTGTTGAAATAGGTTAAAATAATTTGAATAATTTAAGTGACGATCCCTTTATCAACCATAATTTACAGAACGAAGGTGTTATATGAAACATAAGTATGAGCTGTTGACCATCAATGAAGAATCACATGCATTGGGCAGGTATCTTGGTTAAGTTACTCCAGGTTGATGTTGGCTGGTTCTCCCGTCCCATCACAGAATCCTAATATCAAGAGTTATACGGATTGCGAATGTACACCGTTACCGCTAAATGTTCTACTGGTAACGTGGGTGCGTCTCCAACAGCGAGTGCTGCATGATATATTGAGTTAATGCTAGCTGCATCATTTTCATCTCATGTGTTTACATGAAGTAATGCAAGGTGCACAAGACCGTATGTTCACAGTTTTGAGAAATTAATAATGTACAAAACCTGTGTTTAAGATTATATGTCGATGCAACTCACATATTACGTTCACTGTATGGCGCTCTGAATCTAGTTCACCAAACTGACGTTGTTTGAGTTTGCACCAAATATCCGCAACTCCCAGTATTCTGTTTTGCAGGAGTGCAAGTGTTATGTATGCCAGTTTCATTCTGCCAATTATATGACGTTCCTGCAACTCATTGCTGGTGTTATTTTGACATATGATCTACCAGATGAAGGATGGAAGAGGGTTTGCTACATTAGTGGAGCAAGACGAATTGTACAACTGACTTTCTTGGTCATCTCCAGCCCAGGGAGTCCATACTGGCTGATCCGCTCTCACTGTAACCTGACTGGCAGGAGCATTTTATGTGATATCAAGAATTTTGATGTCTGTAAATCTATGGTCTATGACACAATGCATGTTTTACATCAGGGTATAGTTCCATATGAGCTTGCATTATTGCTCCATCACTGCATTGAATCTTGTCACTACTTTTCGCTCAACTGGCTTAATGGAAAAATTGGCAACTTCGCCAGCCATACAGTGACTCAGAACAAAATAAACTTGAGCAAATTCAAAGATCACACTACACAGTTGACATGAAATAAAGCAAAAATCAGCATGTTTCTTAACACTGCGTTGCACTTTGCCTTATATACTTGGTCCTGTTATTCCAGAAGATGATGCCAAATGGAGAAATTATTTAGTGTTGCTGCAAATAACACACATCAGCATAAGTCCGTGCTCAATCAAATGAAACAATCAATGATCTCACATATCTCACAGAATGGCATCACACAAACGTTAATTCTCAGTATCCAAAAGCTAGTTTTACTCCAAAATTCCATTGTGGGTTCACTTTCCAAACCAGCTCAGACAGTTTGGCCATGGGCGCAACCAGGGCTGTGTGAGATATAAGGCCAAACATTCATTTTTCACTGGAATTAAATGGAAGAATTTCAGAAATCTCCCCGAGAGTATGGCACATAAGCATCAAAATAGTTATGCTATCAAATGATGTCACCAACCGGGGTTAGGGAAGAAAATTACCTCTTCAGAGGTGATGATGTTCATGGTGGGTTGGAAATTACCTTAGACGATGTCCACCCTGCTGTCAAAGATCTGCTTCTTGGAATGTTTCCAGGGATTCAGTTTGTGTATAGGGCAGACAGCATGACTATTCATGGTATCACTTACAGGAGGGGGTGTCTCATAACACTTGGTGTTAATGGGGCCAACTTTCCAACATTTGGTCTAGTTATATGTGAATGAACATAATAAATACTTTCTTTTTAAGAAAGTCTGAATCGGCAATGTGATAGACCACATTAATGCTTTAGCACTTGAATTGCTAGAGGAGTTAGGGCAAGAGTATTATGCCAGTTTGTTCTTTAACATGGTATCAAGTTATATATATATAAAGGGAAACCATGTGTTATAAATAAGTTTGCAGTCATGTCATTCATGTGATCATATTCACTCATAGTCTGAGTACAACCTTCTTACAGTTTGATTTTATTGTTCTCTCATGAGTATGGGGTTGTGCAAAAAGCACGACGCCGTAACGTTGTGTAATAACTGTGTACAGAAGTGCTGTAAGAATATTTTGATTTGTCGAAGGTCAATTGGCTCAAGGTGGATACATCACAATAAGGTGTGAATTGTCTTTTGATCTTTCTTTACGTTCATCATGATATGATCAATGAAAAGTTAAACTGGTATAAAATATTGAAATATATGGCGATTCAATAGAAATAATTAGATTGGCTCAGTAGAAATTGTACCAGCAGTTATGTCTGTTTGACATCTCAGTGGATTTAAAATATAATTATTTTATATTGTCTGGCACCAAGTGTAGTTCTCAATGGTTTGTTGTTTTCTTAGATATAATGTTAAATTGATCCAAAGACATATATAAAGTAATTTAATTACCAAAAATAAGTCTGTATTTATTTTTCAGGTTCCTTAAAGCTTGGTATTGATGGGATAACATAGTTTTGGAATCAGATGGCACCTTCATAGACGAGTACAAATTACAGCAGGCGTATGAAAAAGAAGTTTTCATGTTGCTACAAAGGGGTGAAACGTGGAGAAAACAAGGTTGGTTTTATTTCATCATCATCGGATGAAACATAATTGAAGCTTTGCATAAAGAAAAGATAGATACTATGCAACTAATACATACCTCCCACCATGCTGTTTTTTTCTTGTTTGGTTATGAATGATTTGAGAACATTTGTAACTTGTAATTTCAGTTGATCTTGATTATGCTTGTATTAAAAGTAGTTTAATGTATTTTATATATGGTTGTGGAAATCGCTGTGTTTGGCAATTTTAGAGCAGGCATGTACATCAAGCGAAGGAATCAGTGCAGTCTCTTACAAACAAACTCAGGCTTCTGTGGATGGGAATCCAACATGCACTGCTCCCCAAGAAGACACTGCTACAGCCGTAGATGCAGCTAGTGATGATAAGATGGAAGATGGAGGCATTGATATCAGTAAATTATTTTTTTTATTGAAATAATAATTTAATGGTAATTATTACAAAGGTGTACATGTAATATTTGGTTTTGACCATTTATATATTCATATCATTAGGAAATAATTACAAATTATTCTTAATTATTTCCTTTTTGTGTATCATTTTGAGATCAATGCAGTACTGTAAATAACATCAAAGGTGTCTATGCGATGGGTACATTCAGCAATAAGCTCACCATTATTGAGAACAGGGTGCTTCAAAGCAATGTCTGGGATACCTGCACCAGAAATGAAGGACAAATATTATTATAATGCAGTTGGACAGAAGATGACCAAAGAGTGTCCATGTTTAAGGTTCCCATGTGGGACTCAGCCATGTGTAAGGTACATTATTTGTTTTGTTTATTTATTTGGAGGTATGTTAACATTAATTGGAGAAGTCATTATTCTGTTGTGTTTTTTCAGTAGCAAATTAAGCTAGAGAATGGAAACATTGAGACACAAGGCTTGTGACAAATCCCCGAAGGAAAGAGGTGATGGTGCTCCCCTGTAGAAGCGGATGAGGTTGGATACGAGTGAAGTTTCTACAAAGAAGAGTCCGGAAGACTATGAACAGTATTTGAATGACTTAAAGTCTGAGTGGGGTTCTCAAAAACGCAATGAGAGCCACATAAAAGCCGTGATATTTGAAGCAAGAGTAAACAGGCGGAGTTGGATACAAACTCATCCCTCTCCCTCATTCAAGGATATTAAGTCAGCTTTCCGTTGTTTCGAAGAAGGCCAGCATGTAGGCATTTACCTTTTCACTGGATTAATCCTTGTACTTGCACTTTATTATATGCTCAATATTGTACACAACAGATATTGGATGAATTCTATACAAAAGTCAGAAAGCCAAGTGAGACGCCAGAAGAAGTTCAAGCAAGACTTGTGAAAAAGATGGAATTGCTGTTTACAATGACCAAAAGATCTGCATCTCTTCAGTTTGAAGCTGATGTAATAATACTTCAAACTGTATACTCAAGAACTTAGCTACCTTGATTTAAATCGCAACATTGCCTCACAACTACGAAACTCTATGCACCAATCAATCTTTATATTAATTTACATTAAATTCATTATTATTATGTCTCCTGCTGATAGGCGGTAGACATATAGTAATTATACTGGGAAGGTGCACCGTCCGTCCGTTCATCCGTCCGTCCGTCCGTATATACAAGATTCTTTTTTGGACTGTCTCTTCCATGTTATTTGACTAATCAATTTGATTCGTGCCAGGACCCACCCCCCTCCAACACGCCCCCCATTTGGCCTGTAGATGTGATTTTTAGGGATGTGACTCCTCCATTACCGTTGACCTTGACACAGTGACCCCGTACTTAGTACTTCTGAGTAGTTGTTTTTTTCGGCCTGCCAGGATATTTGACCAGTGAATTTCATTTTTGGCAGGGACATCCCTTGATGTCCATAGATGTGCCTTTTAGGGGTGTGGTTCTTCCATGACATGTGACCTTGACACTTAGTACCATATTCTTAGTTTCCCTCCATGTGGCTCCTAGATGTATTTTTTGTGAGATTCTTTCACCCCACTGAGTGCTTAGTACGTTCCCTCCATGTGGCTCTCATTTAGATTTGAACAATCCTTTTGGCCAGGGGGACCCTAAGTGCGATTCTCTATCCATAAAATTTCATAAAGTTTTCATAAATTTATTATTTTTATGACATGGCATATGGTTTGACTGATACAAGCTCTGGAGAAAGTGGTGGCTATCAGGAAGGGAAAAGGTGCCAAATCCAAGTCTGTACTGCATGTTGTTGAAGTGATATATAATTTGTTGTAGCACTGTGTTCATTCAAAATCTACATGTATACAATGCACATATTTAAGCCCAATTTAAAAGTTACAAAAAAGGTGTACATTTTTAGTAATTTGTTTATGATATTTTCTTCAATTGATGAGACTATCAATGTGGTTGTTGCAGATTGAGGACTTGTCAGCTATTGATAAACATTTGACCAAGCTTAGTGCCTCTTGTGAAGACATGCCTTCGGAGCTGGTTGTCTTCATGTCAGAGGAACAACTCCAAGTGGCATATGTCCTCTGTGGGGGTATCAAGGTAAATACAAATACGTCATCGATACAAGATGCTTTGTTTGTATTAATTGCAGTGTATTATGTATTTCATGTAGATTACCCAAGAATATATAGCCATTTCTTGAGTATTATACAACACTGTGTTGTCAGTGAACCGTACACTCACACTAAAAGAAGTAGTTTTGCGGAAATTGCTCAAGGATTTCTGTTTATTGTTATTTTACAAAGGTGCTTCTGTACTAATCTCACACATTTCATGATAATCTTGCACACATTATTTTTTTATTTTCTGTTTAACATTTGAGTCATCAGCTATAAGCTTATTACCTTTTTACTAGTCGCAACCTTTTGTGGTAATTGTAACCTATGTGGTAATAGCATTTCATTTTGTAGACTTACTGCAACAATTATCAGTGGCACTGTCTATATTATTTACACAATCGTTATTGTAAACGTGTTAAAGTGTTAATAAAGTGTTAGAAGTTCATTCACGTGTCTTGGTGTTTATTTCGGTAATCACATGAACATGTTTATTTATTAAAGGTTATTAACATCAGAACATGTTTATTAAGTGTTAGAAGGTACGTGTTTATCTATGTGTTATTTCAATAACACCTGTTTTTAGAGTGTAGGCGGGCGCACGACACATTAACATATTTTGTTGCACGCACATTGTCTTACTTATATAGTAAATAGCTGTCAAATAATGGAATCTCTCTGTATGACCTTGCAGGGAGCCAGTCTACGTGGCATAGTTGTTTACTACTTTGTCCGATCCACGGGCTGTGAGTTTGATCCCCAGGTGTTGCAACCTGACTGGCTACACTACTTGACGTTATCAATGCTATTCTTCGTGTGTTCTGTGTAGAGGTATCCCGGGACCTCTATTAAATATTTACGTAGACGTGGTGAGGCACACGATTACGGACCTCGTGAGGTACACGATTCCAGACCTCTCAAAACGCTCGGAGGGCCGCAATAAGTCTTCTCCAGTGTTAATGGGGATACAGGGGAATCATGTGGTCCTGCTGAAATTGTAGAGCAGTCGTCACATCAGGGGGCTTTTTAATTTTTTTTAATTATTTTTGACATTTGTTCTTCCGTTATGCAGGCAAAAATAACGTGACCATAGGCTACTCAAGATAACCTATTCTTGGTCAGGGTTACCTCCTTTTATGGCTGCCCTAACAGGCCCAACAGCAGCATGGAACCCGAATTTTAACAAAAGGTTGTGGCATGTAGCTCAAAGTTGCCGACAAGTTCCTCTAGATGTTTCCACAAGGTCATCGTTCTTAGATTCAAAATCTCTCACAATATCTCCCAGTTTATTCTCTAATTCTATCTCTCGCTAATTAAATAATCCACTTAAATTCTTTTACATTACATTCGTGCGCTCCAATACGCTCGTTGTTTGTATTTTGGTAGTTTATTCCATATCTAACAAGATTTTAATTCTTTAAAAAGGCGTCGCTAATCTTTGCATTAAAGCGGTGCAGACTTTGTCTCGTCAGCACTGTATTAGCGAGTTTTTTTGTCACATCGTCAATGGTCTCAGCTGTGTGGGTTTGTGTGATCTAGCCTGGATCACCTTTTTCATTTGGAGGAACTTAGCTCGTCAAAAATTAGCTTGAAATCTTCGTCAGAGATCTTTCCGTCGGTAATAGCGGTAGATATATGACTTGCAATCGTGTCCAGCTTGGTGTCATCCAGGAGTCTGACTTCATTATGCATCGCGGCCTTGATTAACAGCCTGCTGGTAATAAACTATCGGGCCACTGAGAGGCCACCACAGACCACAGTTTCTATCTCAAGCCCGACTACAATAGACACCATGACAATGGTGGACAGTCATACCCCACCAGCCACCCCCATGCCTACACTGACCGACACAAGGGTGCCATCGATAACATACAGTGCGGTAACCCCACGACGATATTGTTTGTAAAGAGGGGCTCGTTTTTCCCTCTCATTCTCGAGCTGTCTTTGCAGGTGTGTAATCTAACCAAGTCTATGTAACTGAGCTGGATCAGTCTCTGACTCGGTCGCATGATGTAGCTCAGTCACTGGCTCGGCTTCACAAACTGGCTCAGGATATAGCAGTGCCGTTGGAACATCGGTTTGGTGTTTCAGACACAGTTTACAATTGAGAGTGACACAACCGAACAGGTCGCTCCTCTGTTTGATTTGCTTGTATGAAGGTTGATAACATTACCTTGTTCCAGTTGTAACAGTTAGTCGAAAGCTATAACAGCAGCCCGTTTGCGAACAGGCTAACCTATCCCTACTGATTGAATTCTTGCTTCAATAACAGGAACGACTTGTATAACATCAGCATCAGCGCCCACACCAAAAGACAAACTCATACGAATGATATTAACTCTTGATAACACGGTATATTAACAGCTTCTGTACCGTAAGTTTTGCCCCATGGCTCCATCACCAAACGACCAACCATATCCTCTGCGTAATGAGGTACTTGCTTCTTCCCAAAAAATTAATGAGTGTTTCGTCCGCGAGTTTACATATTGTCTCATATCCCTGTCCTGCAGTCAAGGTCTCCAGCCATAGAGTCATCAATAGATACATAGGTATTTGTTGCATATTCAGAGAGGTCGGGGCCCTGGTTCGTTTGTTTGTCTAGGTCCATAGATTCTCGTTTTTATTGACATCCTCACCAAGCAGGGCCGTCTTTATTGCCCCATTACTGAAAATTTTGATGAATAACTTAATGATATAATAATCTCGTTAAGTTGACTGGAGCATCACTTTAACGCAATGCATCGTGTATTATCGCTCAAACTCCGCCCGTTTTCAGCCTAGGATGTACTTTAGAGTCTATCGTGTGCCATATTTAGGTTAAAAATTCACGTCCAATCATAATCAAGAAATGGAACTTTACAAAGACCATAAACATACATGTGGTCACTGATTGGTCTCAAGTTCATCATCATCATCATCATCATCATCATCATCATCATCATCATCATCATCATCATCATCATCATCATCATCATCATCATCATCATTATCATCATTATCATTTTCATCAACATCAATATCATCAATATCAACATCACCATCATTGAATCATCATCAACATCATCATTCATCCCTACGAATGAGCCGTTTACTCAAGAGTGGATTACTAGTCGTTCGAAGTAGTGACCTCTGACAGTACTCGCTTTCAGATATTCACGGGAGACCATTATCAGAACGGTGAGTCTAGCAGCAGCAGCAGCATATTCTCCATCCTAAGCAAATTACGAGAATTGGAATATGTTAACTATTCTTAACAACACCTAATTACTAGATTTGGAATTTATAAACTAAGCTAAACAAAACCTAATTACTAGATTTTGAATTTATAAACTTAGCTAAACAAAACATAATTACTAGATTTTGAATTTATAAACTAAGCTAAACAAAACCTAATTACTAGATTTTGAATTTATAAACTAAGCTAAACAAAACCTAATTACTAGATTTTAAATTTATAAACTTAGCTAAACAAAACCTAATTACTAGATTTTGAATTTATAAACTTAGCTAAACAAAACCTAATTACTAGATTTGGAATTTATAAACTAAGCTAAACAAAACCTAATTACGCGAATTTGGAATTAATTAGCTGTGCTTAACAAAACCTTATAACGGAATTCGTAAGCTACGCTAATCAAAACCTCTAAAATACAATCGTCCAGCAAGTCAAGTTCACGAATTATTTGGACATCTATATTAATTAAAGAAAGTGACTGTATTTTAATAATATTATAGTAATAGTTTTGTAATATTGAAATTTAATATATATTTTAGCATTACAGGATGTTTGTATAATTGCATTATTACTTTCTGTATTATATTTTTACTTTAAGCATTATACTAATACTTTCAGTTTTATATTTTTACTTTCAGTATTATATAATTACCTTCAGTATTATATCATTACGTTTCGGCGGTATATCATTACTTTCAATATTTCATTATTACTTTCCAAATAATATTCTTACTTTTTCAGAAACCAACGAATGCGATTCCAATCCGTGCGAAAACGGAGCTACCTGTAATAATGACATCTCCCATTTAACCTGCATTTGTGCCCCCGGTTATACCGGGGATCTTTGTCAGATTGGTAATATACCTAATCATATGATTAAAAAACCTGATGATTACCTCATACGGATACAATTAATGTCCAACGAAAGTGATTATTGATGGCGCCGATTTAATGTGGTTGCAGAGATTGATGAATGCTTAAGTCAGCCATGCATGAACGGAGGTCGATGCGAGGATCAAATCGACTTAATGTGAGACAGGTCGGTTTTAGAGGTGCCTTCTCCTCATTAGCTATCAACATCTGGTTGGGAAATATAATCCAATTACAAATTTCCTACAACATATTTGTTGCTATACCATCTTATTTATTTATTAATTCATTTATTTATATGTTAATTAATTTTATTTGTCTTTTTATTTATTTATCTATTTTTTAAATTCATTTATGCAGTTCATTTATTCTTTGCTTGAAGAAACCGATGTAAGTGTGTCGAGGCCTTGTGATGATCTGCTTGATGGCTATGTCTGCAATTGCATCTCTGGGTACAAAGGTGTTAACTGCGAAACAGATTAGATGATCGCCATCGGTCATTTTCCATGCAAATAACAACCATTCCGATCGAATGGCCCAGATTTGATTAATACCCATACAGTTTGGATAAGCTTGTGGTGTATTCAATGTGTGCTTAGATGTGGACGAATGTGTCTTGGATCCCTGTATGAATGGTGGAACCTGTTTCGATCTGGTGAACAATCATACCTGTCATTGTCCCTGCGGATTTGAGGGATACAACTACGAAACCAGTAAATCTTTGTTTCTTAAGACTTGATGGCCATATCTGGACACGAAACAAATTGAATTTGTCAGGCTATCGCACACAATTGCGATAACAAGCGTAGCACAAGGTGATAAGAGAAAATCCATCGAATAACACTTGATTTTTTAAAAACAATTTGTCTGTTTTAGATATCCCTGACTTTGTCAACATTGACTGTGGCAATGGAGAATGCGAGGACGGAATCAATGATTTCACATGCGTATACAACGTCGGCTTTTATGGAGAATATTGTGGAATCCGTAAGTCAAGTAAACATCGCGAGAGTTACCCATTATATATCGACAAACCGACCCACAAACGATTGACTGGTGTAAGATATCTTGAATAAATGTATAGCTTACGTAACACCAAACGGCATCCCAATAATGGTGGACGACACATTAATTTCATCGCGTAGTATGATGGAATCGACCGGCTGTCTTGTGCGCAGTATACGAGGCGCACATATTGCTAATGAATTGTAAGCGTTATCTCATTACATTTACCTGTTTCCTAATCCTACAGCTGACACATACCCGCCGATTACATTCCCGCCGGGCATTCTGGATAAGTTCTCCTCTCACAACACCTGCCATCAATTGCTTGCATCTCGTTAAGCTTGGTACAATTGATTCGGGTAACACTGTCTCTGATGTTTTATTCACAAACCATTATAGACTCACGAATGTTTGTGTTTCAGAGAACGATATCATCCCAATTGTGATAGGTATAGCTGGATGTATAGCGGCTGTGTTGATGCTTGTCTGCGCCTGCTTGATGCGGTGAGTCTTCGACTCAGCTTTGTCATTAGATGCTGTAATCCGTCATGTGTATTATTTAAGGCAATATTGATGATGTTTTCCACAATAAGGTGCAGAGGAAGAAATGCCCCGATAAGCCCAGAAACCCAGCGTGTCTGGCGTCATACGGGCCTCGCACTGTGTGTGACGTGAACAATACACCATGACGCATCGCACCTGCCAATGCTCGCATTGACCGTCAATAAGATTGATCGACTATTTGTATCCTATTAAACCTGACACTTTATAGCATGGACATGTCATGAACGAACATGTACACTAATCCTTGTGTCAACATTTTCTGTGACTTGACCAGTACTCACCTACAGCTGTATGTGTACCCTGCTTTATGGTATCCGATGTAATGACGCTTCGTCAGCATGACATGCTCAATACCTTAGGGTAAATGATGATACTATATCTGCCTTATTGACAGGGCTATCTTCTAAGAATACGGTTTTGAAAAGCATTTCAATAGCAGTGAAAATTGTCTCCTCTTGCTCTTAATAAATCTGCTTTCGTTACCTTCAGTACGTTTGTTGAAATTATGTTTTTACGGCATTTCTGGGTCAAGCATATTATATTAAGTTAGCTCACAAGAGGCGAAAGTTGTGACGTAATTTGCAATAAAGTAAGCATAAAACGAACAAATATTAGCTCAATGGATTATAAAACCAAAATAAATTCCAACGCACATCAACGTGCAAGCCACAATCCATGCAAACATTGCTCGAACAACTATGCTAGTATCCATACGTCTGTGTTTTGGTGATGTTTCTCCGAAAGAGAAAACAGTTACTGATAACACACTATTAGGCACACATACAATACGGTCAAAGATGATCAGTTTATTGCCAACCTTCTTTCCATGCAAGAAATCAAGCATCGAATTGCTGTCCGTCTGTTCCCGTCATGATGTCCTCCATCCCAATGATGCATTGAGTGTTTCTTGCTCCTATCATAATGTCTCCGTCATGATGTCCTCCTATCACAATGTCTCCGTCATTATGTCCTCCTATCATAATGTCTCCGAACGAGGTGTTGGTAACAGCACAAAAGATCTCATACACCATGTGATGAGTATGTTAATAAGTGAATAGCATGCTCATCGTTAGGTGGCGGTACCATAAAATCAACAAACGCACAAGGTATTGTTTGTCCAATGTCTCGGGGATCTACGCCTTGCGGCTTATGTTGAAAAATATATAATATCCACCTCCCACAGTTGGTGGTTTAAAGCTCATTAGCAGTTAACTTAGATGGGACTCAGTATAGACTAAGAGCCAAATAGGCGAGAAACGATTTGGCAGAAGATCAAAGAGCATGGGGAAAATAGGGAAATAGCTGTTGTTATGCTAACATATTCCTGCGATGAAGGCTTCATTACACCAAGACAATGGATAATAACGCTGCATAGTTCGTACCTACTGAACGCATGACCACGCCATAAGTGAAATGGAATCGTCCCCATTACATAGCACCATATACTCAGAGATTACACCGCTATTAGGTCTGGCGATATTTTCCTAGATGTAAGATTCCTCATAGTTGCTGCGGGTACCATTGTTAGTCACATATCCAGGGGGTAAAGATAGGCATTGCAATAATA
This sequence comes from Urechis unicinctus, assembly GCA_034190875.2. Classification (NCBI taxonomy): domain Eukaryota; kingdom Metazoa; phylum Annelida; class Polychaeta; order Xenopneusta; family Urechidae; genus Urechis; species Urechis unicinctus. The sequence goes on along the minus strand of CM067347.1, from coordinate 56,949,386 downwards.
TTTTATCATAGCTTTCGACAGTGAAAAATGATTTTTAACTATGTTTACCCATGGTCTCAATGTTAAAATCATGTTTACCAATGGCCTTACTTGTTCCATAGCTGTAATGTTGATGTTGTGTTACCTGCATTTCAAATCCGACCCCTTTCAAACAAATTATGGCCATATGAAACCTGTTCCCTAGGGAGAACTATGAATGTATTACTATAACAGATGATATAATCAGAAATAATAGAGATAACATAGCGGTATTAGCGTATATTTCTATGAACTAAAAAAAAAAGCAGGCCTGTCTGTTAGCAACATTAGATGAGAAAAAAACCGAAAGAGTGCATACGACAGAGCTTGAACGATAAAGCGTTATGGTGAACCACGGAGACGCCTCCATGGACAAACAAACAACCATATCGAGCTGAAGAGTGGGAGCCACAGGGATTTATATAAATCTACTATAACTACATCGGTGTTGTTATACTAGTAGCAGAGGATGACCATTCGATATAATAAATCCTTATGCAGAGTGCGTGCAAGATTGGGGCTTAACCTCGCTTGCAACATCGAAGATTACTTAGCGACGGAGCGTACAGGTCTCGGACAGGATGTGGAATGATACTTAACTCGCGTTTTCTCAATGATAAGAAAGCCGACACCTGTCAAGTTCATATTCAGACTCTCGACACATATTGCGCGTTCCATCCCACGAGTTCCTGTACGACTTCCAGTTTCACAGTGTGCGTATCTCGGTGTAGATATATCTATTCATGCGCCGGGCCCGGCACTCTAAAGCGCCCGACATTTAGAGCCTTTGCTCCTCCATGTTTGAATTACGCTGGATAAAACTTCTTTCGATATGAAATAAATGAATCGTCGTTAATTAAACATGCATTACCCCTTAACTGCACGTTAATTATATCGCTTATTATCATTTCAAATTAAGATTCCCCGTCATACAGACGGGGATGAAAGATATACCCCATGGCATAGATGCATACATTTAATTCCCGCCTCAACAAGTTAACCACACTGTCGCATAATGGTTGGTTTTTGTTGTGTCCCAAAGCGTTTGGGTTTCTGTTATGTGCCAAATAGTAGTTTTTTTGTGATGTACCAAAATAGTTGTTTTTTGCTATGTTCCAAAATAGTTGGTTTTTTACGTGTCCCTAATAAGTTTAATAAAACAATGAAAATCCTAGATAAGTTTACGAAACCAAAACATGCTACTGACAGACCAACAGAAAACAAGAAATGATCATCATATTGACTATATGTTTGGTCACCTCCAATGTCCCAAAATGGTTGTTTTTTTGCTACATGTCCAAAATAGTCGCATTAGTATGCATATATATATATATATATATATATATATATATATATATATATATATATATATATATATATATAATTTCGGGATACTCAGGAAACATCTGACCAATTAAACTGGAAATGCTTAATGTGACGTCATATTTTCAGCATGGAAATTTATTTGTCAATTACTAAGTAATCATGAGGCCGTAGATAGCCCGAAATATTTGACAGTTTGTAACATAGAGAATCAACATTTTGCACACTTGATACTTGAGCATGCCAATAAGGTATAGCAAAGTGCGGTATCCATGCAAAACAAAATATCTTTTTTCTCTTTTACATTTACACACTCTCACAGTCCATAGCATAGGTGTATCATTGTGGACTGGCATGGTAGGCATGGACTGCTGGCAGCAGCTGTGGAAGTGTCTCCGTAATGGTAAGAGATGGTACTGCTTGGGATATTAATTAATCTGATTGATTGTTTCTTCGAAGTGCTTCTACTCTTTTCTTGTGCATACTTGTGGCATATACAACACAATCAGTTGTTGAATATATCTGTCGCGAAAATTATCAGTTGCGGGGTTGTTCACATGCACATGTAGAATGGTTTGGATTAGCCCACCGAATAACAATTTAGCGATTGGGGGCATGTCAGGCCTTAGTTATGTTGTAGGAACATCAAGAGTGATAATTCAGGATCATGAACTGATGTTTTCAAACAAGCTTTCACGAAGCGTATCTGACGTTTGATGAATCCGTGTGAAGTTGGATGATGAGGGCAAGAAGTTACATGCGTGATGCTTGTTTGTGTGATTATATAAGCATATGCCTTCTCAATAAATGACTGGTTATTGCCGGAAACAGTGGTGTTGGGTAGTCTGAACATAGGAAATATTCTCATGGGGACCTCCGCAACAAAGTGACTGCTGATGTTGTTGAGTTTTTGACGCAAAATCAATAGGTAGGCCATTCTGAATGAGACCTGCGCCCACTGCCTCTTGAGATAGATCCGCTTGAACAACTACTGGTTTGTTTGGGTCAAAATAACTGAGATGTCTCGTATTTTCGATATCATGGTTTTTGATATCATGACAGGTGTTTCCCTCGAGAAGCTCTTTGCTCCAAACCAAGAAATTACTGCAGTTCTGTTACGTTGCGAAGGCTTGCACTTTGGTGATATCGGGACGGACTCCATTTCTACTGTATATGTTGCCGAAGAAATTGGATATCGTTTTGCTTGATTTAGCATTTAGCCTGGTTGAACACTAAGCGTTTCTCTCGTGCAAGCATAATCAGCCGATGGAGGTTGGCCAGACCCAGTATCCTGAGTTTGCATTCAGTTTGCTGAATGTGCTAGCCCCGTGGTAGGAATGTGGTGTTGGCTTCTTTTTAAGGCTTTTTTCAGTCTCCATTCTGTTTTCAAACATAAATAATACTCGAAAACCCTTTCGGTCGGTTGCTTAATAGGTTAAATGACCAACATTCAATGTTTATTTTTGTTTTGTTCATCAGCTGAATTGGTGCTCTGCAGGGAGCATGTATGACAGGAATTGCATCAGTTGCCACTGTCAGTTTCTGTGTATCAGGGAATTTGCCTATCATCCAGGGTAGATTTCCTCTATGCTTTGACAGATTTTTGCTCATCTGTATCAATCTTAGGGAATTCTGTGATTTCCCTTTCAGCGTTGTGGTATCGACGCGGAATTGATACTGTTGGATTATGGATGTGCTTTACGGATGTGCTATTGAGAGCTGTCCGTCTGATGTGTGACACTTTTGGTTTTGTTTGGCATCCATCACAATCGAGATTGCAATGGAAGAATGTTACTCTGGACACCAATGTCTACCTTCTTAGTATACCTTGTCCAATAATCTAAAATGTTGCGTGTGCGTATGTGTGTTATTTTCGTGCAACAGCATTGATGATGTTAAATGTCAATGAATCGAATTCTGGTTCTTCCTTCTGTCGTACGGATAGCTGGGTCAAGCTGCCAAATATCTTCAAGTTATGAGACTCTGGCAACAGTAGGATTAGTCTCTTGCCAGTACCTTGTAGGGACATCGTATAGCGGGGATCACAATCAGGGGACATAAATTGTCCGAAATCTACAAATTTGTCAGGCTCAATATTTCATTTAAGGCTGTTTTGAAGGTTGTGGCTTGGTGGGGCACCAGTGGAGAAGAAACCTGGGAGCATCAGGTGAAAGGGGCCGAGTGGGATGTTACAAGGTGTACATACCAGCTGGCTCTGAAATACTTAAAGCCTGTGCAGCAAACAGCAGTGCAGTGCGACAACAGTGGCCGTGTGGTACATAACGGCAGAACAATAAATATGATGGCCAAAAATACATAGCAGTACATAACAGTTATGCAGTACATGATGGCTTTGCAACAATCGCAGTCGTGCAGTGCAGCTTAACAATCATAGCCGAGGGAAACATGACAGCAATATGGTATAAAACAACAGTGCAACCAAATAGGGTTTTTGTTGTTTTTTGTTGTTCAATTGTTGTATATTTTTGTTTTTATTTTTTTATTTTTTTATTTGTTTTTGATTTGCTGTTGTGTTTTGCTGGTTGAAATTGGGCAAAAGGCCGAGTGTTTTGGTTGTTTTTTTGTTCTATTGTTGTATATTTGTATTCGTATTTTTTTTGTTTTTTATTTTTGTTTTGGTTTTGCTGTTGTGTTTCAAATTGGACGGGCCACTTCAAATGAGTGATGCAATGCAAGGTAGGGTAAAGCTTATAAGCTGTTCACTGGTCAAAATATATAGATGAGAGATAGAAATTCAGAACTCAACACAGTATGAAAACATTAGAATATTCTCCATCTGTTTGAACACTGCTATTGAAAGTTTATTGTTCATACGCTTCATTTACTTCCCCCATCAAAGACGAGTCGGATTGGTCAAGTATATTTTTCAATGTAAAGCGTCTGTGCCATTACAAAATAATTTTTACAAGACCATTGATGATTAATGTTTAGGGTTTCGATCAATCGCCTACACCTTTGCGTGGAATAATCTGGGCACAGAGACGTCAATCACATGACGGGCGAATAAACTAAGAGAGCAGGTTGCAGATTAACCCTTTGACTCATGAATTAAGCCTGCTGTTGTAAAGGCTATGAGTTAAGGTTTTCATTTGACTATTAACGCAGCATTAAAACCTGAATGTATGAACTTCTCCCATACACCGGACTAGTTTTAGCAACGCAAACACCACAAGGATTATGTGAATCAACATTCTTGACACCACAAAACAGCGAGATATGTTTATTGCAACTTTATCGTTCCCTAAAAGAAGACATATTTATAACAGAGGTGATCAAAGTGCAGGTATATGCATTATTTGCTCCTCTTCTCGAAAATCGTGGGGGGGGGGGGCAGATACATTGTTCAATTCGATTAAATCAACAACTGTGCTACTAGGTCGAGCGTTATGATTTATGGGAACACACAAGATTCTTACTCGGCATAAGTTTCAACGCACTGATAAAGACAAGAAAGCCTAGTTAATAGCATGGAGAGTTCTCAAACCTTGATCAAAGAACACAAAGGAACTACTATGGATTCACTAAAAACAAGTTTACATTGAATGTCATTCTCAATCTGTATCAACAATATAAAGGCAAATCACACAGTAGTATGTCGGAGAGGCAAGATTGTGTGTAGTAATAAATAACATCCGATTAATTTTGAGACATTCAGCAATCTTATTCAGCTCGCTCGTCATAAGTTTATGAGTTGGAACATCTTACTCCAATTGAGGCATCATGCACCTACACAAGAACAATGGCGAGGCAATCATGAATAACTACATCCACACGCCTCGTATTATTGATAGGTAGCAGAGCACAACACACAACGGATATAGTGATCAAGAATTTTTATAAGGTTCACTGCAGTCTTTGACGTTCTTATCAAGCCATTTCGTACAGGTCCGGTTTTCTAAAGTGAGCTCTGCTGGAAACACCGCAACCTGATATGCAATAACATTAGTTGTCCACCTTCTGTGAATATGAGTTCTAAGACATCTGAATAGGGATACGGACTTAATTGTAATGTGGTTCTGTAGATTGAAGTATGGGGCCATCGGGTGTCGGGTTACGACTGCATGTGTAACATGGATAATCTTCACAACAGCAGCACACAGGTATCAATATTGCCAGAGCCAATATTGAAGCACTTCCAAGACCTATATCAACTTTTTCACCTGTCGACAACGCACTTGCTTCGGCTGATGCCTCAGCAGTAGAGTTTGCGCAGAAAACTAATCCGCGACGTGCAGTGCTATACATATCGTGCTAAATCAATTATTTATTTTGTAGATCAAGGAGAATAATATTAGCTCCTTAATTAAATACAATGAATGAGTTTTGGTGTCTCATACATCATACCTTGACATCGACACTGACGTGGTCTTAGTAAAGTTAGTCTTCTGTTCATTATTGTCATGGTCTTCAATACACCACAGGAAATTTACTTCGAACTTAGCTCCAAGGCATGTGTCATAATGCATCGATGAATTACGGATAACAGCCCTTGGTGAAACAGCCATGTTTATAAATTTGCTTACCATCCGCTGTTGCTGTTGGATATTGGACGGTGGTCTGAAGCGGAATATTCTTACAATCAATGGCATATGGATGTTTTATGAGTCTGGCACATGGAAAGGTAATATTGTTGTCTCAATTCAACGCACATGTAGGCGTGTGTAATTGTTGCCAGGCCAAACTAAAAGAACTGCTGAAGAGATGGGACGCCATGTCTTGTCACCAGCAAATAACGGTCTCCAACGGTCATAATTACCAATGCAATTGGGTGAGTTTCTGCAGGGTCGATACCCCCATGCACCCGGATGTAAGTATATAGAAGTATATGTCGTAGATATTTGTGTTATAGTCACCACTCACTGATAGTAAAACAACAATTTGTTATTGAATTTTAAATGTTAGTGGAAAGATCGCAAATTGTTGTCAGAATTCTCTTTTTACAGCGACTACTTGTAGCGTTCTGAAATCACGATTGTAGTCAAATCTGTATTTGTTCGTTATTAGATTAGCTCACCCAATCTGCAATATCTCTGCTATGTTTAGCTAATATCGTACCATATCACATAAGTAAAAAACAACAACTCACCATATATATGTGAAACAGAAATGCTGGTACAAAGTAAGCTGTCCGAAGTGCAACAAATGTAGTCGATATTGATATCCTCTCCTGTCGCTGTTCCAGTCCAGTTGACTTTCTGATGGGACACAACTGACAGGTATCTGCCATCGTGCCCGCATGATACGTTTTCAGACCAGGATTCAGTCTGCAACTCAAGGCATACTAGAACCAGTTTTTGTCTTGATAATTAGTTAAACTTGTAACATACATGACTGCTGATTAATTGTATAGAAGGCATTTGACGCAACAACTCGTTCCAACAGTACATAATACATTCAAGCTCATTCCAAAGTACTCACTGCATTCAGCCATATGAGTTGAGGCAATGGAGCCAGAGGACAATCAGTTGTACAGTCGATTATCATGCTTTCTCCAGTGTACAGTTCCATTGGACCATCATCTGGACTAAATACGTACGACGCGCTCTCTGTACACAAATTAATGGATTCCTTAAGAAAATGTTCCTTCCTGATCTTTTTCAATGCAGTGTTTTCGGTACTCAAGATGCCACTTGTTATTGTCGAGGATTAAAATATGGCCGGCTACAACACTTCTACGTCATCTTAACCGCACTGACTGGAACATTTTTATTTGAGAATAATCGCCTCACAACCATAGATTATCATTGTCTTTACCTGTGGCTACATGTGGCGTGTGCGATAGTGATATCATCACACATATATCCATTGGTCTCGCAACACTGGTAAGTAATGTTGCTGGAACTGCTGCCATCCAATCGTAAGTTGGTTTCCCGCTACTGTGTATGTCGGTTTGCTTGTACAGTGTAACGATACTTCTGTGATGGTGTCAAACTGTTGATCGACACCAACATTCAGCAATATCTTGCATTATTCATCTTTCTATTTTAGTGCAGTTCTATATTCAATTAAGAAGTGGGTCACAGGTGTTGCATCGTGATAACAACAACAATCTCTTCCAATCAACACTGTCATCATCGTCTGTCTTTTGGCATATGTGGATAATCTTACATCAAGTACATATGTCTGCATAGGCCAATTTCACAAATTAAATTCAACAGCGAAGAGCAGAAGCTCCGATTTAAAAGATCCCAAAATATCTCTTGATTTATATAGGATATCCAGAAAGATACCACATTCTGCTAAAAATTTTGCCCAAACAATTATATGATACACGCAAAGTCAGAACTTTAGAATCTATTTGCTCCTCTGTCGTTAGCGGCAATCAAGGAATTATTACCTTTGTGTGTCCTAACCATGCATACTGAGGGTCAGGTATAACGTCACAGCTTGTCTTGCAGTTCAATGCACGACTCTCGTTTTGTTCAATGTTATTGGTGTCGTTGCTCAACAGAGCCACCGCAATATACTCAGCAGGAACTATAACATGCATCATTGATAATCAATACCATCCTCACAATTAAATTATGGAAAACACCTTTTGAAGAAAATTGGTATACCTTGGTATATCCTCGCTAAACTAATGTATTGATATGTGAATTATGAATGTAACTATAGCCTTAGATTATGGAGTCATCATTTTTACTTCAATGCTGGTTGTTGTCATCCAAATCTCTTTGGTGCTGAAAATAGGTCATTGAGAATTGCATCTCATAAGAAGTAGAAATTTGTATTAATCTATGGATGCAGCATACAATAACGGATTAAACAACCAGCAACATACTTCGTAGTGCCATCTCTAGGGATGCCCTCTCTTCATGATGGTCGCAATTGTAACGTCCTAATTTGTATGGACCATTGAATACTATTAATGTTGCGTTCAGATATCCGTTGGAGTCAACAAAACAATCTTGACGAACCACAAGGGAATTACAACTTGGATTTCCATCGATACCAGGCGCCCTGCACCCCATGCAGTTTGTGACTGATGGGATGGAAATGAAAATGCGGTGGTCTCAAGGTTTTGTTTCACAGAACACTGTATTGTAACACCTTCTTCGGGCAGCGCGTATCCACCTCCAGGGCCGATTGTGACGTTGTGAGTTATTGACGGCTCTGTGTGTACATGACTTGCGTAAAATATGAAGACATAAATATACATTTGTTAATTTATTTATAAGAAAGATAATGTCTAATGTAACTTCGAACGTAATCATTTTAAAACAAATATAAGTTCGGGGTAAACGGGGATGTTTTTGACCGATGGAATGAATGGCATATTAAGCACAATCACGAGAGAAGAACGATGATGAAGATAATGACGATGATGGTGGTAGTGATTGTGGTGGTGATGATGGTGGTAGTGATGGCGGTGATGATGATGATGATGATGATGATGATGATGATGACGATGAAGATAATGACGATGATGGTGGTAGTGATTGTGGTGGTGATGATGGTGGTAGTGATGGCGGTGTGATGATGATGATGATGATGATGATGATGATGATGATGATGATGATGATGATGACGATGATGATTCTGATGGTAGAAATAAGGATGATGATAATGATAATGATTATATTGATGATGATGTTAAGCTTATGATGATAATATTAATGGCATGGGACTGGGCAGATGTCGAAGCGGATAGGCTATGTGCATGTTTTTCATGAAGGGACAGTAGGCTGCTTGCGAAGACAGTTAAATTCAAGTAATATATCAACTTTTATGGTTGAGCTATACTACTCCTACTTGAACTTGATATATAACATTCTTATTTCAGTTCGGGAACAATAAAGACATGACTTGCTTTGTGAAAATGTATGGAAAAACAAGCACAAATGAACGTCAACAGAAAATGTCAGATACCAAATCAGAACTCTCAGATAATGCAACAAAACCTATGCATCTATCCACTAAAGTGATTTAATCTGATGATACTATGGCCTGTAACCTTCCAATGCTAGATAACAAAATCCTTTGGTTGGGAGACCCATTTTAAAAAGTATGTTTACTGGTGACAGAGAGTAGCGCAAGGAAATAAGAGAAGAAGTCCCTAGATATTAGTTGAGCAGAAGTAAGGGGCCCCCTATGCAGCGGATATAAGTCGTCATTTGAGGGGTCAAACCTCGATAGCTGGTAGCTGTGGATTTACCATGTTACCGAGTGGTAAGGTCATAAGTATCGGGTTTTCTTCTGGTGTAAGCGCTGATACTCATGCTAAAAGAATCGGTACTGTTATCACTGGAACAAATCAAGCGGTAGGTATATGTAAGACTGCTAGCCAATGGGCTGCTGTAACATCTTTCGACCAACCTATACAGCTGATGTAAGGCGAAGTAATTAAATTTTATACAACCACTTCAAACAGAAAAGTGGCCTGTTTGGTTGTACCACTCACAATTGAACATAACTTGTAGACTAGTACTCAAAAACTGAAATTTCAGTCAACACTGCTACATTATAAACTCCCCCATGATGCCGAGTCAGGGACTGAACCAGCTTAGTCATTTAGGTTTCGACAGATCGCACAGCTACAAAGACAGCTCGAGAAAAAAGAGGAATAAACGAGCCGCTCTTCACTAAAATATCACCGTGGTACCCTTGTGTCGGCCAGTATGGGTATGCATATGTAAGGTAGGGTACTGTTGTCAACCATTGTTACAGCACCTATAATGTGGTTGTCACCTGGGGGGCGGGGGGCTCTCAGTTTATCAGATGCATGCTGTTGATCAAATCCAAGAAGCACAATGAAGTCAATGACCTTGCTCACACCAAGGTAAACACCATTTTAAGTGATTTATCTACTGCTGTGCCTTTGCTGATGAAACAAAAACCCGGTCATTCAGCGCAGACTCCCTGATTTCATGAAATAGTTCGCTCCTCCTGCACAGTAATCTGTGCAAAGATGAACTACCAGAGAACATCCAACACATTGCGCTGAAAAGTTTAAAAGCTCTATGGTATGGTAACTGCTCACCAGTCTAGGCCGGGCAGAAAGGCCTCAGAATTTCCCCTGCACACCCCTTCCACTTCGCTACCACTAATTGTTCTACAGATATCATGGGGGCGTCAATGATGGCCTCCATCAGCGAGTACTACATACAACATCCACTTAAGCTGGTGGCTCGTAGGTACGAATAGCCTCAGATCGTCATAGGGAACACGCATTCAAGGTTGCGATATTGGGCAGATCCTCTCGAATAATCAGTATATTTTCCTGTTGTGCACAAGAGCCTCACGCTAAGGTCTCAAACCGTCGCTCATCCGGGACGAAATCTGTTACGGCTCAAGCCATTGGTATTATTATCATAATCATTATCATCACCATCATCATTATTGTGACTATCATCATCATCATCATCATCATCATCATCATCATCATCATCATCACCACGGTGATGATTCCATCGTTTTTGTTACCTGGAATTTGGAAGTCAAAAATGATCAGAAAAAAAGGTTGTTTTTCATATGTTAGTGATTAGATGGTAGCATCTTACATTGAATAATGTACCTAGCTTATTAATTTGGCGAAGATGGGCATATTTTGGAAGATATTAATTAATTAATCAGTGACATTGGGGTATTTGCTACCTGAATTTATTTCTTTAACATGCTGGTTATCGGAGCTAGAAAATAGTAAAAACTTTGGCACGAATGCCATAAGGAACACATCAAAAGACACCACCAGCGATTTCAGCGTTTTAAAAAAGCCCATTTTAAGGCTGTCTGCCAAATGCCTTTATTGTCATACACTTAACGTTGAAACAACTTTTGGTTTTACCGAATTTAACCGGAACATAGTTTCACTCTTTTTTTGATATTTATAAAGTAAATTTTGATATATGGAGAATTAATGGGTATTTCCAGGTTAGCATACACAATTGCATAGGCTTACATTTGGTGAGAAGTGTTTTATTTGCATTTTGCGTATTTTTTGATGTACCATCTAAGGTAGCAACTACCCCAATTTTCATATATATCTTAACAGAAAAGTACTGCTTGAAGGCAATAAGTCGTTATAAATACCACGAATCTGCATCTTTTTTAATATGAGAACGAAGTTTCTGACTAGTCTGTTAAGTCATTCTTGCGTAAAAGCTAACCCTAGCTAACCCTAACACAACACATCACGTGGTATCAATTTCGATATTTCAAATTACTTACCAAAGAGAAGGTCACGAAACACAAGTGTATATAAGTATTGATAAAGATCGATACTTTTATTATTCCATTTCAATAAATATTCGGGTTTTTCCTATCTTAAAACGAGTACCATCGAATCGTTTTGAGATCCGACAATGGCAATGGCGACATCTTACTTCTAACCTTCAAATTCAGTAGAGATCGCCAGTTAAAA